>JASAUF010000138.1:7800000-8298373 GCA_030180095.1 Magnolia changhungtana
AGCCAAACGTATAGGGGGCCCATGGCCTCACACAATGATCTAATGTACATCACGATGGGCCTCACTCAAGGGCCAAACATACATCACAATGGGCCTCATGTACATCCAGTTGGCCTCATCATATGGGCCTCATATACGCCAAGTGGGCGACATCAACGGGCCGCACGAATGGGCTATTATACATAAAATGGGCCTTACCAAATGAGCCTCAATAATAGGCTTTATATACATTAAGTGGGCCTACCATAATGTTTATTTTCCATCCAATCTATTCATAAGGTCACATGGACCTGCCTTAAGAGGAAAAACAAATTTCATACTAATCCAAAAACTTTTGTGACCCTAAAATCGGGTTTCCATCGGTAGACATTCAATCCCCACCGATTTTGTAGTGTGTCCACCTGATAGACGGCGTGGATATACGACATATTCATGAAAGGTAGACCCCACTGTCTAGCAGCTGCTGGACGGTGTAGCGCATGATCATCAAGGTGAGCCTCAAAGATGAACGGCGTGGAGTATACATCTCATGGAACCCACAGAGCTTGGTGACACCATTCACAGCAGCACTTAGCTGCGTGAGGTGCACTGGCCAAATCGTCCAGCAGGTGGGTCCCACATGGGCCCATCATATATATATATATATATATATATATATATATATATATATATATATATATATATATATAATATTATTATATACATATAACAGGTGTGATGTATAAAACATATACATTCGGTGGTCCCCACGTGTGAGGTGTACCAGCCAATCCACGTCCCTGGATGGTGGAAAGAATACACACATCAAGTGCGTCCCACACAAATGGACGTCGTGGATATAAGACACATGCGTCAAGTGGGTTTCCACCGTCCAGATCACTGGATGGTGGGGATCAAAACACGTGTCAAGGCAGGTCTGGCCCACCGTCCCATGTGGACGGCAGGGATATAACACTTGCATCATGGTGGCCCACATATCCTGCTGACGTCAACACATCAGCCATACGCTGGTGTGAGTATAACGGCCAATCTGTTTCCATATGAGGTGGGTCTCACGTACATCAGGGCCCACAGTCAAATATTATATATATTAATATAATATCATATTTATTATTATAATTATTTTTTTATTTTTTTGGGTTTAAAATAATCCAGCGCCCACGGACTTGTTAAAGTCCCTACTGATGGATGGTTTAAATGAAACACCTATCAAGGTGGGTCCCACAACACCGTCCAGATGTTGCCAAAACAGATGGACGGTGCGGGGGAGCGAGGTTATGCACGTGCAGCACGGCGAGGTCCATGTGAGTGGCCCACTAGCTGCAACATCGAGCTGCTGCTTCAGGTTTTTTTCCCTGCATACAGTCCAGCAGCGTCTGCTGGTGGATGCCCAATAACTGGACGGTCTGGATGGACAGGTACCGCATGATGGGGTCCACGTCTTGATGATGAACGGACGGTATAAAATACATATATTATGATGGGGTCCACGCGGTGGACGGTGTAGATAACACCCATACAACATGGTTGGCCCTACTCAACACGTCGAGATAGACAGTTGGACAAAATAGATACACCATGGCGGACAGCAAGCTAGCTAGGCCGGCCCCACTGGATGGATGGTCAGGATTTACTAATCAAGTGGGCCACATCATCACCAACAAAAAGAGAGAGAGAGAGAGAGATCGGGAGGAGGAATGTGAGTAGTGGAGGGACCCCACCACTATGGGTCCCTCTTTAAACAATGCATACATCAAGATGGGTTCCACATATGTGGGACCTCAAATCACAAAATCAAGTAATGAAATCACCCACCTTAGGATCTTCTTCATTCTTCCACCCACACGTTGTAGAGCTTCAAGGGAATAAGATTCAACGGTTGAGATCGATTTTAGAGGTTGGGATTGGGTGATAGGAAGGTGGGCCACACATGGCTTCTCCATGGAAGCCACGGATGATTCTTCTCTTGGGGTTGCTTGGGAGAATGAGAGAGAGAGAGAGAGAGAGATGATGGAGAGGAGTGATGGGAGAGAGGGATGGTGAGTGATGGGTAGGTGTACTTGGTTGTAAGAGAGTGTTGACTTTAGGGGAGGGGTGGTTGTACTTGGGGATGTGGTGTGAGGTGATGTGAGTACTTTGATTGATTGATGGATTGATGTGACATTTCGTAGAGATTCTCTTGGAATTGCAACATGCGATATTTTTTTCTCGAACTGAACTCAGGCCCACATCTCTTAGCTCGGGTATCGCCTCAAGGTGCGAGATGCGGCGTTGGAACCGCAGCGACGGCGCGGTCGCTAGGGTGCAAGTCTCGGGTCGAGCCAACTCTTAAATACGGGATACGACTCAAGATCGAGCGTAAATGCTGATAACGGATTACGGGTCATCGGAATTTAATCGGAAGGACCGCAGAAGCCTACGAAATGGTATAGTATAGGATACAGGTCTTATAGAGTGTACTAAACCCCTGTGATGATCCCAGAGATATATGGTATTGTTATGAGGACTTATTGAGCAGGAGTTGCATACTCATTCATTCATTCATTCACTATCCACTCAGGCTGGTAGTGCATAACTATTTGTTATGTGTACCTTTCCAATGGCCAAGATTTCGGTTAGGGCACGCGACTAACCTGAGAGTAAGAGTTTACCACATTGAGTCTGACTGTCCAAATTAGGTTTGAGACTACTTTGGATAGAAGTCCCTTGTGTAGACCCCATAGCTTGCGATACTATGTACTATCATCCCAACTTCATACTCCAGCTTGGTCATTTCATTCGCATCGTATATTGCATTACATCCGCAGGCATATGGCATTTTGGGTTGCTATGTTTCTGCACTTATATAGCCTAGATAGACTTAGCAAGATTTACATATTGCATTATATCCTCAATATATGATATTTGGCTCTATATGACTCCTCATTTACGTAGCTGATCTGTATTGTGTACTTTGATATTGTATGATTTATAGACTTGCAGTATTTCCGATTACTCTGATATCGTATGGTTCATGATCTTGCCGGTAATTTCGATATTGTATGATTAAGGCATTGTATTAAATACTTAGCACTTATCTTGTGTACACACTTACACCACCCTCTAAGCTTTCTATGAGCTTATGCATGATAGATGTGTGCAGGTAGTATTAGGTTGCAGCAGCATCGAGCTTGGAGCGTGCAGCTGACTTCTGGAGCTTTGATTTTTGATATATGTATTTTCATTTCATCATTGTATTCAAATGTTTATATTAGTGGATATGTGATGACGATGTTGCCTTTGTGATTTAGGTAAACCTGTGGTTATGCTTCTTATGAGATAAATGTACATTGGAATATCCTCCTTATAGGATCCTAGGATCGAAATCTGGCGTATGCGTGCTAGGAGCCGAGAATGGGGTACTATGGAGGCTGTTGGCACCGGATTCAGCGATCGGGAATTTTGTGAGCCCGATTTTTGAGTTTGGGGCGTGACAGATTGCGTTTATTCATTTCGTTAGAAAGCGAGCGCCTTCAACTCAAAAATGAAAATTTGAGGAAAATTATTATTTTTAGTAATTTTGATTTTTAATATTTTTTATTTTTAGAGTTTTAGATTTTCTTCTTTTTAAAAAATAACTTGTAATCATGCTAGGACTCTTCTAGCAAAAGTTTATTTAGAATTTTTATTTTCAGAAATTAGGCTTTAGAAGAGTTTTCCTAGAATTAGGATTTTTATAAGAGTTAGAATTTTGTTATTTTTGGTAATTACAAATTTTGGTTTATTTTTTTATTTATTAATTGTGTAACAGGGAGAGACACACTAGACAATTATCAATCAATTTATTTTTGAAGTTATTAGAATTTATTTCTATTTTCTATCCCTCCTCGTAGATTCAAGAAATCTCTGTGAGTCCAGATAAACTCCATGGATTCAAAGTAGTTATCCTTGAGGAAGACAGTACTCGACCTCATCACGTTCATCCCTGCATCACACATACATCATGGTGGGTCCCACAAATCACTGACTACTAGCTACTTGGCTAATGGCACATCACCAGCCAAACCACATTTGTTGTGATGCCTCGTCACTGTTGCACATGTGGGCGGGCACACGTGGGCGGACGCTGATGTGGGCGGGGCCTAAGGGCCTGGGTGAGCTATTAGTGGTTGGCAAGCAACTGTGTTGGCAGGCTACTGTGTACGCATTAGGGGTTGAACTTGTCCCACTTCGGAAGAGTCGTAGGAAGTTGTGGTGGTTATATGTGGGGTTCGCACCTTAAGGATATAACACGTTTTGGGGGCAACCCTAAGAACAAAGGCATAAACCCTTTGGGCAAAGTGGACAACATTGTGTCCCTTGGGTGGGGCGTTTCATATGGTATCAGAGCTGAGGACAACTCTACCCTCGATTGGAGATATTGTGATGCCCCGTCACTGTTGCACACGTGGGCAGATGCTGATGTGGGTAAGGCCTAAGGGCTTGGGCAAGTTACAAGTGGTTGGTAGGCTACTGTCTTGGTAGGCTACTATGTATACAGTGGGGGTTGAACTTGTCCCACATCGGAAGAGTCGTAGGAAGTTGTGGTGGTTATATGTGGGGTTCGCACCTTAAGGATACAACGCATTTTGGGGGCAACCCTGAGAACAAATCTGTGAGCCCTTTGGGCAAAGCGGATAATATTGTGTCCTTGGTGGGGCATTTCATCTGCTCGAGCCCAGAATCATCTCTTACTGCATATCTTTCTCTTTTATTTACAGTTGTTTTATGTTATCACATCTCTGAAATGGTACAACCCCTCAATAAAGTTACTTGGTAAGATGTGGTGGTTAGAATTTCAATTTATAGGTAGTTCAATTGTACATTATGTGCCCATGCTTAGATGATCTAAATGGTTGAAATTGATAAGACTTTTCCAAATTAGTGATTCTCAAAAAATCTTCGAGATTTGAATATCAAAACCTTTTGATCGTAGTCTATTCAATGATGTAGAGTGTTCTTGAATGTTAAATTTGTGCAGATGAGGCTCACGGTTCCGTACTTGTTGTTGTTCAACCTATACATGTAACCACACGCATTACAAACAACCCAATTTCAATTAAATGTGTGTGATTAAACTGAGTGTCGGTGTAAATGCTTATATTTGTAGCTCATATAAAGTTTTCAAATTTCATAGACAAAGACACCGGTCAGATCGCAAGTACACTACAACAGTCTATGGTATCTCGTGAAGTTTGGCTCAAGATCGGTTCAACATCTCAAGATTTAAATGATGTCGCTTGATTTCAAGTCTATTAAGATTAGAGGATCTTTGTATAGGTTGACCACTAGATAGAATGACCCTAAAAAGACCCTAGGTTAAGTGCTTTCGAAATATGTTTACAATGGGTTAACTTTAGTATAAGTTCATTGAAGTTCGGTCAGCCTAACTTTAGGTTCAGCTAGCTCAACTTACTTCAGCTAACCTAACTTCAGGCTCGGGTAATTTTTCATATTTAAAATTTTAAAAATTTTGTTACAAATTCGTCAGCCTAATTTGAAGTTCGACCAGCCCGAGGGAAGTTCAGGTCATCTTCCAACAAAGGATTATTGAATTTTCGAGGGGAATCATATAAGCGAATTGGAGATTCAACTAGATAAATTTTGGCTTGGGCCAGCAAAATTTGGATAAATCTTATCCTGTGTAATCTGATAGCCGTTGGAACGGAATTATTGGAATCCGGCCAGCCGAACCTATTCTTAGGCTAACCAAATTTCCAAATCCTTTGGCTATAAATAGGGACCATCTCTCATTCTATTTTACAACAAAATTCACTCAAAAAACTTCTACAAGAAAGAGAGAAGCTCAAGTCCTCGTCAAGCTATTTGTGCGATATTTATAAATTTCATTTAGCTTATTCAATTCCCTTTCTCAAGCTGATCTCAAATATATTTTAAAGAGTAATTTATACTCCTCTTGAGAAAGAGAGAATTGAATCTGCAACATTAGAGTTTTCATTTTATTGAAATACATTAGATCCCTATATTCTATCTGGTTGAGCAAATACAGCCTCCTCTACACTCAAGAAAGAACGTTGTTTCAAAATTCGACTACATCTTTGAATTATCTTTTAAAGATAAGTACATTGTCAATTACTTTATTTTAATTTGGTTTTTTTAAGATAGCCCGAAAATCTCAGTGGATTGATTTGTGATAGCTTATGAAAATCACAAAGGGAGTTTAATTGTGATAACTCATGAAAATCACAAGAATTGTAAGAGGTTGTTAAGGTGAACCTATGAAAACCTTGGTAAAGTGAAAGCCAAAATTATGAGATTAGTAATTTTGGGGGAGGAGTAGGTGTGGGTTTAAGCACCAAATTGCTATAATCCCTTGTGCCTCTGTGGTGATTGCTTATTTCATTATTTGTAGTGAATATTATATTTATTTCATTATGTGTGGTGAATGATGTATTTATTTTATATTCTCTTGCTAGTTTGAAAGATTGATTTCAAAGAAGTCGTGAAATAAGATTGTCTTGCCTAAAATACCAAGTGAAAGTTGTCTTAAGAATTATTTCAAATCAAGGTTTCAATACTTTGGGCGATTGAGATTATTTATTCTGCTTTATTTCGAAGAATTTGGTATTGTCTTATTTATCCCCCCAGCTCATCTTTTAATCGGGCATACCAAATTTGTGTTTGACTCAAATTAAACTAAATGCTTGTGACTCAAGCACCAAACTAGCAAGATTAGGACCAAATTTATGAAGATTGGCCTAACTATTTAGCAACCAATTGTTACAGTGATAAGACGATTTTTGAATATGAAGGTTGGTCCTTCTAAATGGGATTTTTTTTCTTTGAAGACAAACTTTTCATTTAACGGTTATAAATTGAATCGAATTTCTTAATAAATCAATAAAAAATTGGAAAAAATTAAACTTAAGATTGAATCAGTAACTTTATTAATCAAAATATTACAACATTACAATCAATGAATAAAGATAAACTAAGTAAAAGGAAATAATAAAATATTTACAATAACTTGTGTTGGTAAAACAACCATGGAAAATATCAGAAAGTCATGAGACGTTCGTGTCATGAAGTCAGCAAGATGTGACTGGCGATGTATTAAGTAAAAACTCAATAATATAGTGATCTGACGAACTCGATACCATTCGAACAAGTATTAAATAAGTAAAACTTCGTCTAACAAGGAGTTGTTCAATTATCACCATGCCAACTCAGGAACATAATAAAATGTTGCTTTGGGATTTTAAAAGTAGGATTTTTAATTTTACAAGTGACATCATAGTTTAAATTCGGACACATGTGAAAATACTTATAGCTTGTTACATTTTGCGTAATTTCATAAATGTAGATGGAGATAAAAACATGTCGTGAGGTGATGAGACCAGTGTAAGTGGGGCTGAAAATGAAATGCATTCGTTAGTAGAGTTAACAATTAGAGAGGAATGAGAATTCCTTCTCAATGTCACAACATAGGAGTGTGATGCATGGGCCCAGTTCAGGGATGACAACATAAAGAGATTGCAGATACATAGCCAGCCAACAAGCACTCTTACATTAGTGTAGTTTGCTTTTAAAAGAAATAAAAAATTAGGGCTTCTGAGCACTCTTATTTAAACATTAGTGTGGTTTTAAATAAGGTGCTCAATAAGAAATTGCTCAAAAGTCTTTATTTCATTTGTAAAGATTTGCTACCTGTTAATGGTTTTAAATAAGACTCTATTGTTAAAATGGTGGTGAGGACCGATGAAGTCTGAAATGACTACATTGAAGTAAAAGTTAAATTATTTATATTAATTTCAACCATGCTTGATGCTTTTGTAATTAATAATGATAGGTCTCTATATAGTAATCTCATATGTATGTAAAATCAGTCTGAGACAAGCTTGTTCCTCGCTATGATGATCTAAGACATGTCATTATGGATGATCAAGCTTCTGACCGATACGCAATGACGAGTTATAATGCCCCAATTTCTAGTACACTTCCGATGACTATAATGAGTATGGGCTAGAAACAAATTGATCATATGGGAGCACATAATCTTCACATTCCATCCATACGAATCTAACACATAAAGAGACTGCATCTTCGTATACTAGGAAAAATGTAAGCTTTAAAAAGAAATGAGAGGACAGTTCGACCATGAGATATAGTGAGTGGATCGCTAGATAATGTTGCAGAGGCTATTAACATGCTGACAGTGTTTATGGTGGAGAAAAATAAACCCTTATGTATTAAGAAACTTACAAAAGCAATGAATGAAGTCGATGGACTTTCCAAAGAAGATTATATGAATGCAAGGTGTTGATTAGTCATTAATATAGCATATGTGGAGGTGTTCTTGAATCTGCCTCACGAGATGAGGAAGAAGTGGATTGACAAGATGATCCGTGAGCATCAGCTCGATAAATCAGAATGAGAGGATGTTTAAAGCCCACTCAAGACTTTTGACCATGAAAATCTATGACTTTATATTTTGGACATATAAAAAATTTCTTTTTAGATTCATGATAAAATAACCTCTACATATCCATCAGTGATTTTTTAATTGATTGGTTCTGAAATTGCGATCTAAGTTAAATAACTGTTACGTTAGGAGTTAGAAAGTAAGACTAAGAGGGGGTGAATATGACCTTTTAAAAATGTAACTATTTAAACAGTAATCAGCCACCTCCTATTACACAATTAAAACAATCAAACTAAGTTATGTATAGATATATCAAATCAATTCAAGCGTACAATAGATAAACATCATGTGGGCATATTATTAAGTATGTTTGTTGCGATAAAATAAAGCATCCTCAATCATTCAACAAAATGAAATAAATATAAACAAAAAGTATTTAACATATTGCACACGATGTATAGTGGTTCAGCTATGTGCCTACTCCATTCTTGGTTGTTGCACTCAACCCATGAGTGTGTTGGATTTCACTAATACAATGATTTTAAATCAAGTTAACCATAAACCTTTTACAACATACACAAGGTCTAAAATACACTTGTCCTACATAAGAACAAGCGGCGTATTCTCTCACAGGAGGCCTACATAAGGTCTTACACTAGACTTGTCCTACCCAAGAACAACGGCGTACTCTCCCGTCGGAGGCTTACACAAGTCTTAAAGGTGGGTTTGGATCACAAACTCTGAACCCAAATCTACAAAATAAATGGGTTCTCTAATGGACTCTAACACTAGACTAACCAGTTGTATGAGCCTCGTTGAAGCACAATGACCGGATGTCTTTAGTTTTACTATAAAAGCTTGATAGAAAGATTGATTGTCTAAATCAATCTAATCAACCAAGCTTTCGATCCCATCAAAGCTTATCGAAAAGTGTATATTTCATTTTGTCTTAATTTTTCAGTTTTCTTCCCAAGTCCATGGTCTTTGGTTAAGACTAACTTTTAACTAACTAGGTATGGGTATTCCTACAAGTTTGGGTTGGCTTGAAAGGCATATTTTTGGGATATTGAATTGATTTAGGTTAGGGTTCAACCAAGGCAAAGCTATGTGATCTTGAATCTTCAGGCCGTTGAGGATCGTGAGTCTTCGAGTTTTTAATCTTCAGCTTTCAGGGCTCATCGAACTCTAGACCAAATACTAACATGCCAACTAACGAAATTGCGAATTAACAGGTTTATCCTAATCATAAAAAAATTGCGAATTAACAGGTTCATCCTAATCATAAATGCATAATGTTACATGATACATGTTTAACCCACAAGCAGCTTTCTACATCACATGGCTTGAATGCCATATGACCTACCTACAAGACAAAGGAAACACTACCCTAGCTTACTTGTTGTTATCATTGTCTTCTTCGAAGTAGACATTATTATTGCTACTAAGTTCTAACCATGCATGTGTCCCCAATATCATTCATTTTACATTAGAAGTATGTTTACTTTTTATTGGTAATATGGAGCATGTATAGACTACATATTTATGTGTACGTTGTCATTAATAACATTTTTTTTTTTGCATTTGTTTAATGTGTGGATATCACTTGAATATATTTGAAAGCTTTTTAAAGTTTCACTATACATAATAACATTGTTGTTAATGATAGTTTAAGTTGATTAATTGTTAATTGCTCTGTATGGCCACTCCAATATAAAAACATAGGTATTTTTGAACATTTACTTTCGATCTACTTTTTTTTATTTTTATTTTTTTCTTTTTCAGGTTCTAATTGGGCATTGGATACATTTTTATTGCAATTAGTGCAAACTACCCTTGCAAAGGGAAATCCATTTTTCGGATACACCATTTCAACTGCTAGAATGTTTTTAATTGCTAACAAGAGTAGTTCACTCTATTAATTACTATTGAATTTAATTTATCCTTTATTTTTTCTAAATTTGTAACACCCAGTTTTCGTAGCCCGAGTTTAGTACTTGTTTTTCAAAATCTGAGTATTAACTTTCAAGGAAAGCCCACTTCTCACAATAATTTTTTTTTTCTTTATTAAAAGTGAGTGTCGCAATAGAAGTAAAACAAACCACACATAGAGGAAATGTTCGAATATAAATCTCAAATGTATAAATGGTTACCCACGGGGCTTATAAAAAAATGACTCAAGGAAAAAATATTATGTAAAGAATATACTACATTAAATATGAAATACAACTAAAAAGTAATAAATCTAAACTACAAGATCAGATAACTCCTCATCCTCCATGTAAGTGCGAATGTTAACCTATGCATCATCTACATATCCTACACCAACTGAATATTGTTTGATAGCTTTAATGGCTATCCCAATGAGGTATACCCCTCGAGATTACCAAGGTAATACAATAGTTAATAGTAATACTCAAATACAACTTAGGAAATTACAATATTCAATATACACTTCACAAGTAGAATATAAGAATGTACAATTTACACTCCATAAGTAGAATATTCGAAGATACCACCTGTAAATAAGAAGAATAGACAATCCACATTTTTTCAAGTACAATTTAAGAAACTATAATATTTGAATTATAATTCACAATTCACAAGCACAACACCAATTACACATCTAACTACAATTCAAAGTGTAGCGAAAGGAGATACAATCCACTTCTCACAAATATCACACAAATAACTATAACATTCACACTACAAATCAAGGTATGACACAAGGAGATACAATCCACTTTTTACCAATATAACATAAATATCCACAATATTCAATTGCCAATTTAATCTTAATTAATGTATGAATGTATGAATGCAATCGGCCTGGGGATGTACATATAGCTAAACAAATAGATGGACCTTTCAAACAGTTGGCCTAGTCATGCAAGAGAATAAGTCTTTCAAACAGTTGACCCATTCGAAATAAGACAAGGGTCATTCGAATAGTACACTGGTCTTTCAAAAAGTCAATCAGACACCCGATAATGCCCATGTGCCATGTATGCATGATCAACTAATCCTTTAGTAGTCTAATTTATAATCAACACATCATAGAAATTGAAAAGTTATAGGGCACGCGTAACCCAGCATATAGACCGACAACTAAAGTATAGTGTCCCATACTACCATCCCTAGCTAATATGACTTTATCAAATAAAATTAACGTACAATCGGAAGGTTACAAGTAGTGATCGTAATACAATAGATTCATGATATTCCATTTTTATAAACCTCTGCAACTAGTGGTCACTCATGATTTAACACGTAGACATTACTATCACTAGTCTAAATATATTTTCAATAAAAAGAATCCTCCTAAAAAGCCACATTGGCACTAAATCATTTAGGGACACAACAAAATAATACAATCCATAAGCCACCTAGGTACAAATAATCCACAAGTTAGTAAGTATACAACCAAATAATATTTAATCCATTCACAAAATGACCACTAGTTCAAGGAAACTCTAATACACATATCAATCAACATATATCATTAGATTTTAAATACAACTCCTTAAGATAACTAAGTGTTAAATCAAGCCACAATCAATTTAACTCTCCAAATACAAACAAGCATCACTTCCATCATCTTACAAGTGTATTAATAATATGTAAATAAGATTGTCTACTTAACTAAAATTAGAGAGAATTCCACAATATAAAGCATATCAATTTTGCAATGTATACAATAATTTAAATCACATTCTAAACCAAGCATAGAGTTAAATGCAAATAGATCTATCATGTAAACTAAGCACGAGTAATAAGTTAGGTATGAAAGACAAATGAAAGTACACTAATCTAATTAATATAACTAGGGAAAGCTTGAAGGGTGAATCCTCACCTTGAAGTGTTGATAAACGTCTAGATTGGCTAGAAAGAACTTACGTGCCCCGAGGACAAGTTCTAATGTTAAATGTTGTCTTGATTCGACTCAACTCTAGTGTAACCTGATCTCAACTCACTTCAGTTTGGATGAGGTAATAGGAGGCTTCTATGATTCAAATCGATTTGATTTCTAAATTAGATTAAAATCGAGTACAATTAGCCTCATCTCGAAATGAGTTGATTTACATTACTAGTGTGGACTTGACGCAATATTAAACTCAATTGCGACTCGGCTTGATCGACTCAACATGACTTTATCTCCATAAGTAGTTGCTAAATTACTAAACCAAATTAACCCCCAAATCCCAACTCTCCTATTACTACACTCATCAAGTTAGAATGAGCCAACTCAGCGATGAGTTAATTCACTAAATCACAACTTGATTTCAAGTTTAAGTTCAAACAGCGGCTGAAGCACCCTCCATAGATGTTGTTGGACAAAGATGGCTCGATCTACAGCACAAGAGCGACCCAACTCAGCTCGAGCTGCACTGAAATTGACAGGTTCTACCGAGATAACTCCACATCAATTAGCTTGAACCTGGCTTCAAACTCAGACCCAACTCAGCAACTCACTGACTCAAATCCTGTTAGTGTTACAACCTAATTGATCTAGCTGATCAATCTAGATTATAACTGGGCCAGATTGAATCAAAATCGTCGAGGACTAAGTCAAACCACCTGTGACTCAGTCAGCAACTCCAGTGCTGCATTTTCTTCTAATCTTCTTCTTTTCTTAGTGCAAATCGCATCTAACATTAAATGTTAATTCACAACCCATCACGGTTCTATAATGAGCTCGACACAGTAGCCTTCCCTCACTGAGTCAACATAGTAACTAAATGGCCCAATCAAGCGACTCGGTCCAATCTGACTTAACCGACAACTCGAACCATCATGCATGCTACACCAGGATCCAAGCTCAACTCCACACTTTACTTGCTAAACTGAGTGGCCAAACCTAACCAGCTCCATCATTGAAATTAGTGACGGGTAATTGAGTTAACTCGGCAATGACCTAACAGATGTAGCTCGCATCAGTAGTGACTCAGTGATGAAAACTGTTCATGCAGTTTTCCAGTAAACCCTTCTTAGACCCTTGTGTGCCTGCACATGAAACAAATAAAGTAGACCCTGGTTTATGCAGGAGACCCTCTGATGGCAAAGTTAGGAATCGGGTCTTTGTTTAAAATGATCTTAAAAGAAAAAGAGTTATCATTCTATTCGGTTATATTTTGTGTGTCTACCTTTCACCGTTTAGGGGCTTCCCTATTTATATGAGAGGGAAGATCACACAGTCGGAAGATCTTGATTGTTAGAGAGAAGATCACACCCTTGAAGATCCTTTCTGTTTTAGGACTCCTCATATCTCAGAGATCTTCCCGAGATCTTTGACGTCCAAGAGTTTTGGGATTTTGACCCTATCCCCCAGGATTCTAGGAGAGATCCTAGGGTTATTTCCATTGGATGGGAAGAACACAGTCAAAAGATGATGGATCCGTCTGCCTCATAGATTATGTCGGTCGGTAAAGGCAGAGAGTGCCTTGGAGACAACTAACCTCGAGCTATCAGTAGGTCAGTATCGTTCCGATGATAATACTGACTGAACAAGTTTAGGATGGATGTCCTTGACTCTAGTAGTCTTTAGCTTACGACCTATGGTCCTACTGACCTATGGACGTGCCGATCAATGGTCATTCTGACCTATCTTATGGTTGGCCCTTCTCTGACAGTAGTCATCTTTCGAGTAGCTTGGCTCATTAGTTTGTGTTGGTTGTTGCCTTGACCTCCTTTTACAGGTCACTCCATTTTCCCTATAACAGTAAGCCCCCTAATTTCGAGTCAATTGCATAGACTCAGAAAGTAAGTCGGAAGCACTTAGGTCAGACTATTCCACCATAAATGCTGAGTATGGTAGCCAATACAGGAGTCGAGGCATGTCAGTAATCATGTATGGTGTAGTCAAGATGGCGCATCATGGCTCAAGGCCACGTGACCTGTCAGCCCATCCTTTCAGTATCTGACCAATGAGAGGGTGACACATGGCCATTTCTCAGTAACAGGGTCGAGCGACAAGTGGAGTTACGCCACGTGTCAAGTACAGGTAGTTAAGGGGGCACCGTACAGGATTCACCATAATGAGAGCCTTTAAAGGCTGCCACATGGCCTCCCTATAAAAGTAAAACCCTAGCCCTTGGTCGAGATTATTTTCATTTCCCTTTTGCTTCTTCCCCTTTCACACTTGAACCTTTAGCTACTGTGTACAGAGGCGAATTCCGGCAAATTAACGAAGTTACCAGTGGTGACATGGCGACATCTTCTTCCGATGAGCCCTGCTCCTCAACTCACCCCCTCCATTTCCTCTTTTCTTCTTTGTTAATAGTTTTCAACATTCGTAGGGCTAATTGTCATGTCAAACTCACTCAGCTCATGGGAGGGGGCCTCTAGCGGTGATAGTGGGGCGAGTAGCCTTTGCCGGATGTCGAACCCACCGTCGCCATTGGTGATGATGAACGACCCTGATTTCCAAGCATCGCAGTCACCACGAGTGATAGAAACATCCTCGACAGAGCGGCAAGTTAGGGTGGATCACAGTATGCCTGTTGAGGGGGACTTCGACGAATTTGTTGAAGATGATGGAGAGGAGGAGAAGGGTCCTATGAGGTCGTCCCTCAAAGAGGCTGACCTAGCTTGAATCAGACAGGGGTACCATATACCCGAGTCGATTGTTCTCTAAGTTTCCTCACTGGATGAGCTACCCACTCATCCTCCAAAGGGAGCAGTAGCCATCTTTCAGGTCGCTCTTCAGTGCGGCCTTAGGCGTCCTCTATAGAACATAGTAAGACAGGTGCTTGCTTGTCTAGAGCTGGCCCCGGGATAGCTGATCCCCATTGCTTGGCAGGCGTTGAGCGGCTATTCTACCCTTTGGTCTGACCTTAAGCAGCTCGATCTAACCATCAATGAATTCCTCCATTTGTACCAAGTGAAGCCCAGTTGGTTCCATAAGGGCTAGTAATACCTTTCTGCTTAGTGGGGGACCGGGGGGGAGTATGATTACAGATGTCCCGACCTCTAATAAAAACTAGAAGGACAAATGGTTCTGGGCTTCTGGCAGTTGGGAAGTACCCGGCTTGACGTTGCGTTATGGCTTGGTTCCCACCGCGTTCACTGCTTGAAATTAGCTCTTTTCCAGTTGTTTCTTAATTAGTTAATTTTTAATTTCCTTAATAGATCGTGCATGTCTTCTTTGATATAGGTCTTCCCAAATACCCTTCCCTCTTCAGAGACGAATCTCTTGCTTGAATCTAAGGAACAAGGTCGCTAGGGGAGGAAGATAGATCTTAGAGAAGACTTCTTCAACCAGAGTTTCTGCCTAAATCGGACCTTGATACCGAGCTCATAGGTAAGAGCTTTAGCCAACCTTTAGGACTTAGAAAATTTCATGAGTTCATAACTAAATCTTCTTCCATTCTAATTAATGTAGAAATGCTTGAAGCTTGTCCCCTATTGAAGTATGTCTCGAACCATAAGGCACCTCTCCCCGAGGAGACCGTGCCGGTGAAGAAGGAAAAGAAGTCGAAGACAACCTCCAAAAGTAAAGGGAGAGTTGGTCCTTCATCTCCTACTATTGTGGAGGTTGAAGATGAGGCGACGGTTATTGAATCCGCCTCTATTGCTGTTGAAGCAACGGTCGAGACAACCACTAGCAAGGAGGTTCTTCCCGCGAAGGTTTGTGAAACTGTTGAGCCTTCTTCTGAGGCTCGGCCCGTAGAGGCCGATGATACTGGCGGGACTCCCGTTGGGCTTTTCGAGGTTTGGGAGGAGAGGCAGTGTGCTTCCATGACGACATGGGGAGTTATAGAGGAGCTTATGCCTTGGGTGGGATGGCATAACCCCACTGCTAAGTTCTTCGGCAAGTTGGATTCTTCTCCAGATACGATCCTTGCGTCGACGACGAGGAGTTTTCTCAGAGTGAGTAGAATTTCCAAGCATTTGTTATTATTTTTTTATTTTGTTCGACTTCTGACATCCTCTCTCATTCTTTTGGCAGTTTGCTCCTTACTTTTTGAAGGTACACCATGACATAATGCGCTTACGGAAGGAAGTGTGAGAGAGCAAGAATAAATTCTTGCAAAAGGGGGTCGGGGCCGAACAATTATGCATTGCGGCCGAGGAGTCTCAAGATGTGGCTGCTACAACTGACTGAGCCTACTCTGCTGTGAAGGCTCAAGCTTTAGATCCGGGGGCTGAGCCAGAGGTGACAAAGAAGTTTCTCGTCGAGGCTTCTAATAGGTTAGCTTAATAGGAGGCCGATAATGTGGAGCTGAAGGCAAAGCTTGAGAAGGTTGAGGTAGAGGCTCAGGTGGTTATCTCCTTAGCTTGAGCAGATGCTGTCAAGGAATTCAAGTCTTCCAAAGAATATTTAGAAGATAGGGATGCTTTATACCGGATGACATTCATGAAGAGCATCAAAGAGGATAAGGAGGTCTATCCTAATTTAGACCTCTCTGGCTTTAAAGATATTAGCTCTGAATCCGAGGCCCTCGCTGAAGACATGCCTTCCTAGTAGACCCCCGAGGCTTAAAGACAACCCCCATTTGTACCTTCAATTTTTGTGGACTTTAATGTAATACGCTCCTTGGAGCCTTATGAATACAACTCACTTTTTAGCATAATATTTGTATGCGAATTCTCTAAGTAGACAAATCGGATTGAATAGATCTCCATCTTTCGAGATCTGAATAATCGACAGGTTTTTCTTTTTTACTAGGGAGAACCCTTAGCAGTGTTCCACTCACTATGTAAGAGCTAGTAGTGTAGAACTCAACCTCCATTTGGGGGCTCAACTCATTGATAGGGGTTATTCTTCCCAATTATCCTGGGAAGCCCTCTTTTCATTTTTTCGATGGATGGTCATCCATAGGCCTGGGAGTAAGAAACAGATTGTAGGATTATATTGCACTAACTCTAACTAGATCAGTACATAGTAAACCAAGTAATCGGTATAAATCGATTCCTTAGGGATGGTAGATCTGGAGGTGTTCAGCATTCCACGGGTGAGGTAGAAGCTGACCTTCCAGATCTTCTAGACGGTACGATTTAGGTTGACTTGTACTTGTCATCATGCAAGGTCCTTCCTAGTTAAGGCCCAAGGTTCCCGAGTCAAGTTCCTTATTGTTTTGGAAGGTTCTCCGAAGGACTAGGTCCCCAGCTCGGAACCTCCTAGCTTTTACCTTAGCGTTGTAGAAATGTGCTACTTATTGTTGTCAGATTGTAGTATGAATCCAAGCTTGTTCCCTTCTTTCCTCGAGAAGGTCGAGATCCAGAGCCATTAGTTTGGAGTTCTACTGTTCGATGAAGAACTTTGTCCGAATAATTGGTAGCCCGATTTCCACTGGGGTAACAGCTTTTTCTCCGAAGGCTAAAGAAAAGGGGATTTCCCCAGTGGTTGTTTGGGTTGTAGTTCAATATGCTTAAAGAACATTGGGGAGTTCTTCGGCACACACTCCCTTGGCCTTTTCAAGTTTGGTCCGGAGATGGTGTTTGATGATCTTGTTGACTGCCTCGACTTGCCCGTTGGCCTGCGGGTGTCATGGTGAGGAATAGACATTCCAAATCCTGAGGTTTTTGTACATTCTTCGGAATTGCTTGTTGTCAAATTACTTCTCGTTATCAGAGACGATCGTGCGGGGAATACCGAACCTACATACGATCTTTTTTCAAATGAAGTCTATTATCTTTTGCTCGGTAATTTTTGCCAGAGGCTTGGCCTTGGCCCACTTTGTGAAGTAGTCGACTGCGACTACGGCAAACTTAGTCTAACCTTTGTCAGTTGGGATGGGACCGATGATGTCAATCCCCCATTGGGCGAATGGTCATGGCCTGACCATAATAATCATTTCTTCTGGAGGTTGTCAAGGTATATTTGCGAAGCACTGGCATTTATCACATTTTCTAATATACTGTTGAGCATCAGACTGGATGGTCGGCCAATAACACCCTTGTCGAATGACCTTATGGGATAAGGCTCGGCTTATGGAGTGGTTTTTGCAAACACCCTCATGGATTTCTCTTAGGACGTACTCTGCTTCATCTGGTTGGAGGCATCTAAGATAAGGGAGACACAATCCCATCTTATACACGATGTCATTGACCATGGTATAATGATGTAACGCCCTAGATTTTTGTCAACCTGGAGTTAGATGTCCTTAGGCAAGGGGTAGATCCTAACCTCTTATGAACCTCTCAAACCTCAAATCCTTTAGGAATTAGACAAAGTTAACTAGGTGCTAAACCGAATTAGCTAGGAAATCCGCACTAATTACTTTAAATACGATCTGCAAGACCCAAAACTTGTAGAATCATTGACGCTAGGTTACCCTAAAATCTAGGATCAATCTCATTACCTAGTTACTCTCAAGAGCACATTGAAACTCCGTATCAGATCTGGACCGTACGTCGGAAGTCCGATTAACGTGAAGTTAAATGGTTAAGACCGCCTTACTGGGCTTGACAACCATCTCGGTAATCAAATCCAAATAGTGTCCCATTGTTATTCGCTTGAGCCCGGAGTGAAGTGTGTGAGAAACGTGGATATTTTAGACCTAAATATCTAAATTTAAGTAATATGAGACTTGTCGCTTGTGAGCTTGATATAAGCAATCAGATTTTCAGAATCTGACTTAAATACACTCTCACATCAGGGAAAATTTCATACACATGTCCATGTACTTGTAACCCTGATTGAGTTCCGGTGACCGTTGAACTGAAACTGGTCCGCCACGTGCGATCTGTAAATTCGATCAGACCGAAAATGTAACTCGACCTAGATCTAATGTCTGTGAGCTTAAGTCCGACCTTTGGTTCAAGGGGGGCTTCCAGAAGTGCTCCGTTGAGCTAGAACAGACCCGTTTTGGACATAACCTAAGTATACCTTGATCCTAAGTCTATTTTGGAGAGTTTTGGGCCTATATAAGGACCTTAAACCCTCTCTTATTCTCACCATACGAATTTGAGAAAACCTAGGAGAGAGAAGAGAGAAAAGAGAGAGAAAGTGTGAGTGCAGTGGGAGCATCTCCCTGTCACTCTACCTTGCCGCTATACAAGCTTAACCATCTATTTCTAATCATTTTCCTGATGATTTCGACTTCGTTTCTAGGTAAGAAACCCTAACCCTAATCTGTTTTGGGGTTTTGATAGTTGTAAGTTATAAAATAACTAACCTAAAGCATGTTATAGGTTGCCACATCACCGTAGACGGAAGCTTAGCAAATCTATTGAGTTCATTACGCTTCTACGGCGTAAGGTGCGGACTTTAGACGTATAGGTTATGGTTTTCAATGATTTCAATGTTAAATAATGATAGATTCATGATCTGGATGCTATTACACATGTACAAAGTGCTGTCCGTTTCATTTTTTGGTTATACGTTAACTATGTTGAATATACTGTATTCCTCGTATTTGTAGAAAATACTGTATACGTAAAAATTTTGAAAGTATGTTAGCCATGATTAATTACTATATGAACATGCTATATATATGTATAATACTCACTCAGTGAAAGGATTCGCCCTAATACATGTTTTTGTTAGTATACGTTATGTATGTTAAAAGAGTGTATTCTAAGGGTTTGTGAGAATGACCGAATGAGCATAGAATTCACATTCATGCTCGCCATGACTAATTGTCATGGATATATGATTGTTGAATAGGCGATACCCCTTTGACGAAAGGATTTGCCCTAAATCACGCCACGACCAATATACACTATATGTTAAAATGTGTAGCCCAAGTGTTTGTGGAAATGACTGAATGAATATGGAACTTAGATTCCTGCTTGCCATAACTATCCGTTGTGGGTGCACGCGTGTTATAAATGGGGCAACTCCCTAGTGAAAGGATTTGGCCTAATACCTATGTGATCAACATACGTCATGTATGCTGATGTATGTAGTCTAAAGTGTTTGTTGAAATATCTGAATGAGTAGTAGTTAGTAAATTGTAATGTATAAGGGTGTTGAGCTAGGATTCTCAACTACCTTAGTGATGTGTATGAGTTCCTTCATGTACAGTGTTTAGTTTAACCACTTACTGGTTTATGAAATGTATGTGTTTGGATTTCCTGTTTGCACTGTGTTTTATAACATGCTTGTTAATATGTTTAAATTACTTGTTTATTTAATTCTGCTCTGACTACTTCACATGTTTAAGTTGTATTCCATAAAATCCGAGAAGGGTGATGGGGGAGTGGTGTAACAATTCCGTGCAACAGCCCTGACAGCCCTAAGCGGACAATATTGGATATTTGATTGTATGATTTGAAATCTTGATCCATTACTACTTTAACTGTTCCGTAATTGAATGTGATTGGGGCTATTGTATAGTCTAGGCAATCGGTAACGGGATTGAATTTGTGACTGAGATTCATTCGCCACGTGAGATGTGTTCGACGAACCGGAGTCGTATTTCGGTTGGCGATAGTGGTTAGCCACGCGAAGTGCGTATGCACTTCATGTCGTTCAACTTGTCATGCGCTCAAGCTAGCTGAGCTCATCAAGTAACCCGATCTGTCTAATGTATGTTCACCATGTTTGGACACTATTGCTTGAATGTAAGGTACTAACCTTATCAGTAGAATCTCGTTAACCGTGGTACCTTGATCCGCTAAGACTCATGAGCCGAGCATGGTGGTATGGGACACTATATTCGAGCTGTCGGCCTACACTGCTTTGATGGGTGATGGGGGAGTAGTGCAATGATTCCATGTAACAGCCCTGATGGCCCTGACCGTACCCGGTGTAGTGACCTCGAGCATACTCTGAATCTGCGGAGAGGCGACGAGCCTTTCCGTAATAAACAGAGTATAAACTAGGCCTGTATTGATAAGGTGATGGGGGAGTGGTGCAACAATTCCGTGTAACAGCCCTTGCAGCGACCTAGAACTATAAATCGTATGAGATTATCTAGGATTGACGACCCTAGAATGGATCTTTGTTTGGGAATGATACAAGGAAAGTACCCTAGTTTACCAATATTGTTGTTTGAAAGGTATTAATAATAACTCAATAATCATGCTTATCATCGCATTGCATGTGCCTCGAAGATGTGGAGCACTGAGGGTGAAAGCATGCCGCGGACGTAAGATGGTGTCTCACGAGGGAGTATGTTGGCGAGGGCATGCATCATGACTACATTTCATACTTACATTAACAAGAGTACTTAGGGTTGTTGATTGTATTGCTTTATCATTACTGCTTGACTGTTTTGATAACATATTAACCTATGCTTTACTGTTCTACTAAGTTGATTACTCACTCCCACGTTACGGGACGGTGTTGTACACACCAACTAGAGATTGTTTAAGTTTCAGATGACGGCAATGCTTATGAGGCGGAGCCGAACCTTTGCGATGGCGATGATGCTTGCTTGTATATGAGGTTTTCTAGTGGCTGCATGTCAGCCGTGTCTTGATCGACGGGGTTATAAGGGTGTTGAGCTAGGATTCTCAACTACCTTAGTGATGTGTATGAGTTCCTTCATGTACAGTGTTTAGTTTAACCACTTACTGGTTTATGAAATGTATGTGTTTGGATTTCCTATTTGTACTGTGTTTTATAACATGCTTGTTAATATGTTTGAATTACTTGTTTATTTAATTCTGCTCTGACTAATTCACATGTTTAAGTTGTATTCCATAAAATCTGTGAAGGGTGATGGGGGTGTGGTATAACGATTCCTTGCAACAGCCCTGACAGCACTAAGCGGACAATATTGGATATTTGATTGTATGATTTAAAATCTTGATCCATTACTGTTTTAACTATTCTGTAATTAAATGTGATTGGGGCTATTGTATAGTCTAGGCAATCAATAACGGGATTGAATTCGTGGCTGAGATTCATTTGCCACGTGAGATGTGTTCGACGAACCCGAGTTGTACTTCGGTTGGCGATAGTGGTTGGCCACGCGAAGTGCTTATGTACTTCATGTCGTTCAACTTGTCGTACGCTCGAGCTTGTCGAGCTCCTCAAGTAACCCGATCTGTCTAATGTATGTTCACCATGTTTGGATGCTATTGCTTGAACTTAAGGTACTAACCTTACCAGTGGAATTCCGTTAACCGTGGTACCTCGATCCGCTAAGACTCATGAGCCGGGCATGGTGGTATGGGACACCGTGGTCAAGCTGTCGGCCTACGCTGGGGCCACGAGCCTCCCTGTAGTGACCATTGAGCAACCAGACTCGTGAGCCGATTATAGTGGTATGGGACACTATATTCGAGCTATCGTCCTACACTGCTTTGATGGGTGATGGGTGATGGGGGAGTGGTGCAACGATTCCGTATAACAGCCCTGGCAGCCCTGACTGTACCCGGTGTAGTAACCTCGAGCATACTCTGAATCTGTGGAGAGGTGACGAGCCTTCCCATAGTAAACAGAGTATAAACTAGGCCTGTATTGATAAGGTGATGGGGGAGTGGTGCAATGATTCCATGTAACAACCCTGGCAGCCCTTGCAGCGACCTCCAACTATACATCGTATGAGATTATTTAGGATTGACGACCCTAGAATGGATCTTTGTTTGGGAATGATACAAGGAAGGTACCCTAGTTTCCCAATACTGTTGTTTGAAAGGTATTAATAATAACTCGGTAATCATGCTCATCATCGCATTGCATGTGTCTAGAAGATGTGGAGCATTGAGGGTGAAAGCATGTCGTGACATAAGATGGTGTTGCACGAGAGAGTATGTTGGCGAGGGTATGCATCATGACTACATTTCATACTTGCATTAACAAGTGTACTTAGGGTTGTTGATTGTACTGCTTTATCATTACTGTTTGACTGTTTTAATAACATGTTAACCTATGCTTTACTGTTCCACTGAGTTGATCACTCACTCCCACGTTACGGGATGGTGTTGTACACACCAACCAGACATTGTTTGAGTTTCAGATGACGACAATGCTTATGAGGCGGAGCCGGACCTTTGCAATGACGATGATGCTTGCTTGTATATGCGGTTTTCTAGCGGCTACATATGAGCCGTGTCTTGATCGACGAGGTTACAGGGATGTTGACTAGATGACACTACATCTTTAGTATATTTTGAAATTATACTTGTAATTCATTAACCTAGCAACATTATCACACTCTGGAGACTTACCATAGTATATATCTTCTATATATCTAACAGTCTTTCGCTTGTTTAAACTAATCATCTCTGGAGTATGATATGTTGTTTTGGCTTAATCTCATTCATGTTTCATGTACTAATACAGACAACATTCAATCATCAACATATATGTTGCATAAATGATGCGTTGGAACTCGGGAGTTGAGTTTATACTCGACCTCCGATTTTTAGAGCGTTACAAGATGGTATCAGAGCATGATTTTGGAATAAAACGGGCCTGGGTTATGGTAACACGACGCACTTTGACGCACTCTGAATTAGTAAAGAAGTGATAAAAACTTAGAAAGCACATTAAAATTCCAAGTTTCGCCGACATGAGAGATTGAATATTGTAATTTAATCCACAATTGTGAGATCTTCTAATTTTTTGTTATGATTCATATACCCAGCTGCACCCAAATCTCACCACCATCACAGACCGGATCTTTATTGCTACTAAGTAATTCAGTAGGCCACACAAGAATTGCAACAATAATAAAATCTAGGACCACAAAGGGAAGAAAACATTTAAGTTCAGATGTTTCACCATTCCACTCTATCCAGGACCATCCTCAGCTAAACCATAGATCAGGCAAAGTGCATCCTTTTGGGCCTTTTCTTTACCCTTTTAGAACCTTCAACTTAAAACCAACTCACTCCCAACTGGTGTTATTCTTAGTCTCCATCTCACATGGCCAAAGCATCAATGCTTACTTTCTCTTATATTATTACCTATGAAGACACCTATCCATCTCAACATCCCCATTTCAACTACACATCCTATGAACATGTTGTCGGTTAACAGCCTAAGATTCTGGTCCATAAAGCATGAATGGTCTTATAGCTACCCTAGAAGATCTCCCCATTAGTTGATTTGGTATGCGGCTATCACATAAAACTCCAAAGGCACATCTCCACTTCATCCATCCAGCTCTTACTCTACAAGCAACATCTCTCATCAATCTCACCACTCTTATGAATTATCAACCAAGATATTGAAAACAACTTCTCAGAACTCAATCCTAAAGTCTAACCCATTTCCTTCAAAATCTCTCCTTTCACCACATCATTCTTCAACTTTTTCTAAGTTCTTTCATACTAGACATAAATCCTAACGTATAAATGATGAAGAATAATACTTAAACAAAAAATTACTATAAATAGTAAATATATGTATAAATTGGACTTTTGACCATTAAAATTATGGAATCTCGTGAAATAAATAGGTTAGTTGGATAGAATAGCGTTTCCTACCCCAAAATCATATATTACACGTCCAATAAAATCCAGTTTACCAATTGGACCCGAAAACACCTCAAATGGAGTCGGGGGCCAAACGGGGCACTTGCGGGGGGACCCAGGGTAGGCCCTACATCTTTTTGGAACCTAGGGGTCATGAGGACCTCACCCAAATGGCGAGGCATCGCCAATTGGTCCAGGGAGTGGCGAGGTCCTTGTCCGGTCGGCGAGGCCTCGCCGGTCAACGGGCCGAGCCGGGCCGATCATCTTTGGGGGTATTACGACCCCCCCAGTATGTGGGTCGTCCATTGCCACCACCTCAAAGCCCCACTTCTTTCACAAATCACCCCTCCAAGCTCTCCCTTTCCCTCAAAATTTTTGTTTTCTCTCTCGAACCTCCCCTCCAATCACCCATTCCTTCATTTTTGGTCACAACCCATTCACTTCCAACATTTACGGCCGTACCTACCTTCTACCCTTTCCATTTTCTCTCATTTGAGCTCCTACATCCCCTCATTTGAAGCTCAAAATCGTGTAAACTCTCAACCCCTCCCATCTCTTCATTTCCTTTCTTTAAACTCTGTCATTTGGGCCTTTACAATCCCCGTTGAGGCTCAAATCCATGGAGACCTGAGGATCTCATCCCTTTCCTCCCTTTTCTTCACTTTTCCATGGCTCTCTTCGAGCTTAGTATGGTCATTTTCTCGGATGTCTGGTCATCCACACTGTTGTCTTATAGTTTGCATGGGTTACCGTCTTTGGATGTTTATGTTTTCCTGTTGATGGGTGTAGTAGTTGGTAGAATGTTTTAGATGTTTGAGGATGTTTAGGGTCCATTCGGCCAACTACATTAAGTGAGATTAGGTGGATGGAATTGTAAAAGTAATAATAAATGTATGTGTAAGTTATGGTCCCTAGATTGGGTGTATCCCATAGTTTTCAATACCATGTTTGGAATGTATGTAATGAAAAGTATATCCCGGGATTTCCTTTGAAGTTACACTTGAAAATTCCTCATCATGGGATTTGGACATCCCATCTCACACTTTCCAACACAAGGCTCATTTTCCAAGCCTATGAAATTAATTTTAATCCCCTCTCACCCTCTTACCAAACACGCCACTTCCAATCCCGTGGTGGGCAGTCCCATTTAATACAACTTATGACCACTGGCCAAATAGGCCCTTGGAATTTTAGACCTAGAGTGGTGTTCCTAGATACGAACGACCTAACAGTAGGGGAAATCCAATAAATCGATAACGTGAACCTTAGGACCTTCTTAGCTAGTATGAGCACATGTGTAGTGCTCGAGCATAGTTAAATTCAAGTTCGGGCAACTTGATTCCAATCAGACAACGCTTGACTCGAAGCGATAAAACAATTTCCCTTATTTAAAATGGTATGAAATCATCCAGTGTAGAAGTATAGATTTTGGATCACAACTAGTGGATTACCGTTACTCATACGTTGCAACTAGGCTACTGGTTAGACTAAAGAATGTAAAAGATTCATTATGCTAAGATAATTGAAAGATAAATTTTGTTAGTTGGCTTGATTAGGTTGGAGCGAGACCCCGTTCCTTTATTGAATCCCCTCGGTACTCATAGACTTCTTTAATAACTCTTAGGAAGGTTGTTTGATTAGTAATTATACACGCTTAGTATCCCTTGGATTTAATGTTAGGTCAAATCAATATACCCCTTTGAATTGCCTTCCTAAAGACTTATTACAATCGGGAATATGGAGTAGAGAACTATATATAAGCGAGGTATTCGCAGTTTGAATTGAATTCTCAATCCTGGTAGTTACCAATGAACTCTATGCTCTGATCAAGCAGAGGGTCAGGATCGACTAGGATTAAGAACTGATATGACAATTTTCTATCCTATCTAGGCAGAAGGTCCATGTATCCGACTCAGACCCACTACACAACTTTCCTTCCGTGTTGGCCTGACCACTTACAATTAAAAGTTTATAACTTCGTCTTTGAGAAGTATTAGGAGTATATAGATGATAGAGACTTTGTCTTTTAGGCCTAAGGAATTGCCCAAATGGGCAACAGACAGTTAGGAATTATGTCCCAAATTACATATCATGTCGGCATACATATTGTGCATATGAACATAGAAAGATAGCTTGCCTGTTAAGCTAGACATGATTAAATATGATAAGTTTGGACCATGACAAAACTCCTTAGTAGAATTAGGCATCTTGCCTCAAACTCACACCTGCCCCTGAAATCAACCACAATACCCATCATCTTTAGCTCCTTCTATAATCATAGGTACCAATGCCATAATATGCATCATCGATGAAAAGAAGACCAATGTATTGTTAAATCGCTTCCCATGTCATACTAAAGATAGGTTTCAAATTTTAACTCGTTCTAACATACAGATCGATGTACAAATTCTTGAGCCCTGAGAATAGAAACAATTTTAAGGAAGGTAGACAAGTTATGAACCCAGTTAAGTTAAGTAGGTATACACGTCTACCCGCTCATAGGCGCAGCGGTAGCATGGTTGGCCCTTGCCCCACTGGCCCAGGATCGAAAGAAATCACTCCCAATTATACGCAAGGTTAGGCCATTAAATAGGATCTTAATCTTCCTTATAATGAAGTCATCGAAGAAAATCAATTAGGGTTCAAGTATTAAACAAATTCATAGTACAGAATAGGCGGGGTGCGAACTAAATTACAATAGCCAAGGTCAACGTATCTACAACTGTGCTCATTGAATATGAACATAATAGAAGTCTTAGCAAGTTCTTCTATGTGAAACCGTTTTAGGATGATCTAGTAAGATTTGACTCATCGTTATCGAGGACTCTCTTAGACCAAGACCCAACGGGCAACTTTATAGATAGGAAATTTGAGCCGTTCAATGATGGACATTCCCTACGTTTTTAGAGTGATCGGACTACGGAATTACCGACATATAACAACGAAGTATTCGCGGCTTGACCCAATTCTCAATCCTGGGCGACTACCTATGGACTCACTGCTTGACTGAGTAGAAGACCAGGAGCCACCAGGACTAGGAAGGGATACGATGAGCTTTCTACCCTAGTCAGGTAGATGATCGATGTATCAAGATCAAGCCCACTAAAACCGTCTCTCCGTGTTGGTCAAACAATGTAAACAACTATCTTACTCTAAATATTTGGGAATTATCGTCAAGACTCCAAATAGGTAAATAAATAAATTGTAGCAAACCATCAGGGTATGAGAAATGGATAAAAAAATAAGTTTTAAGGGGGTAGACTAAAATGAACTAGGCTAGTATATACCCTACCACGCGTAGAAACTTGAAATTAATAAAACTTAGGCAAAAGAAATAATTAAATCTTTCCTTATTACCCTTAGCAATTTTGGGGATGAAATTTTATTTTAAGGGGGGTAGATTGTAACGCCCCACATTTTTGCCAACCTGGAGTTAGATGTCCTTAGGCAAGGGGTAGATCCTAACCCCTTATGAACCTCTCAAACCTCAAATCCTTCAGGAATTAGACAAAGTTAACTAAGTGCTAAACTGGATTAGCTATGAAATCCACACTAATTACTTTAAATATGATCTGCAAGACCTAAAACTTGTAGAATCATTGACGCTAAGTAAAATCTAGGATCAATCTCATTACCCAGCTGCTCTCGAGAGCACATTGAAACTCCGTATCAGATCTAGACCGTACATCGGAAGTCTGATTAATGTGAAGTTAAACAGTTAGGACCACCTTGCTGGGCTTGACAACCATCTTGAAAATCAAATCCAGATAGTGTCCCAGTGTTATTCGCTTAAGCCCGGAGTGAAGTGTATGAGAAACGTGGATATTTTAGAACTAAATATCTAAATTTAAGTAATCTGAGACTTGTCGCTTGCGAGCTTGATATAAGTAATCAGACCGTCAGAATCTGACCCAAATACACCCTTGGATCAGGGAAAATTTCATACACATGTCCATGTACTTGTAACCCTGATCGAGTTTCAGTGACCATTGAATTGAAACTGGTCCGCCACGTGCGATTTGTAAATCCAATCAGACCGAAAACGTAACTCGACCTAGATCCAATGTCTGTGAGCTTAAGTCTGACCTTTGGTTCAAGGGGGGCTTCCAGAAGTGCTCCGTTGAGCTGGAATAGACCCATTTTGGACATAACCTAAGTATACCTTGATCCTAAGTCTATTTTGGAGAGTTTTGGGCCTATATAAGGACCTTAAACCCTCTCTCATTCTCACCATACGAATTTGAGAAAACCTAGGAGAGAGAAGAGAGAAAAGAGAGAGAAAGTGTGAGTGCAGTGGGAGCATCTCCCTGCCACTATACAAGCTTAACCATCCCTTTCTAATCATTTTCCTGATGATTTCGACTTCGTTTCTAGGTAAGAACCCTAACCCTAATCTATTTTGTGATTTTGATAGTTGTAAGTTATGAAATAACTAACCTAAAGCAGGTTATAGGTTGCTACATCACCGTAGACAGAAGCTTAGCAAATCTATTGAGTTCATTACGCTTCTACGGCGTAAGGTGCGGACTTTAGACGTATAGGTTATGGTTTTCAATGCTTTCAATGTTAGATAATGATAGATTCATGATCTGGATGCTATTGCACATGTACAAAGTGCTGTCCGTTTCATTTTTTGGTTATACATTAACTATGTTGAATATACTGTATTCCTCGTATTTGTAGAAAATACCGTATACATACAAATTTTGAAAGTATGTTAGCCATGATTAATTACTGTATGAACATGATATATATATGTATAATACTCACTCGGCGAAAGGATTCGCCCTAATACATGTTTTTGCTAGTATACGTTATGTATGTTAAAAGAGTGTATTCTAAGTGTTTGTGAGAATGACCGAATAAGTATAGAATTCACATTCGTGCTCGCCATGACTAATTGTCATGGATATATGATTGTTGAATAGGTGATACCCCTTTGATGAAATCACGCCACGGCCAATATACGCTATATATGTTAAAATGTGTAGCCCAAGTGTTTGTGGAAATGACTGAATGAATATGGAACTTGGATTCCTGCTTGCCATAACTATCCGTCGTGGGTGCACGCGTGTTTTAAATGGGGACAGCTCCCTAGTGAAAGGATTTGGCCTAATACCTATGTGATCAACATACGTCGTGTATGTTGATGTATGTAGTCTAAAGTGTTTGTTAAAATGTCTAAATGAGTAGTAGTTAGTAAATCGTAATGTATAAGGGTGTTGAGATAGGATTCTTGTAACACCCTGAAAATCGAGGGTTGAGTAGTAACTCAACTCTCGAGTTCCAGAACATCACTTATGCAACATAGATAATGATGATTAAATGTTTTCTGTGTTAGTACAATAAACATGAGTGAGATTCTACCAAAACAGTAATTCATACTCTAGATCCATGTATAAAACGTAAGCGGAAGACTGAAAGGTGTATATAGATATATATATAACAAAACATTCTCGATATCCAAAGTATGAACACTAACCGAGTCACCGTATATACATGTTGGTTTTGAATCAAAATGTCAAAATAGTACAACTAAAAGTATCAACCCTATAGCCTCGTAGCACTGGACAGCCTATACGAAGCCTCCAGCGAACTGCATGTAGGAGAACTCCTCCTGATCGCCATAGAAGTCGGGCTCAGTCTCCTGTGCTCTAGTGATACCTACATCTGATACAGGGTCTGATGGGTGTTTTAAAACACCGTCCCGTAATGTGGGAATGAGTGGCCAACTCAGTGGAACAATAAAGCATAGGTTAACATGTTATCAATTCAGTCAAGCAGTAATGATAAGCAGTACAATCAAACAATTCCAACTACTCTTATTTAATGCAAGTATGAAATGACATGATGTATGCCTTTGCCAAACCACCTTCATGCGACACCATCTTACGTTCGCGGCATGCGTTCATCCCTCAGTGCTCCACATCTTTCAGGCACATGCAATGCTGTGATGAACATGATTATCAAGTTATTATTAGTCCATTTCAAACAGCAGGATTGGAAAACTAAGGTACCTCCCTTATATCATTCCCAAACATGATCCATTCTAGGGTCGTCAAACTTAGATAATCTCATACGATATTATGGTTCGAGAGGCATCGCGAAGGCATCGCAAAGGGCTCGTCACTCATCAGCACGGATACAGATCTCACTGTATGCAGCTCAATTGCTGGCCATCAGCTTGAATACAGGTCTCACCATACTCGGCTCAACTCAGACTCTAGTTACTGCGAAGGGCTCATTGCCAATCACAGATTTTAGAGTATGCTCGAGGTCACTCCACTAAAGTCCTACCAACTGGCAGTCTATTTTCGATGCCCGACTAGTCCACTTATTGACAATGGGACTCGGATGCAACGCGACTGAGGACCACATCCAGGCTATGCCAGTGTAGGCCGACAGCTCGAATATAGTGTCCCATACCACCATAATCGGCTCACGAGTCTGGTTGCTCAATGGTCACTACGAGGAGGTACATGGCCCCAGCGTAGGCCGACAGCTGGACCACGGTGTCCCATACCACCATGCTCGACTCATGAGTCTTAGCGGATCGAGGTACCATGGTTAACGGGATTTCCACTGGTAAGTTTGGTACCCTAGGTTCAAGCAGTAGCGTCCAAACATGGTGAACATACATAAGACAAATCGGGTTACTTGACGAGCTCGACTAGCACGAGCGCTCGTTGAGTTGTACAACATGAAGTGCATAAGCACTTTGTGTGGCCTAACCACTGCCGACAAGCAACGCACGACTCGGGTTCGTCAAACACGTCCTACGTGGCGAATGAATCTCAGCCACAAATTCAGTCCCATTACCGACTGTCTAGACTATACAATATCTCCAATCACATTCAATTACAGACAGGTAAAGCAGTAATGGATCAAGATTCAAATCATACAATCAAAGTCTGATATCATCCACTTAGGGCTGCTAGGGATATTGCACGCACTCGTTACACCACTCCCCCATCACCCTTCACGGATTTATGGAATACAATTTAAACATGTGAAGTAATTAGAGTAGAATTAAATAAACAAGTAATTCAAACATATTAACAAGCATGTTATAAAACGCAATGCAAACAGAAAATCCAAACACATACGTTTCATAAAACAGTAAGCGATTAAACTAAATAACTTACATGAAGGAGATCATACACATCTCTAAGGTAGTTGAGAATCCCATCTCAACACCTACCTAAGGCACCATCATCCAAACACTTACTCTCACAAGCATTTTCACAAACACTTAGAATACACTATTACAACATACATAGTGTATATTAACAAAACATATATTAGGGCGAGTCCTTTCGCCAAGAAAGTATTTTATCCATATATATTATATTCATACAAAAAATAATCATGGCAAACACATTTCCAAAATTTATACGTATATGGTACTTTCTACAAATACCTAGATTATCTAAAATTCTATATTCTTCGTCTCTTATCGAAATAAAAACCGACAGCACTTTGTACATGTGCAATTACATGCAGATCATGAATCTATCATTATCTGACATTGAAATCATTGAAAACCATAACTTATACATCTAAAGTCCGCACATTTTTTCATATAATCGTAACGGAGTCGATAGGTTTGTTAAGCTTCCGTATTCGGCAGTTTGGCAACCTATAGAATGAAATAGGTTAGCTATTTCATAGCCTACAACTATCAAAACCCCAAAATAGATTAGGGTTAGGGTTTCTTACCTAGAAATGACGCCGGAATTGCTGGAAAAGCGATTAGAATGGAGTAGTTGAGCTTGGATACGGCAGGGAAGAACGGCAGGGAAGAATCTCCCACATCTCACACAATTTCTCTCTCTTTTCTCTCTCAAATCTCAAATTCGTATGGCTGTGAGAGAGAGGGTTCTAAGGTCCTTATATAGCCTAAAAACTCACCAAATTAGACTTAAGGTTAAGGTATACTTGAGTTTTGTCCAAAGGGCATCTGTTTCAGCTCAACGGAGGACTTCTGGCGGCCCCTTTTCTATGTGCGATCGGACTTAAGCTCACTAATGCTGGATCTATGTTTAGTCAAGTTTTCGTTTCAGTCGGGATTCCAGATCATGCGTGGTGGACCAGTTTCAGTTCAATGGTCAGTGGATCTCGATCGGAGATTTCGAGTACATGGATATGTTTATAAAATTTTTCCTGATCTGAGGGTGTATTTGGGTCAGATTCTGACGGTCTAGTTGCCTAAAACTGATCTGCAAGCGACAAGTCTCAGTTACTATTTGAGATATTTATTTTTAAAGAAAATCAAGTATTCTCACACTCACACGCTCCGGACTCAAGCGAAAAGTCGTGGGACACTGTCTGGATTTGATTTTCGAGATGGTTATCAAGCCCAGCGTAGCAGTCCTAAGTCCTTAACTTCGTATTACTCGGACTTCCGATGTGTGGTCCAGATCTGATATGGAGTTTCGAGATGCTCCCGAGAGGAGCCGGGTAATGAGATTGATCCTAGATTTTAGGGTAACCTAGAGTCAATGATTCTACAAGTTTTGGGTCTTATAGATCGTATTTAAAGTGGATCAAGTGAATTTCGTAGCTAATCTAGTTTAGCACTTAGTGAACTTTGTCAAATTTCTAAAGGATTTAGTCCTGTAAGATTTCTATCTGAGGTGGTACCTAGGCCTTTGTAGTTTGTACATAAGGTGATCCAAGCTATAATACTTAGCTAGTTTAAGATAGTATCTAGGGTAAAAGTACTTAGAAAAATTAAAAGATCAAGGTGGTGAAGGGTGGGATTTGTGAAGGAAATGGGTTCAAAAACTGCTTTAGACTTTAGGATTGAGTTCTGACAGGTTAATAAGGTGTTAGGATCGACCCATTACCTAAGGACGTCTAATTCCAGATTGGCAAAAATCTGGGATGTTACAATTCTCAACTACCTTAGTGATGTGTTTGAGTTCCTTCATGTACGGTGTTTAGTTTAACCACTTACTGGTTTATGAAATGTATGTGTTTGGATTTCCTGTTTGCACTATGTTTTATAACATGCTTGTTAATATGTTTGAATTACTTGTTTATTTAATTCTGCTCTGACTACTTCACATGTTTAAGTTGTATTCCATAAAATCCGTGAAGGGTGATGGGGGAGTGGTGTAATAATTCCGTGCAACAGCCCTGGCAGCCCTAAGCGGACAATATTGGATATTTGATTGTATGATTTGAAATCTTGATCCATTACTACTTTAATTGTTCCGTAATTGAATGTGATTGGGGCTATTGTATAGTCTAGGCAATCGGTAACGGGATTGAATTTGTGACTGAGATTCATTCGCCACGTGAGATGTGTTCGACGAATCGGAGTCGTACTTCGGTTGGCAATAGTGGTTAGCCACGCAAAGTGCTTATGCACTTCATGTCGTTCAACTTGTCGTGCGCTCAAGCTAGCTGAGCTCGTCAAGTAACCCGATCTGTCTAATGTATGTTCACCATGTTTGGACACTACTGCTTGAACCTAAGGTACTAACCTTACCAGTAGAATCCCGTTAACCGTGGTACCTTGATCCGCTAAGACTCATGAGCCGAGCATGGTGGTATGGGACACCGTGGTCGAGCTGTCGGCCTACGCTGGGGCCACGAGCCTCCCCGTAGTGACTATTGAGCAACAAGACTCGTGAGCCGATTATGGTGGTATGGGACACTATATTCGAGCTGTCGGCCTACACTGCTTTAATAGGTGATGGGGGAGTGGTGCAACGATTCCGTGTAACAGCCTTGATAGCCCTGACCGTATCCAGTGTAGTGACCTCGAGCATACTCTGAATCTGCGGAGAGGCGACGAGCCTTTCCGTAGTAAACAGAGTATAAACTAGGCCTGTATTGATAAGGTGATGGGGGAGTGGTGCAACGATTCCGTGTAACAGCCCTTGCAGCGACCTAGAACTATAAATCGTATGAGATTATCTAGGATTGACGACCCTAGAATGGATCTTTGTTTGGGAATGATACAAGGAAAGTACCCTAGTTTACCAATACTGTTGTTTGAAAGGTATTAATAATAACTCGGTAATCATGCTTATCATCGCATTGCATGTGCCTCGAAGATGTGGAGCACTGAGGGTGAAAGCATGCCGCGGACGTAAGATGGTGTCTCACGAGGGAGTATGTTGGCGAGGGCATGCATCATGACTACATTTCATACTTGCATTAACAAGAGTACTTAGGGTTGTTGATTGTATTGCTTTATCATTACTGCTTGACTGTTTTGATAACATATTAACCTATGCTTTATTGTTCCACTAAGTTGATCACTCACTCCCACGTTACGGGACGGTGTTGTACATACCAACTAGACATTGTTTAAGTTTCAAATGACGGCAATGCTTATGAGGCGGAGCCGAACCTTTGCGATGGTGATGATGTTTTCTTGTATATGCGGTTTTCTAGTGGCTACATGTGAGCCGTGTCTTGATCGACGGGGTTATAGGGATGTTGACTAGATGACACTACATCTTTGGTATATTTTGAAATTTACTTGTAATTCATTAACCTGACAACATTATCACACTCTAGAGACTTACCATAGTATATATCTTCTATACATCTATCAGTCTTCCGCTTGTTTAAACTAATCATCTCTGGAGTATGATATGCTGTTTTGGCTTAATCTCATTCATGTTTCATGTACTAATACAGACAACATTCAATCATCAGCATATATGTTGCATAAGTGATGCATTGGAACTCGGGAGTTGAGTTTATACTCGAACCCCGATTTTTAGGGCGTTACAAAGGAGCTGCCCTTGTTTGCAGTTTATGCTCTTTCGTACGATCTTCAGGTAGCTTATCTTCCTTAAGGAAATCAATGATTGGATCCATCCAAGTCGGTTCCAAGCTCACTGGAAGAGCTATGACAAGGTTAGATTCGCTAATGCTGGGTTTGGTGAGGAGTTTGATCGAAATTAATCTCGAGATATCATTTTCATCCGCAGTGACCAACTTTTCTAACATATCAGCCTTAGAGATTTCTGATCAAGGGGTCAAGGCGTCGTTGCACTTCTGAAATCTACCGATTAATTCCTTAGGTTTTCATGGATATGCCTTTATGTGTTCTATCTTAGCTTGGTATTACTCAGCGATTTGATTGACGACCAACTGTGAATCGCTAAAAACTTCAAAGTTTTGTGCTCCCAAGGTGGCTACCAGCCTAAATCCGATGAGCAAGGCTTCGTATTTTACTACATTGTTGGAGGCGTAAAATCCAAATCTTAAAGCATATTGTATACATACCCGATATGGAGTCTCCATGACTATCCCGTCCCTACTGGCTTTAGAATTAGATGAGTCGTCAACATATAAAGTCCACCTGGTCAGGTCGGGATCAGCCTGGTAACCGCTTGTTTGTTCGGGCGAAATGCTCAGAACAAATACTTGCCTATTGAGGGTCAAATATTACATATTAGACCCCAGTTATTATTTAGTTTTATTTACATGATAATGTTTGATGTTTTATTTTAATCATGTTTTGTAACACCCTGAAAATCGGGGGTCAAGTAGCAACTCAACTCCCGAGTTCCAAAACATCACTTATACAACATATATGCTTATGATTGAATGTTGCCCGTGTTAGTGCATTAATCATGAGTGGGATTATACCAAAACAGTAATTCGTACTCCAGATCAATTAATATAACACAAGCAGAAGACTAAAAGATGTATATATGTACATGTATGAGCCAAAAATTTACGATCGGTCTCTAGAGTATGAGTACATCACTGAGTGACCATATACATGTAATAGTTTCAAAATCAAAATGTTAAAAACATAGTTTAACTACAATAATAAGTCCTGTAGCCCCGTCGATCCAGACGACCTAAACGAAACCGCTAGAGAACTGCATATACGAGAACTCGTCCTGATCGTCATAGTAATCAGGCTCCGCCTCTGGGGTCACATCGTCATCTGAAATCAAGACAAAGTCTGGTTGGTGTTTAAAACACTATCCCATAATGTGGGAGTGAGTGATTAACTCAGTGGAATTATACAGCAAAGGTTAACATGTTATCAATTCAATCAAGCAGTAATGATAAAGCAGTAAAATCAAACATACCTAGATACTCTTATTAATGTAAGAATGATGTGAATAATGATGCATGCCCTCGCCTACACTCCCTCGTGCGACACCATCTTACAATCGCGGCATACTTTCTTCCCTTTGTGCTCTTCAACCTAGGGTACATGCAGTGCGATGTTATGAACATGATTATCGAGTTCTTATTAGTCCATTTCATGCAGTAGGATTGGGAAACTAAGGTACCTCCCTTATTTCATTTCTCAAACAATGATCCATTCTAGGGTCATCAGTCCTAGTACATTTCATACGATGTTACGGTTCTAGGTCACTGCAAAGGGCTTGTCAGCTAATCAGTGCAGGCCTAGTTTATACTCTTATTGCTACGGAAGGGTTGTCACCTCCACGTAGACTCAGAGTATGCTCGAGGTCACTATAAAGGGCTCGTCACCAAATCAGTGTAGGCCGACAGCTCGATTACAGTGTCCCATACCACCATATTCAGCTCACGAGGCAATGTCGCTCACTGGTCACTACGGGGAGTCTCGTCGCCCCAGCGTAGGCCGACAGCTCGACCACGGTGTCCCATACCACCATGTCCAGCTTATGAGTCTTAGTGGATCGAGGTACCAAGGTTAAACGGGATTTCACTGGTGAGTTTGGTACCTTAGGTTTAAGTAGTAGTGTCCATACAAGGTGAACATACAATAGGAAAATCGGGTTACTGGACGAGCTCAACTATTACGAGCGCACCTGAAGTTGATCGACATGGAATGCGTAAACACTCTGTGTGGCCTAACCACTGCCAACAATTCTAGTACAACTTGGGTTCGTTAAACACGTCCTACGTGACAAATGAATCTCAGCCACGAACTCAAAGCCTATTACCGATTGCCTGAACTATATTGTAGTCACAAATACATTCAATCCTTAACCAGTAAGCATGTGGAGTAGTCAGAGTAGAATTAACCAAGTAATTCAAACATATTAACAAGCATATTATAAAACACAATGTAAACAGAAAATCCAAACACATACATTTCATAAGTAAAAGATTTAAACTAAACAACTTGTATGGAGGAAATCATATACATCTCTAAGGTAGTTGAGAATCCTATCTCAACACCCTCCTAAAGCACTATCTTCTAAGTACTTACTCATACAAGCATTTTCACAAACACTTAGACTATGCTTATTAACATACATAACATATGTTGGCCAAAACATGTATTAGGGCGAATCCTTTTGCCGAGGAGTTGTTACATATACAACTAGCATATACACATAGTAGTTAATCATGACAAACACACTTTCATATTTCGTACGTATACGGCATTTTCTACACAGACACAGAATACACTAAACCCCACAAATTTCATATATAACTGAATTGCAAAAACGAACATCGCATTTTACATGTAAAATAACACCCACATCATGAATCTATCATTATCTGGCATTGAAAGATTTGAAAACCATAACCTATATGTCTATAGTCTGCACCTTACGCCGTAGAAGCGTAACGAATTCGACAGAGACTCTAAGTCTTTGTCAACGATGGATGACAACCTATAGCATGATTTGAGTCAGTTATTTTGCTACTAACGACAATTGAAAACCCTATAATAGATTAGGGTTAGGTTTTCTTACCTAGGAACGAAGTCAGATTCGCCGGAATAGCAGTTTGGTAGTGATGGATAGGCACGTAGAATAGCAAGGATCGAATCCCAGGAGTAAGTCTAACTTCTCTCTCACTTTCTTTCTCTTTCCTCTCTTCTCTCTCCTAGGGTTTTTACCAAATTCGTATGGAGTGAATGAGAGAGGGTTTAAGGTCCTTATATAGGCCTAAAACTGATGGAAATGGCCCAAGGGCCAATGTATACTTAGGTCATGTCCAAAGAGAATTTGTTTAAGCTCAATGGAACACTTCTAGAGCCCCCCCTTGAGACTAAGGTCGGACTTAAGCTCTCTTATGTTAGATCTAGGTCAAGCTGAGTTTTCGGTTCGATCGGGTTTATAGATCACCCGTGGCGGACCAGTTTCAGTTCAACGGTCCACGATCACTGATCAGAGCCACAAGCACACTAGCCTATGTATGAAATTTTCCCTGATCTGAGGGTGTATTTAGATCATATTCTGACGGTCTGAATCCTTATATTCAGCCCACAAGTGACAAGTCTCAGATGACTTAAATTTAGATTTTTATTTCTAAGATATCCACGTTTCTCACACACTTCATTCCGGGCTCAAGCGAATAGCTTCGAGATATTGTCTAGACTTAATTTTCGAGGTAATTGTCAAGTCCAGCAAGGCGGTCTTAATTATATAATTTTGTAGTAATCGGACTTTCGACGTGCGGTCCAAATCCAATATGGAATTTCAATGTGCTCCCGAGAGCAACTGGGTAATGAGATTGATCCTAGATTTTAAAGTAACCTAGCGTCAATGATTCTACAAGTTTTGGATCTTGCAGATCGTATTTAAAGTGGATCAAGTGGATTTCATAGTTAATCTAGTTTAGCACTTAATTAATTTTGTCTAATTCCTAAAGGATTTGATCTTGAGTGATTTCTGCCCGAGGTGGTACTCGGGTCTTTGTACGAAATTTTTCGAGACGTTACATGTTTGTGACGCAAGGTGAATTTAAGGGCTTGGTTTCAAAAGAGTACTAAAAGCATGAATTTGATGCTCAAGAATCACCAAGGTAAGGGATGGATCTTAGGAGACTAAGATTAAAGAATTCACATGTCAAAGATCCAAGAAAACTAAGTGATGAAGGAAGAGAAACGAAGAATTGAAGATAAGGAAGCTTGAAAATCGTCCTGAATTCAAGATCACAAGGTTCTCACCATCCGTTTGGCATGAAACTTTATATCCAGCCTGAGTATCATAAAGTAACCATACACGAAGAATTGCAACCCTTAGATCTTTATAAAAGTGGTCTAATGGAAAGCTCAACCATAAACCCTTGATCCTGGGGTCTATCTTATCCTTGGATGTGCCTCAATTTTGGACTTCACTCCTTAAATTAGATGGAAAAATGAATGGGTTGTGTGGATTTCCTAAGCAAACATCACTGTGGGACCCACACGCATGTTGCGCACACATCATAGGGGTGCACTTATTGTGCACTGAATTAGAAATCGGGTCAAACATGGTTTGACCCGACTCCAATGCAAGAAAGGAAATTTCTTTTCCTTTCTCCTTCATTTTCACTCCAATGATGGGTTTGAATGTGAATCCGGATCAAGGATCCAAACTGCCCATTCGAACGAATGAGGGGTCCGACCAAGGCCTAAGCAATCCTAGCTAGAGAAACGCCTGGGATCGCCCTCTCTGATGACAGACACGTGATTTATCACCATGTGATTAGCAAGGTAAGCCACACCATAGTTAATCAAAATGACCTCTCCCGGGTGAAGATTACTCCATGAACCTGATGGACGGAGCTGATTCTGCTAACGTCAGGGAATGTGGGCCCCATTTTTAACGCAAAACTCGATTTCTGCATGCATTACGCACGTAACAGCGTCCAGAGAAAACCAAACGTTTTGGTACATTGGGCGATCATGGTCAAGATTGGATCAATGATCCAGACTATCCCAACTTCAGGAGAGGGGATTTTGACCCTTCTTATGCAGTCAGATTGAGTGGACTGGATGATTTTTCTTCCTAAAATCAAATCAAACATAACCTGTTTTTGCATTTTCGTTGTGCAGGAGTAGATTTACGAAAACAGGGTCAATTCTCCGACTCCAGCCGACTTACAGACATCAATCCTATAAAGGAAAGAGAGAGAGACAGCAACCAGGGAAGTGAGCAAGAGGAGAGAGAGAGAGAGAAAGAGAGAGAAGAGAGAGAGAGAGAGAGAGAGAGAGAAAGGATCGGCCGACTATCTCCATCAAGCAATTTTCTCTTTTTCTTAATTATAATTGTTATGTTTTTAGAGATTCTAGTTCAATCATGTCTATGATTGGCTAAACCTCTTAGCTAGGGCTAAGAGGTAAAGCCTGCAGTGTGATGGGATGTTTTTTACGGTTTTGATTCATGTTTAAGTTGAATTATCTTTGATTCTAGCTTGGTTAAAAGGAATACTCGTAGTTTTTAATGGTTTGTTGTGACTTGAATTACAATGAATCTGCGATAGGTTTGGGTATGTCTTTTTCATTACTGAGATTGTGAAATTAGGAAGTCCTATTGTTCACCATCGTCCCCTGGGCGTGGTTGGATGATGGAATCCTCCTTAACTCTCATAATTCTCTTAGAGTGGTTGTGGATTGGTAAATTCTGTTGTTTGCTTTGTCTCATGGGCATGGTTTTGTGATGGAATCAATTCTAGTTCTCATACCTCTCATCCATTGAGAACTAGATCAAAGGAAGTTCAGGTTTAACTTGTAATGAGTAATTTTCCAATTGGATAAGATAGAACTCTGATTCCAGTTGAGTTCGTGAATCAAGCATAGATCTCCCTGACCTCTACAAGTGGATCTTTGAAAACCCTAGTTTCTCACCTTTGAATTTACAAGTTTTAGTTAAGTAATTTACAATTATTCTCTTAAAATTTTCCATATTTAGATTATATCTTCTTCTAGTTCTAGCCCTAGTTACTTTCAAAATACATACAAGTTTTAGTCATTGTGGATTCGACCTCGGTCTCACCGAGATTATTACTACATCGCGACCCTACACTTGGGGTTGTGAACAAGATTTTGGCACCATTGCCGGGGACTAACGGTTGCGTTTTTATGAGATTAGCTAGTTTTAGAATTAGGTTAAGATTAGGGTTCGTTTTATTTTTTATTTTTAGAAACTTTCTATTTTCTATTTTTAGAACCTTTCCTTTTTTAGAAACTAGTTTACTTTCTATTTTTTAGGAACTTTCTAATTTTAGAATTTCTGTTTTTAGGAACTGACTTGTTTTATTCTGTTTTGCAAGATTTTAATTAGGAACTTCTAATTTGGTAACTTCTTTCCAACTCCCTCTCTCTTTCTAATTCTAAAATTCTATTTCGTTTCTTCCTTTTTAGGTTTAGGTTAGAATTTGAAATTGAGGGTTGAGAGTGTTTCATGCCCAAGTGGGTCTATGACAACACTCGACGTCTTTTGAGTGAAGGGGGATTAGTTGAGGGGTTAACTATCTATCGCAAGATTGGACACCACTCGAGATCCTCAGAGTTAACTGAGGTTATGGTTGTAAATCAACAAGCCAATTAACCTCCAAATCCACCCCAACCTAAGGTGGATGAAGTTCAGGATGAGAATGAGGTGCATCAAGCACCCCCACCTCGTACTTTACGAGATTATTTACAATCGGCGAGGGTGAGCACACCCTCATACATGGTTTTTCCAGAAAATATGGGACATATGGATATTAAGCCAGGGGTGATCCAACTCCTTCCAAAATTTAATGGGTTTAAATATGAAAATCCATATTTATACCTGAAAGAGTTTGATGAGATCATAACCACTCTATATTTTCCCAATGTGTTTGACGACACGATCAGGCTGAAACTCTTTCCTTTTTCTTTGAAAGAGAAAGCTAAGACGTGGTTGCATTCACTACATCCTCGATCTATTGGTAAATGGAATGACATGACAAGGGAGTTCATAAGGAAATTTTTCCCATACCATAAGATGAAACCCTTATAAAGTCGATCATGAACTTCATCTAAAAGGAAGATGAAACATTCTTCCAATGTTGGGAGCGGTTCAAGTATCTTGTCAGTTCATGCCCACGACACGGTTTTGAAACATGGTGCATCGTGAACTTTTTCTATGATGAACTGACATCTCCCATGCACCAATTAGTCGAAACGATGTGTAATGGGGAATTTATGAATAAAAGTGTCGATGATATGTGGGACTACTTCGATAAACTTACTGAAAACACACAATCATGTGACATCTCCCTAAAACCAAGCACCATGTCTAGGCCAACTCAATCTAAAGAGAGGGGTGGAATGTATCTCCTGAAAGAGGACGATGATATCAATGCTAAAATGGCTTATCTCACCAGAAAACTCGAGGCCATGGAATTAAAGAAGGATAAGGGTAAGGAAATTATTTGCAGCATTTGTGGTTGCAACATTCACACAACTGGAAATTGTCCAACAATATCTGCCTTTCAAGAGGTACTGAATGAGCAATCTAATGTCGTAAGTAATTACCAAAGACCTTTCAGTGGGCCCACCTCTAATACATACAATCCCAGCTGGAGAAATCATCCAAACTTCAGTTGGAGAAATGGACAAACTGCTACACCTCAAGGATTCCCTAACCAAATTCCACATCAAGGGAAACCTCAAGAGGATTCGGTTTTTAAGCATCTTCAAAATCAAGAGCTTTTTAATCAGGGTATGCTACAAGCCTTTCAAGAGCTCACAAAGGCCATACAAGGACTTGAGACTAAAAGTGCGATTGGGAACAAGGGGAGCCTTTCAGCTTAACCTCTTCCCAATCCAAAACCACAATATGAAGTTAGCGACCCGATCTCTGATGTTTTATTTAAACCAACATGATTTAAATAATTTTTAAACTCGCAAGTATACGAATCAAATGTAAATATGGTACATATTACGAGATCGTTCCCACGAGGACTGGTTGTCGAAATTCAAATCTAAGATTCTCCTTAACTAATCCAACAAATAATGGAGCGAACTATTAAGCACAATTCTATGAAAAACAATTGAAAACAGGGAAAAAAAATTCAATCAGAGAGAGCACTAGGACCTTCGAATCCACCCCTAATTATCCTAATCCTTGTTTTATCCGTTGATTCACCCTAATTTAGATTAACACAACTTATATAAAGAAAGAACAATCTGTGTCCTTAGTCGGGCATACAAAATGTCTAATCTCCTAAAGCAATGCAATGAATAACACATTTTATGTCCTTGGTCGGGCACATAAAATGTACAATTCATTAAAGCACCCTGTTTCTTCCTCTATAGGAAGCCTGTTCATGATCAGACACAAGCACCTAGAATAAGCATCCAAACAACATCCATATATAGACTCTGGTCAAGTTCATAGATGGAGAAGTATAAAATTTAAACCAATCAAACACACTAGAGAAAGAAACAAACCAATCAAATTAAAGTAAATTTAACATATAACAATGGATATTCAAATTAGGGGCTTCATCTCAGCCCTAACTGGGAGTTTAGCCCAACATGATGGGACTAGATCTCTCAAAAATAATAGAAAAATAATAAAATAAAACCAAACAGTAAATTGAAACCCTCTTGCACTCCACAGCTGCTCAGCTCCTTCCTTGGAATCCCTCCTTTCAAAACTCTCCTCCGACCTTTATAGCTGCTGGAGGTCGGCTGCGGAAGAATTGCTGAAGTCAGTGCAGAAAATCGGATGTTTCACGATTGCAGCGAAAGCCTTTTCGCAGCTAAGATGTCATGCAAAACAGAACCACCTCCCTTGCTTATTTTTCAAAAAAAAAAATGTCATATCTTGGGACGTTTTTGACTGCTCTACATAATGGATGGCTCAGATCATGCATCTGATCAAGTATGGTGGGCCACGGGATCCTGGAACTCCGAATTTTACGGACGTGCGTAAGCCTACGCAGGTCCTTCGCTGACGTGATCGGTGGGCCCCACAGAAGTGTTTTCATGGAAATCCACCCCGTCCATTAGATTCAGAATGAAATTTCGGTCAATAAGGGACGGTTTTGGTTGTCCTTTGATGCGGTTCAAAGAAGAAATCACCCTAAGATCGATTTGGAACGTTGCAAGGCAGTCCACTTGTGGCCTCTGTATCGGGCATGTGTGCGTGCATGGATGAAAACAATCAGCATGGTGTTGAAGGGTTTTTCCCTATCTACATTATGGACGACTTGGATCAGCTCCCTGGACCATGATGGTGGCCCACTAGCGTCCACAAAACGGACGCGTCCGTTCGTTACGCTGGAGGCCGAAAACGGCAACTGCCGTTTTCACTTAAACGCGGGTCAGCGCTCGCTTGGACCGACTGGCGGGTCGTGTGCACGCGCGGGTGTGAATGTGCATGGTGTACATGCATCACGTACGGGGCCCACTGTGATGTTTTTCAGAAATCAGAACCATTCATCTATTTTTTCTCCCAGATTAAGGCGTTGACTCCAAATTTGAGGGAGTTCCAGATATCAGGTGGGCCCAAAATCAACGGTTTATGGGCTAATTTGTCAGTTGGGGCACTTCCATAGTGATCTGAGGGCTGAAATTTGAAATGTACAGTTAATTTATGTCCCTAATCCTATGTATAAAGTTTCGAGCCAATCGGATAGAGGGAACCATGTGATCTTGCATTCTGGACCAGTTTCAGGCCTCTGTAACGTGAACGGCTAGATTTTCTTAGATCCCTGGCATGTAAATTCTTCAATGTTAGTCCTCTGGACTCCGTTCCTTGCTCTGGTGACTTCAAAGCATCAAATCCATGCCTTTAGTACTCTTTTTCAATCAACACTCTTTATTACATCCTGTAACAAAAACACAATTAAACTATGACATTAGGCGTGATCATTTACATAAAATCAGGCACTAACTGGGGTTTGATATGTAATATTTGACCCTCATCACAACCCCCAACCAGCATTTTGCTAGTCCCGAGCAAAACATGCGAAAAAAATAAAATTTTTTTAAAAAAGGCAATTCCTATGAACCCAAGTGACTTGTGAACAAATAGTTGATATGTGAGAATTCTAAGATTCAGGAATGGTGAGTAGAATTTTTCTCCTGGAATCAATCTGACGGTAAACTTCATAATTAAGTTCAAAGTATTAATCCATCAATTAGAACATTCTAAACATTGAGTTCCATGAGTGTATAATATAATCTCGGCTTACAATTATTTAAGAGATCCAATTGTCAATTTCACATTATCATTGGTAATTAACAACAAAATTGATGACAACCAAACTTGAAACCAACACTTTGTCTTACAGATTACTTTCATTCTACCAGCCTTTGATTTTCTTTATGAATAGTATGCCAAGGAGGGGAATCAAATCCTCACCTATAGGGAGCACACCTATGGTGAAAACTTGTCGCCTAACTTTTTTTTTTCTGAATGTCAACCATGGGGAATTGAATATACACCTATAGGGAGCAAACCTATGGTGAAGATTATGTGACTTACCCTTTCAATTCTTCTTTATAACTGATGCTACAATTTGTTTTTTTTTTCAGGTTAGTTCCTTTCATGCTTAATGATCACCAAGTTACCATTTAATATCGAACTGAAAACTTAATGTGTAAGCGAGATCTGATATGTGAAATCATGGCTCAATCAATGTTTACAACTTCTAATCATGGATTATCAATTCAAAATTGACTGTGAAATCAAGCATATGGCTGAATCCAAGAGTCATAAGTTACCGATATTCTCAATTATCCATTAAAATCACTTTGAATTCATCAGAAATTCCAGAAAAATTTAAAAAATTTTCACAATTTCCGCTCAAGACCAAGAGAATACTGATTAGTAAGCCTAATCTCCCACCCCCAACCTAAAATCTACATTGTCATTAATGTAAAAGAAATAGGCATGAAATGCACATGGGACAAAGAAAGTAAAAGAGGAGAGATGGAGAGATAGTACCTGGACGAAAGAATCAAAAGGCTTCCAAAAATATCAGCGTAAAAGCGATTCAGCACAAGAGAGACATCAACAAAAGAAAAACAAAAAATAATAAAAATAAAATCCTAAAAAGAAGATCTTACCTATACCACTTTCGCAGGTGCTCTCGATTGCATTTAGCGTATGCAACAAGCATTTAAAACCCTAGGTTGCCCCTAGTGGACGAGTTGTAGTCTCGTGAGGGTTTGCAGCAATGTTACCCATAAACATTAAACTAACTAACTAAGAAAATGAAATGAAATGAAATAAAAAGCTGGGTTGCCTCCCAGGAGCGCTAAGTTTAACGTCTTCAGCCAGACAAGAATGGACCATGAATTAACTAATCTTTATAACCAGGGTCCGCCAAAGAAATTACTTCAACACCTTAATTAACCAATCCCCGACAAGTGATGTGAGTTCCCATGAACTGTGCTATCTGAAATGAGGTAATTGATACTATCGTTAAATAATTTAAGGACTTCTGCTTGAACGACTTCTTCCATGTTGGGATCACGCTTCCTTTGCATTTCACTCAACATTTCCGCAGCATGATCCATACATACAATGGGGCATACTCCCTGTATTTCCGCTATCTTCCGTTCAATTGCTGCCTTATACGCTCTAAGAACATTAAGCAACCTGCTCTCCTTTGCCTTCTCAGAGTGAGAAACTGTGCTGTCAGGCAGAGTCTCAGAAGGACCTAACAATGCATATTCGAGATCTATAGGTAATTGTTTAAGGTCAAGTGCAGGTGACTTCTCAATAGATGGGACTGGTTTAGACTCAGAGGGATGAAAAGGTTCCACTTTCGCTCTCCGTTTTTCAGTCTCTAATATAGGAGTAAAGTCGAGCAGTGCATTGACTTCGTCGATGGGACTATATATGTCAAAATCCATGCCATATTGTGCTAAGCAGGTCTCAAATGGAACTTCAAAAGATTTACGAAAGGAGTCCTGCACTAGACTCTCGATCATGTCTACTTCAAATATGTTGTCCAACTCTGCGGATTATTGTCCAGCATTAAAGACATTGAGTTTAATATTCATGTTACCAAAGGACAACTTCATAACTCCATTCCTGCAATTTATAATAGCATTAGATGTGGCCAAAAATGGATGACCCAAGATGACCGGGATCTGACTAGTCGGATTCAGGACAGGCTGAGTATCTATAACGATGAAATCCACTAGAAAATAAAACTTATCAACCTGGATTAGCACATCTTCAATAACACCTCGGGGCACCTTGACAGATCTATCAGCTAGTTGTAATGTAACTTTAGTCAGTTTCAACTCACCAAGTCCTAGCTGCTCATAAACCGAATATAGTAACAAATTGACGCTCGCCACTAAATCAAGCAATGCTTTCCCGATCTTTTGATCTCCTATGATGCAAGAAATGGTGGGATCTCCTAGATCCCTAAATTTAGGAGGGGTGTTATGTTGAATCATGGAGCTGAGTTGCTCTGCAAGGAAGACTTTCTTATGAACATTCTGCTTATGCTTTTGAGTGCATAAATCTTTAAGAAACTTAGCGTAAGCAGGGACTTGCTTGATAGCATCAAGCAATGGAATGTTGACTTGCACTTTTTAAACATATCCAAGATTTCATCAAAGTTGTTTATTTTCTTTATTGGTGCCAGACGTTGAGGAAAGAGTGCTTTGGGCACGTAGGGTGGCATATTAGTGGCTCTTGGAGAGTCAGAGAGCTTTTGGACTTTGGATGCATTAGTGTGCCTCTCTGCTTCATCTTGATCTTCTGCTTTAGAATTTAATTCATCCCTAGGCATCTCTATTCTGTTGTCAATCTGTTTGCCTGACCTAAGGGTAGTGATCGATTTGGCTTGCTCATGATATTGCCCTTGGTTGGAATTAGAGCCAATCTCATACTGTCCCTTTGGATTAGCCACAGGTTGGCTAGGGAACTTGCCCTTCTCTCTCTCACTCAATGTGGCAGTAAGTTGACCTAACTGTACTTCCAACTTGGCAATGGATTACGCATTTGCATGTACGCCTTGCTGGTTAGCTAGTAAAACTTGTTAGGTGTCTTTCTGAAATTGAAGAGAACTCTGCATAAAAAGATTGAGTGTATCCTCAAGAGATGGTTTCCTTGATTGTGAAGGGACTTGTTGATATTGCGAAAATTGTTAAAGTTGTTGATTGCCAGCTTGAGGGTAAGATTACATGGTAGGATTTCCAGATGGTCCTCCTTGTTGTGGTCCTTTTGCCCAAGAGAAATTTTGATGCCTAGCCCAACCTGGGTTGTAAGTTTCTGAGTAAGGATTATTCCCAGGTCTTTGAAAAGTGTTCATTACATGTACTTGTTCAGAAGGAAGTTCTGGGGATGCTGCACCAGATGGACAAGACTACATAGAATGGGCAGGACTAGAACATATGGCACATGCCTTGACTTGAGTTGTTTGTGGAGGTCCATTATGCAACATCAGAGCATCAACCTTCTTTGTCAAGCCATCAATCTTGGCATAGAGATTTGGCGTGACTCCTATCTCATATATACCACCTCTCTTCTGTGGTTGGGGACTTCTATCACCTCTATTTGAATAGTCCCATTGCTGAGAATTTTCACTCAAGGTTTCAAAGAAATTTCACGCTTCGACATCACTTTTGGTCATGAATGACCCTCCACTGGTGGCATCAACCATGCGACGGTTTTGGGGTGTCAAACCATCATAGAAGTATTGAACCTATTGCTACTTTTCAAAACCATGGTGTGGACATTTAAGAAGTAAGTCCTTTCATCTTTCCCAACATTCATGAAAGTGATCACCCTCTTTTTGTGTGAAATTAGTGATTTCTCTACGGAGAGCATTAGTTTTGTGAACCGAGAAGAACTTGTTTAAGAACTTCTTAGACAGTTGGTCCCATGTAGCGATAGATCCAACTTCTAGAGAATTCAACCATGCTTTCGCCTTATCCTTCAAAGAAAAAGGAAACAGGCGTAGGCGGATCGAATCGTCTGAGAAGTTTTGGAACTTAAAGGTGGAGCAAATGTCTAGGAATTCTTTCACATGATGATATGGGTCCTCCTTGTCTAACCCATAAAAGGATGGCAACAATTGTATGACCCCAGGTTTAAGTTCAAAGTATGTTGCCGTAGTGGCTAGTAACACTATGCATGAAGGCGCATTAAATTGGACAGGAGCTGAATAATCTCTTAGAGCTTTAACTTCATTCTTGTTTGCCATCTTAACTGGATTTTTTCTTAATTTTCCACGAAGTGTTCTTTCTATTTCAGGATAAAAAAGTGCTAGTTCTATATTCAGAGATCTACGTCCTAGCATAAACTAAGTTACTACAATGCAAGAAAGCTAAACTACGATGCAACCTAAGAGAAATAAAACTAGAACTAAAAAACTATGAATTCCTAAAAAAACAAGAAGAAACTATGAAAACATGAATTGGAAGAAAGAACCCGGAAAAAGGGATGATCAATGATTGACGGATTGAGAGCTCCTCCTCTTTAAAGACAGGTTTATTTTCAGCTTCCTTAATTTCTGTAAACAAAATAGAAACAAAGATAGATTAGACTTCTTAAAATAATGCTAGACTAAACCTAAGCAACGGTTAGTTTCTAAAAAAGAAAGTTTCTAAAACTAGAAAATAGAAAGTTTCTAAATCCAAAGTTAGAAAATAGAAAATTCCTAAAAAATAAAAACCTATTTCTCAAAATAGAAAGTAAAGAAAAATGGAGAATTTAGAAAGATGTTACCAAATTAGAAGTATATGTCAAGACCCTACAAAACAGGAAATAGGTTAGTTTCTAAAATAAAGAAGCGAACTCTAAATTTACAGTCAGTAAAATCCTAAGCTATGAATTATGATAAGAGAGAATCCTAAATTCAATTTGGAACGAAACAGTCCCTAATAACGGCGCCAAAAACTTGATGTTTTATTTAAACCAACATGATTTAAATGATTTTTAAACTCCCAAGTATACGAATCAAATGTAGATATGGTACGTATTACGAGATCGTTCCCACGAGGACTGGCTGTCGCAATTCAAATCTATGATTCTCCTTAACTAATCCAACAAATAATGGAGCGAACTATTAAGCACAATTCTATGAAAAACAATTGAGAACAGGGAAAAAAAATTCAATCAGAGAAAGCACTAGGACCTTCGAATCCACCCCTAATTATCCTAATCCTTGTTTTGTCTGTTGATTCACCCTAATTTAGATTAACACAACTTATATAAAGAAAGCACAATCTGTGTCCTTAGTCAGGCATACAGAATGTCTAATCTCCTAAAGCAATGCAATGAATAACACATTCTATGTCCTTGGTCGGGCACATAAAATGTACAATTCATTAAAGCACCCTGTTTCTTCCTCTATAGGAAACCTGTTCATGATCAGACATAAGCACCTAGAATAAGCATCCAAACAACATCCATATATAGACTCTGGTCAAGTTCATAGATGGAGAAGTATAAAATTTAAACCAATCAAACACACTAGAGAAAGAAACAAACCAATCAAATTAAAGTAAATTCAACATATAACAATGGATATTCAAATTAGGGGCTTCATCTCAACCTTAGCTGGGAGTTTAGCCCAACATGATGGGACTAGATCTCTCAAAAATAATAGAAAAATAATAAAATAAAACCATACAGTAAATTGAAACCCTCTTGCACTCCACGGCTGCTCAGCTCCTTCCTTGGAATCCCTCCTTTCAAAACTCTCCTCCGACCTTTATAGCTGCTGGAGGTCGGTTGCGGAAGAATTGCTGAAGTCGGTGCAGAAAATCGGATGTTTCACGGCTGCAGCGAAAGCCTTTTCGCAACCAAGATGTCATGCAAAACAGAACCACCTCCCTTGCTTATTTTTCAAAAAAAAAAACGCCGTATATTGGGACGTTTTTGACTGCTCTACACAATGGACGGCTCAGATCATGCATCTGATCAAGTATGGTGGGCCACGGGATTCCGGAACTCTGGATTTTACTGACGTGCGTAAGCCTATGCACGTCCTTCGCTGACATGATCAGTGGGCCCCACAGAAGTGTTTTCGTGGAAATTCACCCCGTCGATTAAATTCAAAATGAAATTTCGGTCAATAAGGGACGATTTTGGTTGTCCTTTGATGCGGTTCAGAGAAGAAATCACGCTAAGATCGATTTGGAACGTTGCAGGGCAGTCCACTTGTGGCCTTTGTATCGCGCATGTGTGCATGCATGGATGAAAACAGTCAGCATGGTGTTGAAGGGTTTTTCCCTATCTACATTATGGACGGCTTGGATCAGCTCCTTGGACCATGATGGTGGCCCACTAGCGTCCGTAAAACAGACGCGTCCGTTCGTTACGCTAGAGGTTGAAAACGGCAACTGCTGTTTTCACTTAAACGTGGGTCAGCACCCGCTTGGACCGACTGGCGGGTCGTGTGCACGCACAGGTGTGAATGTGCATGGTGTACATGCATCACGTACGGGGCCCACTGTGATGTTTTTCAGAAATCAAAACCGTCCATCTATTTTTTCTCCCAGATTAAGGCGTTGACTCCAAATTTGAGGCAGTTCCAGATATCAGGTGGGCCCAAAATCAACGGTTTATGTGCTAATTTGTCAGTTGGGGCACTTCCATAGTGATCTGAGGCCTAAAATTTGAAATATACGGTTAATTTATGTCCCTAATCCCATGTATAAAGTTTCGAGCCAATCGGATAGAGGGAACCGTGTGATCTTGCATTCTGGACCAGTTTCGGGCCTCTTTAACGTGAACGGCTTGATTTTCTTAGATCCCTGGCATCTAAATTCTTCAATGTTAGTCCTCTGGACTCCGTTCCTTTCTCTGGTGACTTCGAAGCATCAAATCCATGCTTTTAGTACTCGTTTTCAATCAACGCTCTTTATTACATCCTGCAACAAAAACACAATTAAACTATGACATTAGGCGTGATCATTTACATAAAATCAGGCACTAACTGGGGTCTGATATGCAATATTTGACCCTCATCAATCTCTTCAAATTAAATGGAGCAAGCTAAATCTATCACCACTCTTATGAGTGGGAAGACCATTGACAAAACTATTCTAGTTGGGGCTGAAAATCCTAAGGACCTAGAAGAAGATAACAATGATAAACCTAGCATTGCTCCAAAAGAATTAGAACCAAAACTTCAAGGCAAGTCGGTTGCCACACTTCCTTAATGGTTGGTTGCACCAAAACCTCTCTCTAACTCTCAGGACATTTTAGAGGTGTTGAAACAAGTGAAGGTCAATATTCCTCTTCTGGATGCGGTTAAACAAATACCTTCATATGCCAAATTTCTAAAAGACTTGTGTACAACCAAAAGACAACAAAATATTCAAAAGAAAATCTTCTTAACTGAGAAAGTGAGTGTCATCTTAAAGCAAGATGTGCCACAAAAATTTAAAGATCTCGGTAGCCTAACCATACCTTTGTAATTGGGAACTACCAAATTGAGCATACACTTCTTGACTTACGAGCAAGCGTAAATCTGATTCCCTACTCGGTCTACAAATAGTTAGGTTTGAGTCAATTAATACCCACCCTAACCACATTACAACTTGTTGATCGCTCAGTTCGTGTACCGAGAGGGGTAATCGAGGATGTGTTGGTCCAGGTTGACAAATTCTACTGCCCAGTAGATTTTATCGTCCTCAATACAGAACCCATCAGTAACATGAGCACTCAAATTTTCGTCATTCTTGGTCACCTATTCCTCGCCACTTCAAATGCAATCATTAATTACAAGAATGAAGTCATGAGTATGTCTTTTGGGAATATGACATTGGAGTTGAATATCTTTTTCAACACAGGTAAATGGTTAGAGGATGATGGCGAATTTCATGACATTAACATGATTGACTCTTTCATGGAAGATAGAACACTTTTAACCTTATCCTCTAACCCTCTAGAGACGTGTCTAGCCCATTCCCATGATTTTGATGATGACATGATAAGGAGACAGGTGCCATGCTTGATATTGTATCAGTACTTTAAGTTATCTGGTGAAGGCCACAATTTGAAGAGTTGCCCCAAACTAAGGTAGTGCCTCTAACATCTAACCTCAAGGCACCGAGGTTTGACTTAAAACCTTTGCCCTCTGATTTAAAATATGTCTGTTTAGGTCAAGATGAGATATACTCGATGGTGATTTCTTTCCACCTTGAGCAAGAATAGGAGAGTATGCTCATCTCTACTCTCATTGAGCATAGGGGAGCCCTTGGATGGTCGATTACGGACCTCAAAGGAATTGACCCTTCGATTTGTACTCACCGCATTTATCTTAAGGATAATGCAAAGACCTCTCGTCAATCACAATGTAGATTAAATCCAAACATGAAGGAAGTGGTTAAAGCTGAGGTTCTTAAAATATTGGATGTGGGTATCATATACCCGATATCCGATAGTCAACGGGTGAGTCTAACTCAGGTGGTTCTCAAGAAGTCTGGAATCACCATCATAACCAATGTCAATAATGAACTCGTGCTAACTAGAGTTACTACTGGTTGGAGAATGTGCATTGACTACAGGAAGTTGAATACCGTCACGAGGAAGGACCACTTCCCTTTGCCCTTCATTGATTAAATCTTGAAAAGGCTAGCTGGTCACTCGTACTATTGTTTCCTTGACGGGTATTTGGGCTACAACCAGATAGAGATAACCCATAAAGATCAGGAAAAGACCACATTCACATGTCCTTCTGGCACATTTGCTTACCAAAGGATGCCATTCGAACTATGTAATGCCCCCGATACTTTTTAGCGATGCATGATGAGAATTTTTTCTAATATGGTGGGGCAATATCTAGAGGTCTTTATGGATGAATTTTCTATTTTTTGGTCTATCTTTTAGCGATTGTTTGGAGAATCTTAAATATGTGTTGAAGCGATATGAAGAAAAGAATTTGGTATCAATTGGGAGAAGTTTCATTTAATGGCTCGTAAGGGAATTGTCCTTGGACATATCATCTCGTCTAGGGGAATTGAGGTAGATAAGGCTAAAATTGATCTTATCTCTAACCTACCTCCACCCAAGAATATACGAGATGTGCGATCCTTCTTAGGACACACCGACTTTTATAGGAGATTCATAAAGGACTTTAGTCATATCTCTCATCCTTTGTGTAACCTACTTCAAAAGGATGCACCATACGAGTGGACTGAGCAATGCCAGGAAGCTTTCACTAAGCTCAAGGGCATGTTAACTACCGCACCTATCATGCAGATACCCGATTGGAGCCCTCCTTTTGAACTTATGTGTGACACGTCTAACTATGCTCTTGGGGCAGTTTTAGGCCAGAGAAAAGAAAAGAAGCCCTACGTTATTCATTATATAAGTAGAATTCTAAATCTTGCCCAAGTGAACTACTCAACTATGGAAAATGAACTCTTAGCCGTAATGTTCGTTTTGGACAGATTTAGGTCCTACCTGATCGTATGCAAGATCATCATATACACAGATCATGCGGCACTCAAGTATCTTCTTTCTAAGAATGATACTAAGCCCTGCCTGATTAGATGGATCCTCCTACTATAAGAATTTGATTTGAAAATAAAAGATAAAAATGGAGTAAAGAACGTAGTGGCTGACCATATTTCTCACCTTGATCTCCCTAATTCCCTTGAGATGACACATATCAATGACATGTTCCCTAATGAACAATTGTTCAAAGTCTCCCATTCACCTTAGTTTGCTGATATTGCTAATTATCTTGCCACAGGTTTCATACTGACACAATGGACTGCGTAAGATAAGAAGAAAATTTTCACCGAGGTGCACAAATTCTTCTAAGATGATCCATATTTGTTTAAATATTGCCCAGACCAAATCTTAAGGAGATGTGTCTTAGATGATGAAGATCAAAGTGTCATGTCCTTCTTCACTCTCAGGCCTATGGTGGTCACTTTTCTGCTAAAAAGATCACGGCCAAGATTTTGCAGTGTGGTTTTTACTGGCCCACTATATTCAAAGACGCTCATGAGTCTTAGCGGATCGAGGTACCATGGTTAAACGGGATTTCACTAGTAAGTTTGGTACCTTAGGTTCAAGCAGTAGCGTCAATACATGGTGAACATACTTCGGGCAAATCGGGTTACTGAACGAGCTCGACTATTATGATCGCACCTGAAGTTGATCAACATGGAGTGCGTAAACACTCTGTGTGGCCTAACCACTGCCAACAACTCTAGTACGACTTGGGTTCGTCAAACACGTCCTACATGGCGAATGAATCTCAGCCATGAACTCAAAGCCTGTTACCGATTGCCTGGACTATACTGTAGTCACAAACACATTCAATCCTTAACCAGTAAGCATGTGGAGTAGTCAGAGCAGAATTAACCAAGTAATTCAAACATATTAACAAGCATGTTATAAAACATAATGTAAATAGGAAATCCAAATACATACATTTTAGAAGTAAGCGATTAAACTAAACAACTTGCATGGAGGAAATCATACACATCTCTAAGGTAGTTGAGAATCCTATCTCAACACCCACCTAAAGCACTATCTCCTAAGTACTTACTCATACAAGCATTTTCACAAACACTTAGACTACACTTATTTAACATACATAACGTATATTAGTCAAAACATGTATTAGGGCGAACCCTTTTACCGAGGAGTTGTTACACATATATCTAGCATATGCACACAATAGTTAATCATGGTAAACACATTTTCATATTTCGTACGTATACAGTATTTTCTATAAATTCACAGAATACACTAAACTCCACAGATTTCATATTTAACTGAATCACAAAATGAACATCGCATTTTGCATGTGAAATAGTATCCACATCAAGAATCTATCATTATTCAACATTGAAAGCTTCGAAAACCATAACCTATACGTCTATAGTCCGCACCTTATGCCATAGAAGCGTAACGAATTCGCTAGAAACTCTAAGGCTTCATCAATGATGGTACATCAGCCTATAGCATGAGTTAAGTCAGCTATCTCGCCACTTGTAACAATTGAAACCCTAGAACATATTAGGGTTAGGTTTTCTTACCTAAGAATGAAGTTAGAATCACCGGAATAGCGATTAGGTAACGCTGAATAGGCACGTAGAATGCAGGGATCGAATCCCAGGAGTGACTCCCACCTCTCTCTCACTTTCTTTCTCTTTACTCTCCTCTCTCCTAGGGTTTATACCAAATTCGTATGGAGTAAATGAGAGAGGGTTTAAGGTCTTTATATAGGCCTAAAACTGATGGAAATGGCCCCAGGGCCAAGGTGTACTTAGGTTATAGCCAAAGGGAGTCTATTTCAGCTCAACAGAGCACTTCCAGAGCCCCCCCTTGAGCTTAAGGTCGGATTTAAGCTTCCTTATGATGGGTCAAGCTGAGTTTTCAGTCCGATCGGGTTTACCGATCGCCTGTGACGGACCAGTTTCTATTCAACGGTCCACGATCACCGATCAGGGCCACAAGTACGTTGACCTGTGTATGAAATTTCCCCAGATCCGTGGGTTTATTTGGGTTAGATTTTAACGGTCTGAATCCTTATTTCGACCCGCAAGCGACAAGTCTCAGATGACTTAAATTTGATTTTATTTATAAAGAAACCACGTTTTCTCACACTCTTCACTTCAAACTCAAGCGAATAGCCCTGAGACACTATCTGGACTTGATTTCTGAGGTGGTTGTCAAGTCCAGCAATGCAGTCTTAATTATATAACTTCGTAGTAATCGGACTTTTGACGTGCGGTCCAGATCCGATATGGAGTTTCAATGTGCTCCCGAGAGCAACTGGGTAATGAGATTGATCCTAGATTTTAGGGTAACTTAGCATCAATGATTATACAAGTTTTGGGTCTTACAGATTATATTTAAAGTGATTCAAGTAGATTCGTAGCTAATCTAGTTTAGCACTTAGTTAATTTTGTCTAATTCCTAAAGGATTTGATCCTAAGTGATTTCTGCCTGAGGTGGTACTCGGGTCTTTGTACGAAATTTTTCGAGACGTTACAATCTACCCCCCTTAAAGAAAAATTTCATCCTCAAAATTAGTACCTTTTTGTACTCCTTGAGAATCTGAGGGTAGATCTTTCTGACCTTGGCCTCTGTCTCCCAAATAGCCTCTTCCTCAGTATGATGTGTCCACAGTACCTTCACCAGTGGGATAACCTTGCTACACAATACCTGCTCCTTCCTGTCTAAGATACGCGTCGGACGCAGTACATATGTAACATCCTCGCTCAACTGCACCTTTTCCCATCTGATAATGTGGGAAGGATCAGGAACGTATTTCTTCAGCATAAATACATGAAATACGTTGTGCACGCCCATAAGTGGTATGGGCAAAGTAAGATGATATGTCACCACACCCACTCGGTCTAATATCTGGAATGGGCCAATGAACCGCAGTGTGAGCTTCCCTTTCTTGCCAAAACAAAGGACTCTCTTCATAGGAAAAACTCTAAGAAACACATGATCTCCAACCTCGAACTCAAGCGATCACTGCCTTTATCGGCATAACTCTTCTATCTGCTCTGGGCTGTCAGAAGTCGACACCTGATAATGTCAATCTTCTCTAAGGTCACTTGTACTAACTCTGGTCCAATCAAACTGCGTTCGCCAACCTCTGCCCAATAATGCGGTGCTCGGCAAGGGCACCCATACAAGGCCTCGTAAGGAGCCATGCCAATACTCGCCTGAAAATTATTATTGTAGGCGAACTCTACATATGGGAGATAGTCATCCCAACTGTCCTTGAAGTCCAAAACATAAGCCCGCAGCATATCCTCCAAAATCTAATTCACTCGCTCTGTCTGCCCATCGGTCTGTGGGTAGAACGCGATACTAAACTTTAACTTCACACCCATTACTTCCTGAATACGAGTCCAGAAGATAGATGTGAATTACGTGTCTTGGTCCGACACGATCTCCAGAGGAACTCCATATAGATGCACTATTTCTTTGATGTAGAATCTGGCCAAGTCATCTGCCGAGTTCGAAACTCTGATAGGGAGGAAATGGGCCAATTTCGTTAACTGGTCCATGATCACCCAAATGGAGTCATAACCTTTCCTCATTTTCGGCAACTCCAATATAAAATCCATAGAGATGAAGTCCCACTTCCATTTAGCTATGGGCATGGGCTGAAGCAGTTCAGGAGGTTGGCGATGCTCTGCCTTGACCTACTGGCAGGTGAGACAACGGGAGACATATTCTACTATATGAGCCTTCATATTATCCCACCAATATGACCTCTTCATGTCCTGATACATCTTCGTGCTACCAGGATGCATCACAATCTTCAATCTGTGGGCAGCCTCGAGAATCTTCTGTCTCAAGTCATGAATGTCTAGGACGCATAGGCGGTCATAGTATCGTAAGCCCCCATCTGTGTCAACTCTCCATTCGGAGTCCTCGTCATCGCTAGCTTGCTCTCGACGCTCAGACAGTTGCACATCGTCCTTCTAGGCCTCGATAATCCTGTCATCAATAAGTGATCACACCCGAAAGTGCGCGACACTCTCGAATGGCTCCTCTACAGTGAGTTTCTGCTCGAAGTCCCGCACGAACTCCACCATGTGCCATTCCTTAACCATCAGCGGAGCCGTAAATGCTATTGCCTTCTTGCAGCTCAACACATCTGCCACAAGGTTGGCCTTACCAGGATGGTAGGAAACCTCGAACTTAAAGTCCTTCAAGGTCTCCATCCATCGTCGCTGCCTCATATTCAGGTCCCTCTGAGTGAATATATAGCAGAGGCTCTTGTGGTTGCAGAAAAGCTCAAACTCCTCTCCGTAGAGGTAATGTCTCCGGAGCTTCAATGCAAAGATGACCATTGCTAACTCGAGGTCGTGTGTAGGGTAATTCTCCTCGTGTTTCCTCAACCGTCTCGAGGCATATGTAAACACTTTGTCCTTCTGCATAAGGACACAACCCAAACTAACTCGAGATGCATCAATGTAAATCGTATACTTGACCCCTTGGTCTGGCAATACTAGCACTAGGGCGGACGTTAGTCTGTCCTTTAACTCCTGAAAAGCTGCTTTCGCCTTCTCATTCCAGGCGAACTTCAGATCCTTTCGAGTCAACTGAGACAAAAGTCTGGCTATCTTGGAAAAGTCTCGAATGAATCGTCGATAGTAGCCAGCGAGTCCTAGAAAACTCCTCATCTCAGTGACCGAACCAGGCTACTTCCAGTCTTGAACTACGGCTACCTTAGCAAGGTCCACCGCTATCGCTTCCTTAGACACCATATGTCCCAGGACTTAACTTTTTCTTTTCAGAAGTCGCACTTCTTGTACTGTATGAACAACTATTTCTTCCTCAGAGTATCCAAGACTGCTCGTAGGTGTTCCTCATGCTCTTCCCGACTCTTAGAGTATATCAGGATGTCATCAATAAATACAATGGTAAATCGGAATATAAATGGATGAAACACCTTGTTCATCAAGTCCATGAACATGGCTGGCGCATTCGTAAGACCGAACAACATCACGAGGAACTCGTAATGCCCAAAACTGGTCCTGAAGGCCGTCTTTTGCACGTCCTCATCCCTGACGCAACTGATGATACCCTGACTGTAGATCAATCTTCGAGAAGTATCGCACCCCTTTCAACTGATCAAATAGATTGTCTATCCTGGGCAAAGGATACTTGTTCTTCATAGTCAATTAGTTCAACCTGCGGTAATCAATACATAATCGTAGCGACCCATCATTCTTCTTGACAAACAACACAGGTGCTCCCCAAGGAGACACACTGGGTCGTATGAAGCCCTTCTCTACCAGCTCATCAATCGATTTTCTCAGTTCCTCCATCTCACATGGAGGCATCCGATACATAGGTAATGAAATGGGGGTCGCACCAGGCACAAGATCAATAGTAAAATCGATCTCGCGCCGACGAGGTAATCCAGGGATCGTCCTGAACACATCCTCAAATTCCCGAACTACTGGCATGTTCCCTAACGTCGGCCCATCAACATGCTCACAAACATAACCTAAAGCAGTAACCAAAACAAGTTGCAAGACAACGACATGGATAACTAGGCATCCGAGTCTGGCAAAGGAGGAGAGGCACCCTTATCCTACAGATAGCACAGGATAGGCTTCAAGATGCATGTCACCTTCTTGAACTTATGCTTCATAAGGCCTCGAAGATCCATAAGATCCTGTCGTAGGACAGCCTGACCCTCTTTAAGTCAAGCTAAATGGTCATCCCTAGCATCTTGATTAGCGTCCTACTTTGGAGCAGTAGGAGGGGAGCTCTCCTCTGTATCCTCGGCCTCCTCTTCTTCTTCCTGTTCCTCCTCTATCTCTTCCCTGCTTTCCTCCTTGCTTTCATACTCCTCACTAGTCATCTCATCCTCCCTGCTTTCTATTTGATTGAGAGTAGTTTTATTGATGAAATGTTGCAGCATTGGGAGTTCTGCGCCAAGTCCGTAGCCAAACTCGCGTGCAATCTTGCATATGCGTCGGCCGAAGGGGAGCGAATCAGTCCTTCTATTGGAGTGTGCAGTAAGAACTATCTGTCGTAAAACATATATAGGCACGCACAACTTCTCACCCTGCCCCGCTTAGCATAGAAAGTCTACCATCAAGTGCATACACTCACTGCGATTGCTCCACCTGGGGTAGACGTTAAACGTGCAAATATGGTGGAGTAGGCAGAAATCATCCGTCATGTTTGTCGCCAGGAGGCTATTGTTTAGTTGTTATTGCACCAATCGACCATAAAGGAAACACGTACGGCGATCCCTTTACGTGCACTCTTCAGATTAGTCTTGCACGCGTGGACTTGGCCAAGCAGTATTCCCATGAGTCGAACTATCAGGCCAGCGTCAATTATGGCCTCCCGACCTCTTTCCGCGAGAATCTTGAATTACAAGGGCTCCAATGTAGGCTCTTGAATGTAGGCATAGAAAGCTCGGACAGTACCCACATTCGCACGATATTTTTCCTCAAACACGGGGCCCCAACCTGCCTCTCCCAGGCGATCCAATAACAGATTCTCTCCAAAGAGACGCCCATCCACCTGAGCTTCAAAAAGGACCCTACGGCTCTCATAAACTCCATGTGATAAATTCGTCAATAGAGCTCTTAGGAGAGGAGCCTGGGGATCGAGATCCCACTTAGTCCGCACCTCACGTTCAACGCCCGTGCTCGCAGTGGCGCCTTTCTTTTTCCTTGAATGAGTAGGGCAGCTAGGCCCGGCTTCATCAATGACACCCTTCCTCTTTCCCATGAGAGAGAGAAAGGTGGAAATCGAAAATACGACTGTTATGAGCTCAAATAGAGCCATGGAAAAGTGAAGAAAAGGGAGGAAAGGGATGAGATCTTTGGGTCTCCACGGATTTGAGCCTCAAATGAGGATGTAAAGGCTCAATTGAGATGGGAGAAAGAAGGAAAATGAAGAGATGAGATGGGTGAGTGGGTTTACATGAATTTGAGACTTAAATAGGGGGTTTAAGAGATCAAATGAGTAGAATGGAGAGATAGGCAACAATGGAGAAGGGTTTACAGCAGGGTAGTGGAGAGAGTACATGAAAATGGAGGGAGATGGGCTTAGAGGGGAGATTTGAGTGGAGATTTGGATGTTTTCTTGAGAAAAAGGAAACTTGGAGGGGTAGGTTGTGAAAGAGGGGTGACCTAGGAGAGGTTTAAATCAAAACCACGTGGACAGGTGGGCCACACAATGCCTAAAACATCATCGGCCCGATCGGCCCACCCGCCTGTGCCCGTTTGGCGGCGAGGCCTCGCCGGTCTCTGGAGGTTTTTCCAAGGGCTCGCCCATGGGGTGAGGTCCTCCTGCCCTGTGGGTCCCAAAAATGTGTGGGGCCCATCCTGGGTCCCTCTGGATAGGTTCTATTAGGCCCCCGACTCTGGTTTACTTCGTTTCGGGTCCTTTCGGGCATGATTCTGATGTACAACTGCACATAGGGATTTTTGAAGGCTGGGATGGGGTAATTTGTGGTCTAGACCCGTCGTTTGACGGTCTAGGAGTGATCTGGGGCTGCCTCAACCGATCACGGAGGTGTACGGACTCGATCTCGATGATCGATATCGATAAACTTCGTCAATTGGCGAAATCGGGAAAACCTAGGCTTGTTTCTATATTTTTCTCGCACCCAACTATGTTAAAAACATCAGTGTACATCGTGTGACCATAACCCAGGTCCGGTTTAGTCCAAATCATGCTTTGATACCAACTTGTAATGCTCTGAAAATCGGGGTCGAGTAGCAACTCAACTCCCGAGTTCCAAAACATCACTTATGCAACATATATGCTTATGATTAAAATGTTGTCCATGTTAGTATATTAATCATGAGTGGGATTGTACCAAAATAGTAATTCATACTCCAAATCAAGCTATTAAACGTAAGCGGAAGCCTGAAAGACATAAATAAACATATATAAGTCAAAGATCACAATCGGTCTCCAGAGTATGAATACATCACTGAGTCACTATATACATGTAATAGTCTCAAAATCAAAAATTCAAACAGTATAACTACAATGATAATTCCTGTAGCCCTGTCGATCCGAATAGCCTAAGCGAAGCCACCAGAGAACTGCATAAAAGAGAACTCGTCCTGATCGTCATAGTAATCAGGCTCCGCCTCTGGGGTCACGTCATCATCTGAAATCAAGACAGAGTCTGGTTGGTGTTTAAAACACCGTCCCGTAATATGGAAGTGAGTAATCAACTCAGTGGAACTATACAACAAAGGTTAACATGTTATTAATTCAGTCAAGTAGTAATGATAAAGCATTAAAATCAAACATTCCTAAATACTCTTATTAATGCAAGGATGAAATGTATTCATGATGTATACCCTCACCTACACTCTTTCGTGCGACACCATCTTACGGTCACGGCATGCTTTCTTCCCTCTGTGCTCTTCAACCTGGGGCACATGTAATGCGATGTTATGAACATGATTACCGAGTTCTTATTAGTCCATTTCATACAGTAGGATTGGAAAACTAAGGTACCTCCCTTAAGTCATTTCCCAAACAATGATCCATTCTAGGGTCGTCAGTCCTAGGAAATCTCATACGATGTTACAGCTCTAGGTCGCTGCAAAGGACTCGTCACCAAATCAGTGCAGGCCTAATTTATACTCTAGATGCTACGGAAGGGTTGTCGCCTCCACATAGACATAGAGTATACTCGAGGTCACTACAAAGGGCTCGTCACCAAATCAGTGTAGGCGGACAGCTCGAATACAGTGTCTCATACCACCATATTCTACTCACGAGTCTGAATTGCTCACTGGTCACTGAGGGGAGGCTTGTCACCCCAGTATAGGCCGACAACTCAAACACATTATCCCATACTACCATGTCTGGCTCATGAGTCTTAGCGGATCAAGGTACCAAGGTTAAACGGGATTTCATTAGTGAGTTTGGTAACTTAGGTTCAAGCAGTAGCCTCCATACATGATGAACATACATCGGGCAAATCGGTTTACTGGACGAGCTCGACTATTACGAATGCACCTGAAGTTGATCGACATGTAGTGCACAAACACTCCGTGTGGCCTAACCACTGCCAACAACTCTAGTACGACTCGGGTTCATCAAACATGTCCTACGTGGCGAATGAATCTCAGCCACGAACTTAAAGCTTGTTACCGATTGCCAGGACTATACTGTAGTCCCAAACACATTCAATCTTTAACTAATAAGCATGTGGAGTAGTCAGAGCAGAATTAACCAAGTAATTTAAACTTATTAACAAACATGTTATAAAACACAATGTAAACAGGAAATCCAAAAACATACATTTCAGAAGTTAGCGATTAAACTAAATAACTTACATGGAAGAAATCATACACATCTCTAAAGTAGTTGAGAATCCTATCTCAACACCCACCTAAAGCACTATCTCCTAAGTACTAACTCATACAAGCATTTTCACAAACACTTAGACTACACTTATTTAACATACATAACGTATACTAGCCAAAACATGTATTAGGGCAAATCCTTTCACCAAGGAGTTGTTACATATATATCTAGCATATACACATAGTAGTTAATCATGGCAAACACATTTTTATATTTTGTACGTATACAGTATTTTCTACAAATACACAGAATACACTAAACTCCACAGATTTCATATTTAACTGAATCGCAAAATGAACATCGCATTTTGCATATGAAATAACATCCACATCAGGAATCTATCATTATTCGACATTGAAAGCTTTGAAAACTATAGCCTATACGTCTATAGTCCGCACCTTACGCCGTAGAAGCGTAAAGAATTTGCTAGAAACTCTATGGCTTCATCAACGATGGTACATCAACCTATAGCATGAGTTAAGTTAGTTATCTCACCACTTGTAACAACTGAAACCCTATAACAGATTAGGGTTAGGTTTTCTTAACTAAGAACGAAGTCAGAATCGCTGGAATAGCGATTAGGTAACGATGATAGGCACGTAGAATAGCAAGGATCAAATCCCAGGAGTGACTCCCACCTCTCTCTCACTTTCTTTCTCTTTACTCTCTTCTCTCTCCTAGGGTTTATACCAAACTCGTATAGAGTGAATGAGAGGGTTTAAGGTCTTTATATAGGCCTAAAATTGATGGAAATGGCCCCAGGGCCAAGCTATACTTAGGTTATAGCCAAAGGGAGTCTATTTCAGCTCAACAAAGCACTTCCGGAGCCCCCCTTGAGCCTAAGGTCAGACTTAAGCTCCCTTATGATGGATCTAGGTCAAGCTGAGTTTTTAGTTCGATCGGGTTTACAGATCACCCGTGGCGGACCAGTTTCAGTTCAACGGTCCACGATCACCGATCAGGGCCACAAGTACACTGACCTGTGTATGAAATTTCTCGTGATCCATGGGTGTATTTGGGTCAGATTCTGATGGTCTAAATGCTTATATTCGGCCTACAAGCGACAAGTCTCAGATGACTTAAATTTGATTTTATTTCTAAAGAAAACCATGTTTTCTCAACTCTTCACTCCGAGTTCAAGCGAATAGCCCCGGGACACTATCTGGACTTGATTTCTAAGGTGGTTGTCAAGTCCAGTAAGGCAGTCTTAATTATATAACTTTGTAGTAATCGGACTTTCGACGTATGGTCCAGATCTGATACGGAGTTTCAATGTGCTCCCAAGAGCAACTGGGTAATGCGATTGATCCTAGATTTTAGGGTAACCTAGAGTCAATGATTTTATAAGTTTTGGGTCTTGCAGATCGTATTTCAAGTGATTCAAGCAGATTTCATAGCTAATTTAGTTTAGCACTTAGTTAATTTTGTCCAATTCCTAAAGGATTTGATCCTGAGTGATTTCTTCCTGAGGTGGTACTCGGGTCTTTGTGCGAAATTTTCTGAGATGTTACAACTGTACCACATTTAAGACCCCTATTGGAATGTCTCCCTTTAGACTTGTCTATGGGAAGGATTGCCACTTGCCTATGGAGTTGGAACATAGAGCCTACTGGGTGATCAAAATTTTGAATTTCAATCTGGACAACGCTGGCTCGCTACGCGAACTTTAGTTGAATGAATTTGAAGAAATTTGGAATGATGCATATGAGAACTCGAGAATTTACAAGGACAGGATGAAGGTGTTTCATAACCAACACATTCTTCGAAAATCATTCACACCAGGTCAGAAATTCCTCTTGTACAACTCTCAGTTACATCTCTTTCCGGGTAAACTCTGATCCCGTTGGACCGGCCCTTTTACTGTTATCAATGTTTACCCTCATGGGGCTATCGAGACTCAGAATCCAACTAATGGCAATGAGTTTGAAGTAAATGGAGATCAATTAAAGTCATTTGTTGAAAATTTTGATTCAGAGGACATGTCTATACCTTTGACTGATCTTGTATACCAAGATTAATCTCCTAGTCTGATGGAGGTATAGTTAGGTTTTCTATTTTCCATTCTAGGATAGTTTGCTTTATGTCGTTTTAGGATAGGTTGCTTTCCATTTGTTCTAGAATAGTTTGCTTTTTGCTGGTTTAACTCTTGTGTTGACCCACCTTCACGCTGAGATCCTTTGGAAAAAGATTCAAAATTTCCTCCATCAGGTACTACCTTTTCATCACTTCTCCTTTACTTTCATTGTCACATGTGCATTGTATGCTTATATTTTTAATATTGACGACAATGTAGATTTTAGGTTGGGGATGGGAGATTCGGTTATTCTCAGTTTTAAGCAAATTTTACAAAATTTTTGAAAAATTTTCAATACTCATCTGTTTGGAAAATGCTAAGTTGTGTAGTTAAGATTATTTTGAGTATGACAAAAATATAGAAATCGAGTTTTGAATTGTTGGAGTTGGAGCAAGTAAGTAATTTATCACTTATGGTTCTTACATTCACTTGGTTAAGAGGATGTTCGAATATTATTTTATTCAAACTGTTCTCTGTGAATAGTATTAGATTTTCTAATTGTTAGTATGGTGATCAATAATAGATATTGAGAACCGAGTCTGGAGAGTTTTATCCACCTTAAAAGAATAAAAGAACCAGTTAAAAAATAGGAGATCGACAAAGAGGTCATAAAGAATGAGAATGACAACATCTTTGAGGGAAATGAAAAATGTCTTTGAAAAGGATGTAATGTCTAGAAAAAATGTAGAAAAGACTAAATAAACATAAATGACCATGGATATAAAATTGAAAACTGGAAAAAGAAGGAAAAGGGGATGAGTTCAAAATCAGTACTTGGGTCTTTAAACAATCTTGAAGTGATAAACATGGCTAACATTATGAAAAGATAGTATTTTCACTGAGCACGTTGAAAAACTTGATATGCGAACTATACTATGACCTAATGGATTAAGGATTTATTTTATCAGTTACTTATGTGGTTCAGTTCCAAGTTTTCAACAACTCACTTACCCATCTTGAGTCTACTCATGCATACTTAATACATGAAAGATTGTTTTCTGAAAAAAGTTGAACATTGAGCATTAAACTTATTTTCCGCATTCTTTACTCGAGATTAGCAAAATGCTGGTTGAGGATTGTGTTGAGGGTAAAATATTGCATATTAGACCCTAGTTATTATTTAGTTTTATGTACATAATAATGTTTAATGTTCCATTTTAATCATGTTTGTGTCACAAGGTGAATTTAAGAGCTTGGATTGAAAGAGTACTAAAAGCATGGATTTGATGCTCAAGAATCATGTAACGCTCTGAAAATCGGGGGTCAAGTATAAACTCAACTCTCGATTTCCAATGCATCACTTATGCAACATATATGCTGATGATTGAATGTTGTCTGTATTAGTACATGAAATATGAATGGGATTAAGCCAAAACATCATATCATACTCCAGAGACGATTAGTTTAAACAAGCGAAAGACTGTGATAGATGTATAGAAGATATATACTATGGTAAGTCTCCAGAGTATGATAATGTTGCCAGGTTAATGAATTACAAGTACAATTTCAAAATATACCGAAGGTGTAGTGTCATCTAGTCAACATCCCTATAACCCCGTCGATCAAGACATGACTCACATGTAGCCGCTAGAAAATCGCATATACAAGCAAACATCATCGTCATCGCAAAGGTCCGGCTCCGCCTCATAAGAATTGCCATCATCTGAAACTCAAACAATGTTTGGTTGGTGTGTACAACACCGTCCCGTAACGTAGGAGTGAGTGATCAACTCAGTGGAATAGTAAAGCATAGGTGAATATGTTATCAAAACAGTTAAGCAGTAATGATAAAACAGTACAATCAACATTCCTAAGTACTGTAATTAATGTAAGGATGAGATGCGATTATGATGCATAACCGCGCCAACATACTACCTCGTGCGGCATCATCTTACGTCCGCGGCATGCTGTCACCCTCAGTGCTCCACATCTTCCAGGCACATGCAATGCGATGATGAGTATGATTACCAAGTTGTTATTAGTCCATTTCAAACAGCAGTATTGGGAAACTAAGGTATCTTCCTTATATCATTCCCAAACAATGATCCATTCTAGAGTCGTCAGTCCTAGACAATCTCATATGATGGTGTGTTTCTAGGTCGCTGCAAGGGCTGTCAGGGCTGTTACACGGAATCGTTGCACCACTCCTCCATCACCTTATCAATACAAGCGTAGTTTATACTCTGTTTACTACGAGAAGGCTCATCGCCTCTCCGTAGATTCAGAGTATGCTCAAGGTCACTACACCGGGTACGGTCAGGGTTGTTAGGGTTGTTACACGGAATCGTTGTACCACTCCCCCATCACCCATCAAAGTAATGTAGGCCGACAGCTCGAATATAGTGTCCCATACCACCATAATCAGCTCACGAGTCTAGTTGCTTAATGGTCACTACGGGGAGGCTCGTGGCCCCAACGTAAGCCAACAGCTCGACCATGGTGTCCCATACCACCATGCCCGACTCATGAGTCTTAGCGGATCGAGGTACCACGGTTAACGGGATTCCACTGGTAAGGTTAGTACCTCAGGTTTAAACAGAGGCGTCCAAACATGGTGAACATATATAAGACAGATCGGGTTACTTGATGAGCTCGGCTAGCTGGAGCGCACGACAAGTTGAACGACATGAAGTGCATAAGCACTTCGCGTGGCCAACCACTATCGCCAACTGAAGTATGACTTGGGTTCGTCGAACACATCTCATGTGGCGAATGAATCCCAGCCATGAATTCAATCCCATTACCGATTGCCTGGACTATACAATAGCCCCAATCATATTCAATTACAGAACAATTAAAGCAGTAATGGATCAAGATTTCAAATCATACAATCAAATATCCAATATTGTCCGCTTAGGGCTATCAGGGCTGTTGCACAGAATCGTTACACCACTCCCCCATCACCCTTCACGGATTTTATGGAATACAACTTAAACATATGAAGTAGTCAGAGCAGAATTAAATAAACAAGTAATTTAAACATATTAACAAGCATATTATAAAACACAATGTAAACAGGAAATCCAAACACATACGTTTCATAAACCAATAAGTGATTAAATTAAACACTTACATGAAGAAAATCATACACATCACTAAGGTAGTTGAGAATCCTATCTCAACAGCCTTATATATTATAATTTACTAATTACTACTCATTCAGACATTTCAACAAACACTTTAGACTACATACATCAACATACATGACGTATGTTGATCACATAGGTATTAGGCCAAATCCTTTCACTAGGGAGCTGCCCCATGGATAACACGCGTGCACCCACAACGGATAATCATGGCAAGCATGAATCCAAGTTCCATATTCATTTGAACATTTTCACAAACACTTGGACTACACATTTTAACATATATACTGTATATTGGTCGTGGCGTGATTTAGGGTAAATCCTTTCGTCAAAGGGGTATCGCCAATACAACAATCATATATCCATGACAATTAGTCATGGCGAGCACAAATGCGAATTCTATACTCATTCGATCATTTTCACAAACACTTAGAATACACTCTTTTAACATACATAGCGTATACTAGCATAAACATATATTAGGGCGAATCCTTTCGCCGAGTGAGTGTTATACATATATATAGCATGTTCATACAGTAATTAATCATGGCTAATATACTTTCAAAATTTGTACGTATACGGTATTTTCTACAAATACGAGGAATTCAGTATATTCAACATAGTTAATGTATAACCGAAAAATGAAATGGACAACACTTTGTACATGTGCAATTGCATGCAGATCATGAATCTATCATTATCTGACATTGAAAGCATTGAAAACCATAACTTATACATCTAAAGTCCGCACCTTTTGTCGTAGAATCGTAACGAATATGCTAGAATCTCTAAGCTTACGTCTACGGTGATTAGGCAACCTGAATCATGAAACAGGTCAGCTATTACATCACCAACACTCTTGAAAACCCTAAAATAGCTTAGGGTTAGGTTTTCTTACCTGGAAATGAAGTCGGAATCGTCGGAAAAGTGATTAGATCGGGATGGTTAAGCTTGGATAGCGGCAGGGTAGAGTATCAGGGAGATCCTCCCACATCTCCCACGCTTTCTCTCTCTTTTCTCTCTTCTCTCTCCTAGGTTTTCTCAAATTCATATGGGAGGAATGAGAGAGGGTTTAAGGTCTTTATGTAGGCCCAGGACTCACGAAAATAGACTCATGGTCAAGGTATACTTAGGTTTTGTCCAAAGGGCATCTGTTTCAGCTCAACGGAGCATTTCTGGAGGCCCCCCTTAAGCCAAAGGTCAGACTTAAGCTCACTGACTATGGATCCAGGTCAAGTTATGTTTTCGTTCCAGTCGGGTTCTCAGATCACACGTGGCGGACCAGTTTCAGTTCAACGGTTACCGTAACTTGATCAGGGTTACAAGTACATGGACATGTATATGAAATTTCCCCTGATCCGAGGGTGTATTTGGGTCAGATTCTGACAGTCTGATTTCTTATATTTGGCTCGCAAACATCAAGTCTCAGATTACTTAAATTTAATTTAATTTCTAAAGAAACCTAGGTTTTCTCACACTCTTCACTCCGGGCTCAAGCGAATAGCCCCAGGACACTATCTGGATTTAATTTTCGAGATGGTTGTCAAGCCCAACAAGGCGGTCCTAACCATTTAACTTCGAGTTAATCAGACTTTCGATGTGCGGTCCAGATCTGATACGGAGTTTTGTGTTGCTCCCGAGAGCAGCCGGGTAATGAGATTGATCCTAGATTTTAGGGTAACCTGGCGTCAATGATTCTACAAGTTTTGAGTCTTGCAGATCGTATTTAAAGTGATTAGTACGGATTTCATAGCTAATTCAGTTTAGCACTTAGTTAACTTTGTCTAATTTCTAAAGGATTTAGTCCTGTAAGATTTCTGTCTGAGGTGGCATACGGGTCTTTGTACGGATTTCTAAAGTATTGCTCTTCATCACCTAAACTTTAGGATTCAGGCCTAATATGAAAGTCCTTAGAAACATTTAAAGAACACGGTGGTGAAAGAGGAAATGGGAGATTGTGAAGGAAATGGGTTAAGAAGCGATTTTAGACTGTAGGATTGAGTTCTGACAAGTTAATAAGTGTTAGGATCGACCCATTGCCTAAGAACGTCTAATTCCAGGTTGGCAAAAATTTAGGATGTTACAAATCACCAAGGCAAGGGATGGATCTTAGGAGACCAAGATTAAAGAATTCACATGTCAAAGATCCAAGGAAACCAAGTGATGAAGGAAGAAAATCAAAGAATTGAAGATAAGGAAGCCCAAAAATTGTCCTAAATTCAAGATCACAGGGTTCCCACCATCCATTTGGCACGAAACTTTATATCCAGCCTAAGTATCATAAAGTAACTATACACAAAGAATTGTATCCCTTGGATCTTTATAAAAGTGGTCTAATGGAAAGATCATCCATAAACCCTTGATCATGGGGCTTATCTTATCCTTGGATGTGCCTCAATTTTGGACTTAACTCCTTAAATTGGATGGAAAAACGAATGGGCGGTGTGGATTTCCTAAGCAAACATCACTGTGAACGCCACACGCATGTTGCGCACGCATCACAGGGGTGTACTTCCTATATACCGAATTAGAAACTGGGTCAAACATGGTTTGACCCGACTCCAACGCAAAAAAGGAAATTTCTTTTCCTTTCTCCTTTGTTTTCCCTCCAACGATGGGTTTGAATTTGGGTCCACTGAGTGAGTCCCAATGACGATCCAAACCACCCATTCAAACGAACAAGGGGTCTGACCAGGACCCAAGTAATCCTAGCCAAAGAAATGCCCCGGATCGCCCTCTTTGATGACGGATGCATGGTTTATCACCATGTGATCAGCAAGGTAGGCCACACCACAGTAAATCAAAATGACATCTCCTAGGTGAAGATTACACCACGAACTTGATGGACAGAGCTGATTCTGCTAACGTTAGGGAATGTGGGCCCCACTATTAACGCAAAACTCAGTTTCCGCATGCGTTATGCATGAAACAGCCTCTAGAGAAAACCTGACGTTCTGGTGCATTGGGCAATCATGGTCAGGATCGGATTAATGATCCAGACTGTCCAAACTTTAGGAGAGGGGATTTTGACCCTTCTTAGGTAGTCAGATTGAGTGGACTGGACAATTTTTCTTCCCAAAATTGGATCAAACGCAACCTGTTTTGGTGTTTTTAATGCACAGGAGCAAAGGTATGAAAACAGGGTCGATTCTCCGACTCCAGCCGACTTATGGACCTCACTCCTATAAATGAAAGGGAAAGAGATAGCAACCAGGGACGTGAGCAAGAGGGAAGAGAGAGAGAGAGAGAGAGAGGATCGGGCGGCATCTCCATCAAGAGTTTTTCCCCTTTTTTTAAATTATTTTTGTTATGTTTTTAGAGATTTTAGTTCAATCATGTCCATGATTGGCTAAACCTCTTAGCTAGGGCTAAGAGGTAAAGCTTGTAGCGTGATGGGATGTTTTTTATGGCTTTGATTCATGTTTAAGTTAAACTATCTTTGATTCTAGCTTGATTAAAAGGAATACTCGTAGTTTTTAATGGTTTGTTGTGACTTGAATTACAATGAATCTGTGATAGCTTTGGGTATGTCCTTTTCATTACTGAGATTGTGAAATTAGGAAGCCCTATTGTTCCCAATCGTCCCCTGGGCATGGTTGGATGATGGAATCCTCCTTAACTCTCATAATTCTCTCAAAGTGGTTGTGGATTGGTAAATTCTGTTGTTTGCTTTGTCTTATGGGCATGTTTTTGTGATGGAATCAATTCTAGTTCTCATACCTCTCATCCATTGAGAACTAAATTAAAGGATGTTTAGGTTTGATTTATAATGAGTAATCTTCCAATTGGATAAGATAGAACTCTGATTCCAGTTGAGTTCGTGAATCAAGCATAGATCTCCCTGACCTCTACAAGTGGCCCTAGTTTCTCACCTTTGAATTTACAAGTTTTACTTAAGTAATTTACAATTATTCTCTTAAATTCTCCAGATTTAGATTATATCTTCTTTTAGTTCTAGCTCTAGTTACTTTCAGAATACGTACAAGTTTCGGTCCCTATGGATTCGACCTTGGTCTCATCGAGATTATTACTACATCACGACCTGTAATAGCCCAGATTTTTTCCAACCTGGAATTAGACGTCCTTAGGCAATGGGTCGATCCTAACACCTCATGAACCTGTCAGAACTCAATCTCAAAGTCTACAACCGCATTTGAACTCATTTCCTTCACAAATCCCACCCTTCACCAACTTGTTCTTCTTATTGTTCTAAGTAGTTTCACCCTAGACACAATCTTAAACTAGCTAAGTAGGATAACTTGGATCACCTTATATATAAACTACAAAGGCTTAAGTATCACCTCAGATAGAAATCTTATAAGACTAAATCCTTTAGAAATGAGACAAAGTAACTAAGTGCTAAACTAGATTAGCTACGAATCCACTTGATCCACTTTAAATACGATCTGCAAGACCAAAAACTTGTAGAATCATTGATGCTAGGTTACCCTAAAATCTAGGATCAATCTCATTACCCGACTGCTCTCGGGAGCACATTGAAACTCCGTATCAGGTCTGGACCGCACATCGGGAGTCCGAATAATACGAGGTTAAGGACTTAGGACCACCTCATTGGGCTTGACAACTATCTCAGAAATCAAATCCAGCGAGTGTCCTATGGCTATTCGCTTGAGTCCGGAGAGAGAGAGTGTGAAAACACTTGTTTTCTTTCCAAAATAAATATCTGGAATAGTAATCTGAGACTTGTTACTTGTGGTCATTTTGTAAGCAACCAGACCGTCAGAATCTGACCCAAATACACCCTTGGATTAGGAAAAATTTCATAAACATATCCATGTACTTGGAATTTCAGATCGAGGTCCGCTGACCGCTGAACTAAAACTGATCCGCCACGCGTGATCTGGGAATCCGACTAAAACGAAAACTTAACTTTACCTGGATCCAAGGTGGGTGAGCTTAAGTCCGACCTTTTGGTCAAAGAGGTGAAAAGGCCTAGCTATATGTCCTAGAGGGGGGGTGAATAGGACTATGCCAAATAAATGTTATAACAGCAGAATTAAAAACAATATGATAGCCAAAAAAAATCACAATGCAGGAAAGTAAAACAACCTCAAAAATCTGATCTTGAGGGATTGATACAAATGTTATTCTAAGGACAACCTTTCACCAAAAACCAGAGTTTATGGTAGGACAACCTTATTTCTAGAAAGATCTTTGTATCAAATCTCAAACCAAAGAGGAATACAGAATTAAGCATAAATTGAAATAAAGTGTAATCACAAATGTATTGTTCTAGGGACAGCCATACACCATAAAAATGGCAGGGCAACCTTGTTGGAACAACTTTAAAGGAAATTTAAATTCAAGCAGATAAAGGAATAGCAGAAAGTAAATTCTAAATTATTATAAAATTCCCACAATGCTTAAATTAAATGATTACAACATTCACCGCCACACATACATCCCACAAATGAATATTAAAGATTAGAAATGTAAATCATTCAACCACAACATAAGGGATTATAGTGGTTCGCCTGTGTGTTCACCAACTGTTAAACAACAGCCACACAGAATGCTACTCCACTCCTAATATCCTCACACAGGGGATATTAGCGTTCACTCACAAAATAGGTTTTCACAGGTTCACCCAAAACCTTTACAATTGTGTCTTTGTCTGTGGGCTTACACAATAAAAAAACCCCACTTCTGAGTTTTCCTGGCTCTCCTCAGATAACCAATACAACAAGATTTTTCTGGCAAATCTTGAAAGAAACCAAAATAGAAAGAAATTTACAATTAAACGTAAAATACCTAATTAACTCCTTCGTTGTAGCAGCCCGGTAGAACCAAATCAGAGTAAATGATTGAATGTTCAAGTTCAATGTCCAGTACTAAATTACAATGGTTCTAGTTCTAATAGATTTTAAATTAGACCAAATAGGGCTTGTCTTAATTGATTTTGATTCCAAAGAAAGGGAATAACAATTCCTCTTATCAAATTAGATTGGAATAGCAGAAACAAAATCAATTAAATAAAGCTAAAGAAAGAGAGTATAAAATAAGCACACTTAGCTTAGATGGAGCACAAAATTATTTCTCAGAAGTTTGACAAAGATTGGCTTGAATGGATTAATTAATTGCTTGAATTCTTCTGAGTTTCATGCTCTATTTATAGGTGAGCAGATCGCATCTTCGACTGGTCTAAGGAGCTCTTCGACTAGTCGAAGAAATAACAGATTTGAAAAAAATCGGGCGCGATAAGCTTTGACCGTTCTACGACTGGTCGAAGGCCTCCTTCGACTAGTTGTAGGTCACCTTCGACTGGTCGAAGACCTTGTAAATTATCGCTGGACTTTAAATCAAAGATTTACGACTGGTCGTAGAAGCAGTCGACACTGTTCCTTCGACTGGTCGAAGATCTCCTTTGACTGGTCGAAGCCTAATAGAATTTATCCGAATTTTGTAACAAACTTACGACTGATCAAGGAATTTCTTGGACTGGTCGAAGCAAAGCTAGGACTAGTCGAAGAAAGCCTTGGACAAGTCCCCGAACTGCCCAAACACAAGTGTCATATACATATGACTTATATATCCAAAATGGCCTACTTCTAAGGTCAACCTATGGTCATTCAAACCCCAATCAAGAAGTAAGGACATTGAAAACATTAGGAACAAGTGACCTAGAAGTTTAAGCCTTGAAGTCTTGATGTAGCTCAACCTCGAAAGTGACTTGAGTTCTATACGAACTACTTTGTACTCTTCTTGAAGTCTTGTATTCTTGAGTCTTATCTTGAGAGCAATACTTGAAGTCAAGGTTGATCTTTGGACTTGTAATCTTTGCTTATTGTGAGCTTTGCTTGTTTATGAATGTTGATCTTTAGAAAGAGCTTCACTAATGCAAGTTATATAACAGTGTTTTTGTCACCACTAATTTGACAACATACAGGGATATAAACTATAGCACTAACAATCTCCCCCTTTATCAAATTAGTGACAAAACACATAACAAGATATAACCAAGATAAAAGTAGAATCACCGGATTGAGTTAGAGAAGAGTTAGAGAAAACATAAACCAGTTGACATCAACTCTGGCTTACCTGCAAATTAAATCAATATCTAACATTAAACCATTCTTAAACCATTCCAAACATACTCCCCCTAAGTAACATAACCATTCTCCCCCTTTTTGTCACAATATGACAAATAAAATAACAATATAAAGGGATATATGAGAGGAAATAAGATGAGATATGAGATAATAGCATAATATCACAAAAAAACAAATATCCAGCAGAAAAGAAAAATAGTATCCAATTCCAAATCGGATGACTCAGTGCTAAGATTTAAAGTTATTACAAACCAGAAAATCCCATATGGACTAGTCAGAATTAGAACTAGAAGACGGAGTAGGAATAGAGGAATCAAGTTGGTGCATGCCTTTGTTTAATCACCGAAGATATTTCCGCATGTACTTGAACTGAGAATCATGAGCAACAGACATGTTTTCTATCTTTTCATTCAAATTTTCAACTTTACCCTCCAATGCACTCAGACGTGCATCAAAATCAGATGGTACAAAATCTGGATCATTTGTTGAATCAGAATCCAGTTCCTCAAAGATATCATCCATATTAATGTCATCCCCCGCTTCTTCATGACCAGCACCACCACCATTACCACCTTGTTCAGGAAGTAATTCTAGCTTCATCTTATTGAGATTAGAGTTGTTGAAAATCAGATGATGGATAGGTGCCTCACTAACTGGCATATCGACCAACATATGTGTAGCTAATACAGTCATTAAATAAGCAAAAGGGATGTCACTATGACCAGGATGGAGTCTAAACTGAAGAAGGAAATGACAGATTAAGGATGGAAACAAATCTGAGTACCACTGGAAATAGCATAAATAATACATACCATAAATGAGGTCAAGTCAGTTTTATTACATGACCGAGGATATAGATTAGACACAAAGATTCTGTGGAGTACTCTGTATTTGGGTAACAAATACCATGCGAGAAGCGCATCCCCTTTTTTAGTCCAGTGAACATCCATGTTGCACAAGTCTCTAGTGAGCATACGCTTTTTAGATACAGAGGGTTTATCAATCAAATTATGAATAGGAATACCCTCATCATTCACAGGAATATCCATAAGGGCTAAAATTAAATGACGATCAATTTCAAATGGCCCTTCACTAGTAGATATTTTAAAAGTTAAATTATCCAGTGAGAAGTCACTAATACATGTAAACATGGATTGAGCAATGGACTGGTATGTAGGCCCACCCCAATGCAATAAGTTAATCCAACCTACAGCTTCAAGCAAAGGAAGGATATCAAAAGGTGCAATATGGTTAATATCAACAGGATGTTCAACAATAACATTACGAGTTCTAAGGTCTATAACATAAGAAGAATCATTAGTAGGCTCAAGAAGATGACATTTGGTCAATCTGGAGGAAGAAGAAGGACCACGGGAAGTAGATTTTCTACCTCTAGAAGCCATATGCAGCAATAATAATAAGGAAATAAGAAAATGCAAAGGATTGAGAAATGGATTTACTCAAAACAGATTTTTCAAAATCAAATCCCCAAATCTCAATGAAATCCTAAATAGAAAGCTTCAAGTTAGAAAAGAGAGCAATCTAGACACTGATTTGCAAGAAAAACGTAAACGAAACACTAACCTTGAAGAACAAGAATGGTGGGTTCGACAAGTCGAAGCTTGGCTCCTTAGAGAGAAAAAAAGAAATGAGGAAGAAAACAAAAATCCCCAAATTTAAGTGATTTCCGAGATCTACGACTGGTCATAGGTATCTACGACCGGTCGTAGGTCGACTGGTCAAGTATACTCACGACAGGTCGAAGGAAGTCCAGAAAAACATATTTTTTGCAATTTTTAAAGAAAATGGAATTAAGCCTAGCAAATATATATACTATGATACATGTAGGCATAAATAATCATTTTGAAATACACATGTCAAGATCAAATTTCATCTTATTAAGCCTAATTTTATCAAGAGGTTTTGTGAAAATATCAGCTCTCTGATCTTCAGTAGGAATATATTCCAGAGATATAACTTTTTCTTCTACCAATTCCCTAATATAATGAAATCTAATGTCAATGTGCTTAGTACGAGAATCTTTGAATAGGATTTTTTGAAATATTTATTGCACTGGAATTATCACAATGCAATAACATAGAATCCTGTTTAATTCCATAATCACTTAGCATTCGTTGCATCCAAACAAGCTGTGTACATGCATTACCAGCTGCGATATACTCAGCTTAAGCTGTTGAAAGTGATATAGAATTTTGTTTCTTACTAAACCAAGAAACTAAACAATTTCTAATGTAAAAGCAACCACCACTGGTTGATTTTATATCATCTAGATTACCAGCCCAATCAACATCTGAGTACCCAGCAAGTTGGACACTAGTCTCACGAGGATACCAGAGACCAAGATTTATAATACTTGCAACATATCTAATAATCCACTTAACAGCAATCAAGTGAGATTCTTTTGGATCATATTGAAATCTTGCGCAAATACCAACACTTAAAGAAATATCAGGTCTACTAGCAGTTAAATATAACAAACTACCAATCATACTCCGTTAAAGTTTTGAATCAATATTTTTACCATTAGAGTCTTTTGAGAGTTTTAGGGTAGTACTCATAGGAGTATCGAAATTCTTGCCATTCTCAAATCCAAATCTCTTGATTAGATTCAAGGCATACTTGGATTGAGAGATGAATATTCCTTCAGGTTGCTGCTTAACTTGCAAACCAAGAAAATAAGTTAATTGCCCAACCATGCTCATTTCAAACTGTGATTTCATCAAGTCTGCAAACTCAGTAGTCAAGTTAGAACAAGTTGATCCATAGATGATATCATCAACATAAATCTGTACTATTAAGATATGATCATTATGTTTTTTAACAAATAGAGTTTTATCAACAGATCCCATTTGAAAATTGTGACTTAAAAGAAATTTTGTTAGTTTCTCATACCATGCCCTAGGTGCTTGTTTTAATCCATAAAGTGTCTTTTTAAGCCGATACACATGATCAGTATTTTTGGGATCTTTAAAACCCATTGGCTGTTCAACATATACTTCTTCATGTAAAACGCCATTTAGAAAAGCACTTTTCACATCCATTTGATATATTTTTATCTTTCTAAAACATGCAATGGATATAAATAGCCTGATAGATTCAAGACGTGCTACTGGTGCAAAAGTTTCATCAAAATCAATTCCTTCTATTTGAGTATAACCTTGTACCACTAGTCTATCCTTATTTCTAATTATATTTCCACTTTCGTCCGACTTATTTTTGAAAATCCATTTTGTTCCAATGATGTGTTTGTCTTAAGTCTTGGTACGAGATACCAAACATCATTTCTTACAAATTGATTAAATTCTTCTTGCATTGCAACAATCCAGTTCTCATCAGCAAGAGCTTCTTTTACATTGGATGGTTCTATTTGGGATGTAAAACATACATAATTACATAAATCCTCAAGTTGTCTACAAGTGCGAACACCAGTGAGAGGGTTTCCAAGAATTTGAGTGGTTGGATGATCTTTAACGGTCCTCAATTCAGATTCAGTCTGATTTAATGAAGTATCGGGTTTATCAATGATTAGAACTTCATCATTATCTGAATTAGAGATTGACTTATTTAAGTGATCATCAATGACAACATTGATGGATTCTTGAATCACACCAGTCCTTTTGTTCAGAACCCTATAAGCACGACTGTTTAAGGAGTATCCTAGAAAAATCCCTTCATCACTCTTTGTATCGAATTTTCCCAAATTTTCATGATCACGTAAAATATAGCATTTGCTGCCAAAAACTTGAAAGTATTTGACAGTAGGCTTTTTGTTGAACCATAATTCGTAAGCCGTTTTATTATTATCTTTGCTAGTATAAACTCGGTTAATAATATAGCAAGCTGTACTTACAGCTTCAGCCCAAAGATTTTTAGAGAGCTTCATGCTATTCAACATGACATTAGCCATTTCTTGAAGCACCCTGTTCTTTCTTTCCACAATTCTATTTTGTTGTGGAGTTTTGGGAGATGAGAATTCATGTAATATTCCTTGGTCGGTACAGAACTTCTCAAAATTGCTATTCTCAAATTCAGATCCATGATCACTACGAATCTTACTGATTTGAGAAGATTTTTCAGTTTGAATCCTTTTGAGAACTTTTCTTACTTCTTCAAGGGTTTCAGATTTATCCCTTAAGAAGACTACCCAAGTGTATCTGGTAAAGTCATCAACTATTACCAGAATATACTTTTTACCACCACGACTTTCCATTCTAGTAGGTCCAATTAGATCCATGTGAAGAAGTTCGAGTGGTTTTGATGTGGTATTTGAATTCACCTTTTTGTGTGAGTTCCTTGTTTGTTTGCCTATCTGGCATTCACCACATATTTTATCTAATTTTTGAAGTTTGGGTAAACCTCTTATAAGTTCTTGATTGCTCAATCTATATAAATTTCGATAATGAACATGTCCAAGACGCTTGTGCCATAAATCAGTCTCGTCTGTATGAACCATGTAACATGTTTGATTAGATGAGTTGGATTCGCTAATAATATAGCAATTTTCAGACGTTCTACCTCCAGTTAATATTACAGAACCCTTATTATTTAGTATCTCACAACTTTGATTAGAGAACTGAACACTATGGTTATTATCACATATCTGAGATATGCTAAGTAAGTTATGTTTTAGGCCTTCAACATATAAAACATTTTTAAATACAGGAAGATTAAAAAGTTGAACCATACCTTGGCCTATAATCTTGCAGTTGCTACCATCACCAAATGTGACTGAACCATCAGTCATATCTTTTAGATCCGTGAATAAAGCTTTGTCACCTGTCATATGCCTAGAGCATCCATTGTCTAGGTACCACTTTGAATGACTTGTTGCTTTGAAAGCAATGTGAGCAACCAAGCAGGTGACTTTTGGAACCCATTTCATAACTGTTTTGGGTTTAGGAACATAGTTGGTCTTCTTTTGTTTATAGTCATAAGAATAACCTATAGAGTTAGATTTTAGGAGCTCCTTGAGTAAATCTACTATCTTTTCAGCTAGTGGATTTCGTTTATGATTAAAGTTGACATGGCTGCTTCTAGGTTTTTGAAGAGTTTTTGGATTTTTAGAAAAACCTTGATAAGTATTTTTCCCTTTTGAGTTTGAGGACTCTCCTTTTACAAACATAGGAGGAGTATACTTTTGTTTAGGAGATAAATTTTTATCATAGCCCAGCCCGGATAGATCGCCACATTTTCTTGATCCGGATAAGAGTTTTTCTAACTTTGGATCACCTTGGGCATATTTCCATGTGTCTTTTTGACTCAGAAGAGAAGATACTTCCTTTTTGAGATTTTTAATCTCAGATTTCAAATCAACAATTAAAAAATTTTTGAATTCCAAATCGCATTTTTTTTTTTCAAAACAATCTGAAATTTGTGATTTTTCTAAGACAAGTGATTCAAAACATTCTTTGAGTTTAGAAAACTTTTCTTTTTGAAGTTTAAGTTTGACAGCAATTTTACAACTTTCTTTATATAGGGCATTGTAAGCATCTTGAAGATCATCTTCATTTTCATATTCACTACTCAGATTTTCTTCACTTGTTGAGTCATTATCTGAAAATGTGAATTTGGCTAGAGTCATAAGTGCTTTAACTTCATTCCCTAACTCAGTTTCAGAATCTTCTGATTCAGAAGAAGTTTCAGAATCAGATGATTCATCCCACGTAGCCAATATACTCTTCTTCTTGGGTTTGTCCTTTTTGGGACATCTATTTGCCAAATGCCCATATTCTTGACAGTTGTAACATTGACTATCTTTCAAAGATTTTCGAGATTTGGGTCTAAACTTCTTTTTATCGTTTGATTTTTGGAAATCAACCCTTTTCTTGCTTTTAAAAATCTTGTAGAATTTCTTAGCCAAAAGAGCCATATCATCTTCTGAATCAGAATTTTCTTCTGAATTACATTTAGAGGATTTTAGAGCAATCGATTTACCTTTAGGAGCTTTAAAGTTTAACTCGTAGGTTTGTAAAGAACCAACTAATTCCTCTACCCTCATATTATCCGTATCACGAAGTTCCTGGATCGCAGTTACTTTAGAATTGAACCGTTCAGGAAGTGAGCGTAATATCTTTGCACACACTTTACTTTCTGGGACTTTATCGCCAAGACCTCACATTGAGTTTACAATGTCATTTAGTCTAGTGTAAAAGTCCATAAACATTTCATTTTCGTCCATATGAATTTCTTCAAATTTGGTTGTAAGGAGTTGGACTTTAGACTTTTTGACAATTGATGTACCCTCGTGTGTCATTTCTAGTATATCCCAGGCTTATTTCGCAGTATCACAAGATATGATTCTTTTGAACTCATCCGGTGATAGTGCGCAAGTGATTGCATTTAGTGCTTTAGCATTGGCACTATACTCACTTTTCTGAAGAGTGGTCCATAAATAATAGCGGTATGAGACATAGTTTTTGAACCGTCGGATTCAGTTACTTCAATGGTAGGAGTTTTCCATTCAGTTACTGTGGCTCACCACACACTCTCATCCATTGATTTTAGGAAGATTCTCATTCTGGCTTTCCAATAGGCATAGTTGGAGCCATCGAATGGTGGAGGCCTCGTGACTGAAAGGCTATCAAAATTTGACATCTTTTTAAATAGCTTAGATCGTTAGCTCAGGAAATAAATCCAAATAAATAGCAATAAGAACGAGCTATTAAGCTCTGATACCACTTGAAAAGGCCTAGCTATATGTCCTAGAGTGTAACGCCCTGAAAATCGGGGGTCGAGCATAAACTCAACTCCCGAGTTCCAGAACATCACTTATGCAACAAAATGAATGATGATTAAATGTTGACTGTATTCGTGCATTGAACATGAGTGAGATTAAGCCAAAACAAACATATCATACTCGAGAGACAGTTAAATTGCAAGCGGAAGACGATGATAGATAGATAAAATATATAAAGCTGTGATGAGTCTCGAGTGTGATAACATTACTTAGGTTAAATAATTACAAGTACAGTTCTAAAATATACCAAATGTGTAAGTGTAATATCTTCTATCCCAAGTACCATAGCCCCGTCAATGCAGTACCAGGTCTTCAGAGACCCGTCAGAGAGTTACATGATAGGAGAACTCCTCCTCATCATCATAGAAGTAGTCCGGCTTTGCTTCATAAGTATCGCCATCATCTGAAATTCAACAAATCTGGTTGGTGTGTACAACACCGTCCCGTAACGTGGGAGTGAGTGATCAACTCAGTGGAACAGTAAAGCATAGGTTAACATGTTATCAATTCAATCAAGCAGTAATGATAAAGCAGTACAAATCAAACAATTCTAACTACTCTTATTAAGTGCGAGAATGAAATGACATGATGCTGTATGCCCTTGCCAAACCACCCTCATGCGACATCATCTTACGTTCGCGAATGCTTAACTCCCTCAGTGCGCCACATCTACTAAGCACATGCGGTGCGATGATGATCATGATTACCGAGTTATTATTAGTCCATTTTAAAAGACGGTATTGAGAAACTAAGGTACCTCCCTTGTATCATTCCCAAACATGATCCATTCTAGGGTCGTCGTCTAGTTAATCTCATACGATATTATGGTTTGAGAGGCGTAGCGAAGGCATCACAAAGGGCTCGTCACCCGTCAGCACGGATACAGATCTCACCGTATGGGCTCAATTGCTGACCGTCAGCTCGAGTACAGGTCTCACCGTACTCGGCTCAATCACTAGCCGTCAGCTGGAATACAGGTCTCACGTACTCGGCTCAACTCATACTCTAGTTGCTGTGAAAGACTCGTCGCCAATCACAGACCTTGGAGTATACTCGAAGATACTACAGAGGACTCATCGCCCATCAGCATGAGTACAGGTCTCACCGTACTCGGCTCTCGCCGTAAGTATCGACAGCTCGAATATAGTGTCCCATACCACCATAATCGGCTCACGAGTCTGGTTGCTCACTGGTCACTACAGGGAGGCACGTGGCCCCAGCGTAGGCCGACAGCTCGACCACGGTGTCCTATACCACCATGTCTGGCTCATGAGTCTTAGCAGATCGAGGTACCATGGTTAAAAGGGATTTCACTGGTAAGTTTGGTACCCTAGGTTCAGGCAGTAGCGACCAAACATGGTGAACATACATAAGACAGATCGGATTACTTGACGAGCTCGGCTAGCTCGAGCGCACAACAAGTTGAACGACATGAAGTGCATAAGCACTTCGCGTGGCCAACCACTATCGCCAACCGAAGAACGACTCGGGTTCATCGAACACATCTCACGTGGCAAATGAATCGCAGCCACGAATTCAATTCTGGTACCGATTGTCTGGACTATAATCATAGCCCCAAACATGATAACTTGCAGATAGATAAAGCAGTAATGGATCAAGATTCCACTCATACAATCAAGGTATGGTATTATCCGTTTAGGGTGCTGTGAGTACATTTGCACGCACTCGTTGCTCGCTCCCCATCACCCATGACGGATCATACAACGTAAATATAAATTTAAACATATGCATTACATAGTTATAATCATAAAACAGTTGAGCATGTTATGAATCACAACACAAGCATGAGTTTATACATGTTCAATTCCTAATCACACAACAATCCAAGGAGATCATACACATAGTTATAAGAGGTTGAGAATCATATCTCAACACCCTTACACATTACAATTTGCTAACTACTACTCATTCAGACATTTCAGGAACACTTAAACAAACATGCATCAACATACATGGCATATGTCGATCACATAGGCATTAGGCCAAATCCTTTCACTAGGGAGTTGCCCCAATCATAACATGCATACACCCACGATGAATAGTCATGGCAAGCAGGAATCCAAGTTCCATATTCATTCAGTCATTTCCACAAACACTTGGGCCACACATTTTAGCATATATGGTGTCTATTGGCCGTGGCGTGATTTAGGGCAAATCCTTTCGTCAAAAGGGTTTCGCCAATACAACAATCATGAATCCATGACAATTAGTCATGGCGAGCACGAATGAGGATTCTATACTTATTCAGTCATTTTCACAAACACTTAGAATACACTAATACAACATACATGGTGTATGTTAGCAAAACATGTATTAGGGCTATCCTTTAGCCAAGTGAGTATTTTATCCATGTATAATATATTACTACAGCAAATAATCATGATAAATGCATCTCCAAAATTTATACATATACAGTAATTTCTAGAATACGCATTTTCAACATACATACTGTATACAAGTAAACATGTATTACGGCGATTCCCTTCGCCAAGCAAATGTTTTATACGCACATAATATATTTATACGACAATTAATCATGACAAACACATCACTAAAATATACATGTATACGGTACTTCTTATAATACCGTATTTCTACATACATAGTGTTTATTAGTAAACATGTATTTAGGCGAATCCTTTCGCCAAATAAGTATTTTATCCATACGTCATATATCCATACGTCAAATAAACATGTCAAACAAATTTCCAAAAAAAATACGTATACGGTATTTTATACGAATACCTAGAGTATGTGAATTTCCAAATTCTACAATTCTAATCGAAACAGAAAACGGAAAGCATTTGTACATGTGCAATTGCATGCAGATCATGAATCTATCATTATCTGACATTGAAAGCGTTGAAAACCATAACCTATACACCTAAAGTCCGCACCTTGTGTCGTAGAATCGTAACTGAGTCAATAGGTTCTCTAAGCTTCCATATACGGGAGTTTGGCAACCTAGAGAATGAAATAGGTTAGCTATTTCCTAACCTACAACTGTCTAATCCCCCAAACAGGTTAGGGTTAGGGTTTATTACCTAGAAATGACGCCGGAATCACCGGGAAAGCGGCAAGAATGAGGTGGTTAAGCACCGATAGCAGCAGGGTAGAGCGGCGAGGAGATCTTCCCACAACTCCCACACTTTCTCTTTCTTTTCCCTCTCTCAAATCTCAAATTCGTATGGCTGCCATGAGAGAGGGTTTAAGGTCCTTATATAGTCTCAAAACTCACCGAAATAGACTCATGTTCAAGGGTTACTGCTAATATAGGTATTTCGTCACTTTTTCAGCTCAAAAGAGGGGTTCTGGTGGCCCTCCTTGAGCCAAACGTCAGACTTAAGCTCTCCACACATGGATCTACGTGGGATTACGCTTTCGACTCGATCGGATTCCCAGATCGCACGTGGCGGACCACTTTCAGTTCAACGGTCAGTGGGCCACGATCCGATATTCCAAGTACATGTAAATGTTCCTGAAAAGTGAGGCGGTCCTAGTTCCTTAACTTCGTGTTAATCGAATTTTCGATGTGCGGTCTAGACCTAATACGAAGTTTCGAGATGCTCACGTGAGCAGCCGGGTAATGAGATTGATCCTAAGTTTTAGGGTAACCTAGCGTCAATGATTCTACAAGTTTTGAGTCTTGCAGAACGTATTTAAAGCGATTGGTGCTAATTTCACAGGCACTCTAGTTTAACACTAGCTAAATCTCACTTAATTTCTAAAGGATTTAGTCTGTAAGATTTCTATCTGAGATGGTACTTAGGCCTTTGTAGTTTGTATATAAAGTGATCCAAGTTTTACTACTTAGCTAGTTTAAGTTAGTGTTTAGGGCTAAAGTGCTTTGAAAAATTGAAAGTACAAGGTAGTGAAGGGTGGGATTTGTGAAGAAAATGGTTTAAAAAGGGGTTTGAGGCTTTAATTGAGCATTTGAGAAGTTAAACCTGTGTTAGGATTGACCCATCGCCTAAGGACGTCTAATTCTAGGTTGGCAAAAATCCGGGATGTTCCATAAAGGGGGGTGAATAGGACTATGCCAAATAAATGTTATAACAGCGGAATTAAAAATAATATGATAGTTAAAATAAATCACAATGCAGGAAAGTAAAACAACCTCAAAAATCTGATCTTGAGGGATTGATACAAATGTTATTCTAAGGACAACCTTTCACCAAAAACCAGAGTTTATGGTAGGACAACATTATTTCTAGAAAGATCTTTATATCAAATCTCAAACCAAAGAGGAATACAGAATTAAGCACAAATTAAAATAAAGTGTAATTATAAATGTATTGTTCTAGGGACAGCCATACACCATAAAAATGGCAGGGCAACCTTACTGGAACAACTTTAAAGGAAATTTAAATTCAAGCAGATAAAGGAATAGCAGAAAGTAAATTCTAAATTATTACAAAATTCCCACAATGCTTGAATTAAATGATTACAACATTCACCACCACACATACATCCTACAAATGAATATTAAAGATTAGAAATGTAAATCATTCAACCATAACACAAGGGATTATAGTGGTTCGCCTGTGTGTTCACCAACTGTTAAACAATAGCCACATAGAATGCTACTCCACTTCTAATATCCTCACACAGGGGATATTAGCGTTCACTCACAAAATAGGTTTTCACAGGTTCACCCAAAACCTTTACAATTGTGTCTTTGTCTGTGGGCTTACACAATTAAAAAAAACCCCACTTCTGAGTTTTTCTGGCTCTCCTCAGATAACCAATACAACAAGATTTTTCTGACAAATCTTGAAAGAAACCAAAATAAAAAGAAATTTACAATTAAACGTAAAATACCTGATTAACTCCTTCGTTGTAGCAGCCCGGTAGAACCAAATCAGAGTAAATGATTGAATGTTCAAGTTCAATGTCCAGTACTAAATTACAATGGTTCTAGTTCTAATAGATTTTAAATTAGACCAAATAGGGCATATCTTAATTGATTTTGATTCCAAAGAAAGGGAATAACAATTCCTCTTATCAAATTAGATTGGAATAGCAGAAACAAAATCAATTAAATAAAGCTAAAGAAAGAGAGTATAAAATAAGCACACTTAGCTTAGATGGAGCACAAAATTATTTCTCAGAAGTTTGACAAAGATTGGCTTGAATGGTTTAATTAATTGCTTGAATTCTTCTAAGTTTCGTTCTTTATTTATAGGTGAGCAGATCGCATCTTCGACTGGTCTAAGGAGCTCTTTGACTAGTCGAAGAAATAACAGATTTGAAAAAAATTGGACGCGATAAGCCTTGACCGTTCTACGACTGGTCGAAGGCCTCCTTCGAATGGTCGTAGGTCACCTTCGACTGGTCGAAGGTCTCCTTTAACTGGTCGAAGACCTTGTAAATTATCGCTGGACTTTGAATCGAAGATTTGACAGTCGTAGAAGCAATCGACACTTGTTCCTTCGACTGGTCGAAGACCTCCTTTGACTGGTCGAAGCCTAACAGAATTTATCCGAATTTTGTAACAAACTTACGACTGATCGAGGAATTTTTTGGACTGGTCGAAGCAAAGCTAGGACTAGTCGAAGAAAGCCTACGACAAGTCCCCGAACTGCCCAAACACAAGTGTCATATACATATAACTTATATATCCAAAATGGCCTACTTCTAAGGTCAACCTATGGTCATTCAAACCCCAATCAAGAAGTAAGGACATTGAAAACATTAGGAACAAGTGACCTAGAAGTTTAAGCCTTGAAGTCTTGATGTAGCTCAACCTCGAAAGTGACTTGAGTTCTATACGAACTACTTTGTACTCTTCTTGAAGTCTTGTATTCTTGAGTCTTGTCTTGAGAGCAATACTTGAAGTCAAGGTTGATCTTTGTACTTGTAATCTTTGCTTGTTGTGAGCTTTGCTTGTTTATGAATGTTGCTCTTTATAAAGGGTTTCACTAATGCAAGTTATATAACAGTGTTTTTGTCAACACTAATTTGACAACATACAGGGATATAAACTATAGCACTTACAAGAGGCCCACTAGAAATCTTCCGTTGAGCTGAAACAGTGCTGCTTTGGTTATAACCTAAGTATACCTTATCCACAAGTTTGTTTTGGAGAGTTTTTAGGCTATATAAGGACCTTAGAATCCTCTCTCTCACAGCCATACAAATTTGAGAGAAACCCTAGAGAGAGAAGTGAGAAAAGAGAGAGAAAGAGTGAGAGTTGTGGGAGATCCTCCCTACCCTCTTCCCCTGTCATTACACAAGCTCCACCACTCCAATCTTATCACTTTCCCAGCGATACCGACTTCGTTTCTAGGTAAGAAACCCGAACACTAATCAGTTTTGGAGTTGTGAAGGTTGTAGGTTATGAAATAGCTAACTTATTTCATTCTATAGGTCACCTAACTACCGAATACGAAGGCTTAGCAAACCTATCAGATTCGTGACGATTCTACGGTATAAGATGAGGACTTTAGGTGTATAGGTTATGGTTTTCAATGCTTTCAATGTCAGATAATGATAGATTCATTATCTGCATGCAATTGCATATGTACAAAGTGCTTTCTGTTTTCCATTTCGATTAAAGATGTAGAATATGAAATTTTACATATTCTAGGTATTTGTAGAAAATACCGTATACGTATATATTTTGGAATTGTGTTTGACATGATTATTTGTTGTATGAATATTTGATATATGGATAAAATACTTATTTGGTGAAAGGATTCGCCCTAACACATATTTTGCTAATATACACTATGTATGTAGAAATAGTGTATGGTAGAAAATACCGTATACGTATATATTTTGGAAATGTATTTGTCATGATTATTTGCTATATAAATATATCATATGTGCGTAAAATACTTGCTTGGCGAAAGGACTCACCCTAATACATGTTTGCTAACATACACTATGTATGTTGAAATAGTGTATGCTAAGTGTTTGTGAAAATGCTTGTGAGAGTAAGTGTTTGGATGATGATACCTTAGGTAAGTGTTGAGATGGGATTCTCAACTGCCTTAGAGACCTGTATGAGTTCCTCCATGTGGTCGTTTACTTTAACCACTTACTTATGAAATATATGTGTTTGTATTCCTATTTATGTAGTGCTTTATAACATGCTTTATAACATGCTTCATGACATACTTGTTAACATGCTTGAATTACTTTATTTATTATGCTTTACTCCACATGCTATGAATAAGGATTGATTGAGTTTGGGACTATGTTTATAGTCCAGACAATCGGTACCAGACTTGAGATCATGGTTGAGATTCATTTCGCCACGTAGGATGTGTTTGACGAACCCAAGTCGTACTTCAGTTGGCAACAGTGGTTAGGCCATGCGAAGTGCTTATGCACTTCATGTTGTTCAATTGATTGTGCGGTCGAGCTAGTCAGGCTCGTCAAGTAACCCAATATGTCTAATGTATGTTCACTATGTTTGGTCGCTACTGTTTGAACTTAGGGTATCAAACTTACCAGTGGAATCCCGTTAACCATGGTACCTCGATCCGCTAAGACTCATGAGCCGGGCGTGGTGGTATGGGACACTGTGGTCGAGCTGTCGGCCTACGCTGGGGCCACGTGCCTCCCCGTAGTGACCAGTGAGCAACCAGACTCGTGAGCCGATTATAGTAGTATGGGATACTATATTCGTGTTGTCGGCCTACATTGATAAGGTGATAGGGGAGCGGTGTAACCTTTGTGCATAACAGCCCTGGCAGTCCTTTGTAGTGACCTCGAGCATACTCTAAATTTGTAGTGAGGCGACGAGTTTTGCCGCGGTGTATAGAGTATGAACTAGGCCTGTATCTGTATAGTGATAAACCGTTAAAGAGGTGATGGGGGAGTGGTGTAACCATTGTGCGTAACAGCCCTGGCAGCCTCTGTAACAACCTAGAAACACATTATCGTATGAGATTTACTAGGACTGACGACCCTAGAATGGATCATGTTTAGGAATGATACAAGAGGGGTACCTTAGTTTCCCAATATTGCTGTTTGAAATGGACTAATAACTACTCGGTAATCATGCTCATCATCGCACTGCATGTGCTTGGTAGATGTGGAGTACTGAGGGATGAACGCATTTGCGAACGTAAGATGGTGTCGCATGAGGGTGGTTTGACAAGGGCATACATCATGTCATTTCATACTTGCATTAAATAAGAGTAGTTAGAATTGTTTGATTGTACTGCTTTATCATTACTGCTTGACTGAATTGACAACATGTTAACCTATACTTTATTGTTCCACTGAGTTGGCCACTCATTCCCACATTACGGGACAGTGTTTTAAAACACCCACCAGACCTTGTATTAGATGCAGGTATCACTGGAGCACAGGAGACTGAGCCCGACTTCTATGACGATCAGGAGGAGTTCTCCTATATGCAGTTCGTTGGATGCTTCACATAGGCTGTCTAGTGCTACGGGGCTACAGAGTTGATAATTTTAGTTATACTATTTTGACATTTTAATTCAGAACCAACGTGTATATATGGTGACTCAGTTAGTGTTCATACTTTGGAGATTGAGAATGTTTTGCTTTATATATATCTATATACACCTTTCAGTCTTCCGCTTACGTTTTATACATGGATCTGGAGTATGAATTATTGTTTTGGTAGAATCTCACTCATGTTTATTGTACTAATATAGACAACATTTAATCATCATTATCTATGTTGCATAAGTGATGTCCTGGAACTCGAGAGTTGAGTTACTACTCGACCCTCGATTTTTCAGGGCGTTACACGACCCTACACTTGGGGTAGTGAACATTGTCCGAGTAGGTTAGCCTGAACAGTAAGCTTGGGACCTTGTTCAGATGCTGAGGTAAGTTCGACGATGAAGTCAGCCACCGTCTGACCCTTTATAGCTGTTCGAGATCGATACTTGATGTAAATTTTACTTAGTTTGATTGCCCACTTGGTCAGCCTTCTTGAAGCTTCAGGCTTCTGCAACACTTGGTGAAGAGGTTGATCTATTAGGACGATAATGTTGTGGGCCTAAAAGTACGGGCACAATCGTTAAGAGGGAATGACAAGGGCCAATGCCAATCTCTCTAAGTCTGGATATCTCGTTTTAATTGAGACCAAGGCCTTGCTCATGTAGTATAGTGGGAGTTGCTTCCCTTCATGCTCCCTGATCACGGCTAAGCTGATTGTTACATATGAGATGACCAAATACAACAATAGTGATTCTCCTTGTTTGGGTTTGGAGAGCAACGGTGGTGACCCCAGGTATTGCTTGAGCTCTTGAAAAGTTTTCTCGTATTCCTCTATCCAGTTTACGACTTGCTTTCCTTTCAACTATTTGAAGAAGGGGAGACATTTATCTGTAGCTCGGGATACGAAGTGATTAAGAGTGGCAATCCTTCTTGTAAGGAGTTGGATATCTTTGGTCATCTTTGGCGAATCCATGTCGAGTAAAGCTTTGATCTTTTCGGGGTTCGCCTCAATTCCTCGTTGACTAACTAAGAAACTGAGGAACTGTCCTGAGCTAACCACGAAGGCACATTTATTTGGGTTCAGCTTCATCTGATACTCATAAAGAACGAGGAACATTTCGTTGAGATCGAAGATTTGATTAGTAGCTTTGATGCTCTTAACAAGCATATCGTCCACGTAGACTTCCATTGTCTACCCAATCTGACGAGCGAACATCTTGTTAACAAGCTGCTGATAAGTGGCACCAGCATTTTTCAATCCAAATGGCATAACCTGGTAAAAATAAAGGCCTTTGTCAGTAACGAAGGTCATTTTTGACTTATCATATAGATGCATTACAATCTAATTCTAGCTAGAATAGGCATCCATAAAACTTAGTAGCTCGTGCCCTACAGTATTGTTGACATGCTTATCAATTTGGGGAAGAGGAAAATATCTTTGAGATAGGCTTTGTTTAGGTCAGTGTAATCAACACAGACCCGCTATTTCCCATTAGACTTCTTAACCAACACGATGTTAGCTATGCAGTCTGGATAATAAGCTTCTTTAATGAATTTGGCTTTGAGGAGCTTGTCGACTTCCTCCTTGATCACTGCATATCACTCGAGACTAAGCACTCTGTGTTTCTGTCGAATTGGTAAGTGATCAAGGTTGATGTTAAACCATTGTACAATAACTTTTGGGTCGATGCCGGGCATATCTTCATGGGACTAAGCGATGACGTTTGCATATCGTCAAAGAAGGTTTATAATGTTATTCCAAAACGGAGATGTCAGTGACAACTGTCACGTCCCAGACTTAGTAACCGAACTCACAAGGAACCCAATGGCTGGTTTTGGCCACAATAGCCTCGGTAGTACCCCATTCTCAGCTCCTGAGGTAGGTTCCGATCCTGGGATCCTACAAGGAGGATTTTCATAATAGTGTAATCATTTCCAATACGAGCATACCCAAGATCACAGCAAGTATATCTGAAAATAACAAGGCACACATTGCAAAATTCACTAAGAATTTAAACTTTTACAGGCTTTCATAAGGTCCAAAAGGACATACATAAGATAATAGAAAAGAAGAGAAAAGTCAGCAACACTAGAGTCCTCAAGCTCAGATCTACTCCAAGCTCTGCCGCTACAACACCCGCTTAGAATCACCTACATGCATCAATCGTGCATAAGCTTATAGAAGCTTTGAGGGTGGTGAAAGTGTGTGATAATGGTGCACAGAAGAATAACAGGAGGTATAAGGAGAGAAACATGCTAAATAAGAATATCACTAGCCTTACCAAGGCTTATCATGAATATGATGTAATGAGTACTAGCCGCCATACCAAGGCAATGCATGAAGGGGCTTATACAGCCAATACTAATGTGATGTAAGTAATGCCAGTGCTCATACCCAAACCACATGTCAAGTACATTTCCATTTATAAGGAAATCACCGGGATCCATTACACTGCTAAATGACTACCGCTCTACAGACCCCGCACAGTCAAATAAGCATAAGAGACCTCACTACCCTGCTTACGGATAACCAATCACCAGCAAGGCCTGAAGGTAATAGACCCATTTTACGAGCTGGTCAGACTCAGCATAGCAATGCCTCCTTACATCAGGCGAGTAAGGCCAAACCCCTATCCAACCGACTACACGATAGTGGGAGTCGAGGCCTAACGGTATAAGGCCCTCGTGTGCTCATATATTCCACCCGGTCACGATGTTGGAGCAGATCCTTGGTACTATGGAAGTTTTTAGAATTTCACCCATGGGCATCCTATGCACCCGGTATGCTCAAGTAATATTTCCAGTGTCCACACATACGGCCATCCACGAATGTCCCTGTGGAGGTAAGGCCCTGATGAAGCAAGGGCGGTATCATCATAAAATGCGATGTCAATGCATGAGTCACACATACAGATCATGCACAAGCTTCAGGCACTCAACGTGCATAAGGAGAGAAACTTCATCCTTCAATGACCACTATACAATACAATCAATTCATACAGATGATGGATATGGGTCACAAGAATGTAAGTGTGCTACCTGTGGAATATGAAATCCTCCGTCCTAAGGAGGGTCAAGGTCTAGGCACATAGACAGGTGATCTAAGGAAGAGAGAAGAGAAATCCTCTAGTGGGGACCCAGTACTTTGGGATGACCCACAAGCTAAGGGAGAGTCGTGATCCTAAGGAGGAACGGTCCTAGCCAGGCCTAAGGTGGGCCCTCAACCACCTATAAGGGCCCCTATGGGCCTACCTTAGGGTCACCAAGGAGGACATCCAACCTCAACTGGGTCCCAAAAGGTCGCTTGCTACATATGGATAAGAGATGTAAGGTCTAAGCAATGTATAGTCTAGTGGGCCATACTATAACGCCCCAGATTTTTGCCAACCTGGGATTAGACGTCCTTAGGCAATGGGTCAATCCTAACACAGGTTTAACTTCTTAAACGCTCAATTAAAGCCTCAAATCGCTCCTTAAACCATTTTCTTCACAAATCCCACCCTTCACTACCTTGTGCTTTCAATTTTTCAAAGCACCTTCGCCCTAGACACTATCTTAAACTAGCTAAGTAGTATAACTTGGATCACTTTATATACAAACTACAATGGACTAAGTTCCACCTCAGACGAAAATCACTTAGGATTAAATCCCTTAGAAATTTGACAAAGTGAACTAGGTGCTAAACTAGATTAGCCATGAAATCCATTTGAATCGCTTTAAATACGATCTGCAAGACCCAAAACTTACAGAATCATTGATGCTAGGTTACCCTAAAACTTAGGATCAATCTCATTACCCGGCTGCTCACGGGAGCATCTCGAAACTTCGTATTAGGTCTAGATCGCACATCGGAAATCCGATTAACACGAAGTTAAGGAACTAGGACTGCCTCACTGTGCTTGACAATCATCTCAAAAATCAGGTCCAGCCGATGTCCCATGGCCATTCGTTTGGATCCGGAGCGAGGGAGTGTGAAAAACACTATTCCCTTTACAAAATAAATATCTAGAATAGTGATCTGGCACCATTCGCTTGCGCATCAGTATTAAGCAACCAGACCGTCAGAATCAGACCAAATTACACCCTCGGATCAGGAAAAATTTCAGGAACATTTACATGTACTTGGAATTTCGGATCGTGGCCCACTGACCGTTGAACTGAAAGTGGTCCGCCCCGTGTGATCTGGGAATTCGATCGAGTCAAAAACATAATCCCACGTGGATCCATGAGTGGTGAGCTTAAGTCTGACGTTTAGCTCAAGGGGGGCCACCAGAAACACTCTTTTGAGCTGGAACATCGCCGAAATACCTATAATAGTAGTAACCCTTGAACCTGAGTCTATTTTGGGAAGGTTTGAGACTATATAAGGACCTTAAACCCTCTCTCATGGCAGCCATATGAATTTGGATTTGAGAGAGAGAAAAGAGAGAGAAAGTGTAGGAGATCTGGGAGAAACTCCCTGCTGCTGTTCCCTGCAGCTATCGGTGCTTAACCACCTCTTTCTTGCCGCTTTCCCGGCGACTCCAGCGTCATTTCTAGATAATAAACCCTAACCCTAACCTGTTTGGGGGATTAGACAGTTGTAGGTTAGGAAATAGCTAACCTATTTCATTCTCTATGTTGCCAAACTCCCGTATACTGAAGCTTAGCGAACTTATCGACTCAGTTACGATTCTACGACACAAGGTACGGACTTTAGGTGTATAGGTTATGGTTTTCAACGCTTTCAATGTCAGATAATGATAGATTCATGATCTGCATGCAATTGCACATGTACAAAGTGCTTTCCGTTTTCAGTTTCGATTAGAATTGTAGAATTTGGAATTTCAAATACTCTAGGTATTCGTATAAAATACCGTATACGTATTTTTTATGGAAATGTGTTTGACATGTTTATTTGTCGTATGGATATATCACGTATGGATAAAATACTTATTTGATGAAAGGACCTTTGTGATACCTTCGCTACGCCTCTCAAACCATAATATCGTATGAGATTAACTAGGACTGACGACCCTAGAATGGATCATGTATGGGAATGATACAAGGGAGGTACCTTAGTTTCCCAATACTGTTGTTTGAAATGGACTAATAATAACTCGGTAATCATGATCATCATCGCACCGCATGTGCTTAGTAGATGTGGCGCACTGAGGGAGTTAAGCATTAGCGAACGTAAGATGATGTCGCATGAGGGTGGTTTGGCAAGGGCATACAGCATCATGTCATTTCATTCTCGCACTTAATAAGAGTAGTTAGAATTGTTTGATTTGTACTGCTTTATCATTACTGCTTGATTGAATTGATAACATGTTAACCTATGCTTTACTGTTCCACTGAGTTGATCACTCACTCCCACGTTACGGGACGGTGTTGTACACACCAACCAGATTTGTTAATTTTCAGATGATGGCGATGCTTATGAAGCAGAGCTGGACTACTTCTATGGTGATGAGGAGGAGTTCTCCTATCATGTAACTCTCTGACGGGTCTCTGAAGACCTGGTACTACATTGACGGGGCTATGGTACTTGGGATAGAAGATATTACACTTACACATTTGGTATATTTTAGAACTGTACATGTAATTACTTAACCTGGTAACATCATCACACTCTGGAAACTCACCATAGTTTATATATGTTATATGTCTATCACAGTCTTCCGCTTGCAATTTAACTGTCTCTGGAGTATGATATTCTGTTTTGGCTTAATCTCACTCATGTTCAATGCACAAATACAGTCAACATTCAATCATCATTCATTTTGTTGTATAAGTGATGTTCTGGAACTCGGGAGTTGAGTTTATGCTCGACCCCCGATTTTCAGGGCGTTATAAGTGATGTTCTGGAACTCGGGAGTTGAGTTTATGCTCGACCCCCGATTTTCAGGGCGTTATAAGTGATGTTCTGGAACTCGGGAGTTGAGTTTATGCTCGACCCCCGATTTTCAAGGCGTTACACATACCCTAAGCCGAAATCATAGGCCATGTAGTGGGCCCTCAAGTGAGGTTTGGGCCCCAAAATAAGGATCATGGGTTCACTCATTGTGGTGGGCCCAATGGACAGCCCATTATCCTAACATATGGGAAATCCTTATATTTAACACAAGTAAGTTGGGCCTCACATCTCGGCCCAAGTATGGATTTATTATAATGGGAAAGTAAGGGCTCAATTACTTAAGTATTTGGCCCATAAGACCCATCACAATGGCATGGTAAATATAAGACCCAAGGGTCCAACGGGCCTATCAAAAGTTCCAGCCCAACCAAGGCTATAAGGCCCATTAATTAACTAGAAGACTAGAGAAACCAATTGGAATGGGCCTTTAATCATGCACTAATTAAGCCCAAAAATAAAATTTAAATGGTAAGATAACTGACTTAAATTCTCCCCAAATCTACTAGGCCATACTACCCCAAAACAGACATTTATGGGGTGGCAACATTGGGCCCATTACTAAATTTCCAGCCCACCCACTTTCTGGGTTTGTTGGAGTCCAACAAATAAATTGATTTATAATATTTATTTAATGATGACCCATACACATCACTGTGGATCTCACAAGATGAGAGGGGAATGCATAACATACACCAGAAGTGGGCCATGCTACTAGAATACAGGCCTAGCAACAGCCCAAGGTAGGGCGTCCCATGGTGGGTAGTTCTACGGGCCTGGGTATTTGGCCCAAAATTGAACAAAATTTGCAAGCCACACCACGGTCAACTTGAATGTCTGTTGGGTCTGAAATTTTGTAGGGTGACACTTCCATGGGTGGGCCACATCCTTAAGAAATTTCATAATTTTTGAATATTTCTAATTATTTTAATTAATTTAAATGAAACAGTCTGTCCAGAAAATCGGACTGACCTGAACGTCTCAACGAGGTGGGCCAGTCCGGCCCTTTCCACGGTGTACACAGGGGTCCATTGGCCTTGAAATTTGGTAGGTAGGTCCTATCATAAGTGGTCCACCTTCATGTAAATTTTTATAATTTTTAGACACCCAAAAGTATTTTAATAAATTTTAGAATTTCAACCTATCCAGGGTGGAGTGCTGCTGGAAATGTAACTGTCCTGAATTTGGGCCATCCAAATGGGTGGGTTCTAGGCCTCCACAATTCCTGAAATTTGGACCCAAGGTCCCTCATCAAGCCTACAACAAAGTGGGACCCAAAAATATGGTGCACATTCTAAGAAAATATTTTTAAAAGTTTATTTTTTATGGGACTATGCTGCTGGACTGCATAGCAGAAATTTTTGGCAGCCCACTATGTTGGCCCATCCTTTTGGATGCCCGAATGGGGTCCATTAGAGCTGAAATTTGGTATGGTTGTAGGTGGGTCATGCAGCTACAAGAATCATATATAAATTTGTATCAATCTTCCCATCAAATTCCTAGAAATTAGACCCCCAAGGTGACCCAAAAATCTATCCAGACAGTCTCTTGACAGCAACATTACATTAGAATAAAATAATTTAATCAGTTATTAAAATAGGATTTAATCCTAGAAAATTAGAGGATGGACCACCCTAGTGGGCCCCACAAATATCTAGATCATCCTACCATAAAAAATACCTTTGCATGTGTCCCAATTAGTTGGATTTTAGGGATACAGGTCATAGGATGGGATGCCATGGGTGTCCTCTCCTTTTTGGGTGGCTGGATTTTTGTTGGCCCACAAAGTGGGCCACACACCATGATTAGGGATGGGAATAAGGGAAAATAAGAGAAGGAAGGGAAATCCGGCCATAGGGAAGGGCTCCGCCACTATTAAACCCTCCCAAGAAAATCCAACCACACATCATACACCAATATGCATCTACATTATGAATCTCATACATGCATGACTAAAAATTAAAACGGATGGTTGGGATACCATCCCCACCATAAAATGAAGGTCTAGATGACCTTAGTATGATTTGGATCATAAGATACATCATGATGGGGTCCATGGAGAATGGTTTCATCATGGAACAATACATGCATGTAGGATGGGCCAAGGACCACATCAAAGGGATCAAATGGGATCCCCACCATGGATTGGTGGGTCCCACATATTCCATACATGAAGAAATGAAAGGATCAAGATAGAGAATAAGGATCAACAAGTTGTAGACACCCACCTTCAAATCAAGCTCTCAATCTCCCACACAAGATAGATCTTAGACCAAGGAAGAAGGTTTAATGGCTAGGATGAATTTCTAAGGGTGATATTGAGGGATTTTGAAGCTTCAAGGGGCTGGAGTAATTGAGGAAAATGGGATCTTTGGGAGAGAAAATTGCTGGAATGAAGAAAATGAGGAGGGAGAGAGATAAGGAGAGAGAGAGAGAGAGAGAGAGAGAGTAATAATTTGTTTCTAAGGAAAGAAATGATTACCTTAGGGAGGAGAAACCAAAGTTGCTAGGGGTAGGGTAGGTTTGGGTGGTGTGTGAGGTCTTGGTAGTGTGAGTTATGGAGATTTAGGTGGTGTGTGTAGTGTTTATTGGAACTTGTGCAAAAGAGGGAGTGTGGGCCACATGCACCACTCCAAGGTGGGCCACATGATCGAATCAAGGGCCATAGACTGAAACATACATAACTTTGGATCTACATATCGGATGGACGCACAAGATGCGTCATTGGAAATGAAATGATGATGCGATAGGTCTCGGGCTGATCTGAGTTGGGTTAATGTGACCAGACTTAATGATGACCACAAACGCTACCCAAAGGTCGTGGGTCACTGAGATTCAACTGGTAGGACTGCAAGACCATAAGAAATGAAATTCATACCTACACACACACATGCACACGCAAGAACTCGGGTCGGGTCTTACAACAACCCAACCTAGACCGTTCTAGCTGGATCAGAGTCATCGAGTGGAATGGGAACGAGGTCCTCCATGGGACAACCTCTTTCTTCAGAATCTTCTCAGGGGTCCAGAGATGCAATGGTCATCGTCTGATGAGAAGCCCTTAGTGTCACCGTGTAGCACTTTCGAGCTCCATGTTGATCTCCTCTGACCAATACGATGCCCTACTTGGTAGAAAATTTCATTACTAAATGATAGGTCGAGATTATAGCTCGTAGGGCGTTAAGGGATGGGCCGAGAATCGCATTGTAGACAGATGAACAATCTACCACCAAAAATTTGATCATTGTAGTTACTTGGTTCTATCCATCTCTAGCAATAAGCGGGAGCTATATTAACCCTTCAGGTATGACCCTACTACCTGAGAAACTGAGCAGAGGAGTTTTTATGAGTCGAAGTCTAGACCAACCAACTTCCATCTTATCGAATGCTTGTGTGAAGAGGATGTCAATCAATAATTTGGTATTCACGAGGATTCGGAATACCTTACGGTTGGCAATGGTTATTGTAACCACAAGCACATCGTCGTGTGGATGGTAGACTCCTCGAGCATCCTCTTCGGTGAAGGTCAGGCTACAGGCTTCTACTTTTTGTTCTTTCGAAGGTCTGCTGAAAGTAAGGGTTTCTTGTTCCAAGTTGGAGTGGCCAATGCTCCTTGCGTGGGCTCTCCGAGATAGGTTTGAATCTCCTCCACTGCCATGACCTTCGAAGATGGTGCGGATCTCTCCAGTTGGTTCATTATTGATGGGTTGTTCATCTTTTGAGGTAGTTCGATCTCCTCGATGACTAATGTACTCCCCAAGGTGCCTGCTGTGGATGAGCGCTTCTATGTTATGCTTGAGGTCTCAGCAGTCGCTTGTCGAATGTTGAGGGTCAAATATTACATATTATCCCACATTTATATCTTGGTTTTATGAGTATGATGCTGCTTAATATCCTATTTTACTCATGTTTGTGTTGCAAGGTGAATTTAAGAGCTTGGATTAGAAAAGATGCTAAAAGCATGGATTTGTCGCTCAAAGATCACCAAGGCAAATAATGGATCTTAGGAGATAGAGATTGAAGATTTTAAGGTCCCAAGATTCAAGAAAACTAAGTGGAGAAGGAATGGATTCGAAAGAACAAGTGCAAAATTCACATTGACTATGTCATTGATCACCGTTCGATGACATCGAAGACACGTTCGATGACATCGAACACGGGTCGATGACATTAAATTTATGAAAGAAAATCAAGTTGGTCACTGGACAAATTGAAGACATTTTTCTATGATTCAAGGACTTGTTCGATAACTCGAAGATCTGCTCAATGATATCGAAGGCCTCTTCGATGACATCGAATTTATTGAAGAAATTGAAATAACTTGCTGGACTATTTTGGACGCATTATCAATTCCTCGAACAACGCTCAATGACATCAAAGACGCCTTCGATGACATCGAAGGTAGGTTCAATGACATAGAAGATTACACAGTCCGGACAAAGTTACACAGTGTAGAAAAAGCACGTATAAAAGTCACCTTCGATGACATCAAAGGTAGTTTGATGTCGCATAGAAATACGCGGAGTGCATAAATTTGAGGCAGTTTCTAGATTTTTCCAAGGAGGTGCGAAAAGAGGTGTTGCACAACTATTAATAGGAGTCCCCAGGGCATCCTTGGGCATTTATCTAGGGTTTGGAGGAGCGAAGCATAAGGGTGGAAAGCCGTCACCAACCATTTTTCTTATTTCTTCCTTAGTTTTTCATGCTTTCTTGTAGGGTTTTAGATTCAATCATGTCTATGGTTGGCTAAACCTCTTAGATAGGGCTAAGAGGTGAAGCTTGTAGCATGAAGGGATGTTTTTATTGCTTTGATTCATATTTATGTTGAAATTAATTTAATTCTAGTTTGATATTTAAGAAATACTTTCAGTTTTTAATGGTTTATTGTGACTCAAATTACAGTAGATCTACAATAGCTTTGAGTATCTTCTTTTCATGCTTTGATTGTGAAATTAGGAAATCTTATTTTCACCATCATCCCTTGGGCATGGTTGGGTGATGGAATCCCTTCTAACCTTCACAATTCTCTTATGTTTGATTGTGGAATTGGTGTATCCTATTGTTTGCCATTGTCTCCTGGACATGGTTAGGTGATGGAATCACTTCCAGTTCTCACAACTTTCATCCATTGAGAATTAGGTCAAAGGAAGTTCTGAATTGGTTTTATTGAGATATCTTCCAACTAGATAGGATAGGACTCTGATTCTAATTGTGTCCTTGAATCAAGTAATAGATCTCCCTGATTGCTATAACTGGATCGTTGGAAACCCTAGTTCCCACCTTTAAATTCACTAGTTTTAATTACTTTCTTCACAATTACTCTCTCTACACTTTCAGATTTAAGTTTACATCTTCTTCTAGTTCTACTTCTAGTTGTTTTCATAATACACACGAGATTAGTCCATGTGGATTCGACCTCGGTCTCACAGAAATTATTATTACATCGTGACGCTACACTTGGCGCCGTTGCCTGGGACTAACGGTTGCGTTTTTCTGAGATTAACTAGTTTTGGAATTAGTTTAAGATTAGGGTTTTTCTACTTTCTATTTTTAGGTTAGGGTTTTTTAGAATTATTTTAGAAATTAACGTAGCTTTATTAGACTAAGTACACAACATGGTTATCAGATATAAACAATAATCGGCCTAAATACATGGCGGGGTCCACATAGGGACGACGAATCTAGCCCAACCACCAAGATAGGCTCTAAGCAGTGGAATACCAACCTGATACTACGTATTCTTCCATCTATAGCAAGGGTAATAGGGAAGGTGAAACTAGGTACAACAAGGGGGTTTCTTCACCCTAAATCGTGCAATGAACCGGGCCTTTCCATGGGCCCGATCTATGTATAAGGTGGATTCCGATGTTAGGATAATTACTACAAGGCATGGTGGAAAGCTCCATCATCAATGGGGGACCGACGGTTTGGGTTAACCCAATGAGTATTACTAACTTAAGTGAGGGCCCAACGGTTTGGGTTAGTCCACTAGGTTAAGGGTGGAAATGGACTTAACAGTGGGCCTTAGAGAAATCTTCAACGGTGGACATTTAACCACCATTGTCTAAGGTGCGGTCCATTTGAAAATTGAAATCCTAACAGGGCCCTCGGCCCTCCAAATACCTAGGAAATGGATGGATCGTATGTACACATTACTCATACATGGTGGGCCTAGATAAGGCAGTGGGGCTCATGGCCTGAAATGGATAGACAGCGTATACATAAAACTTACATCATAGCAGGCCTCATACAATCGCAATGGGCCCCACATACATCACATTGGGCCTCATACATGGGCCGCATATACATCATAATGGGCCTCCAATATATCACGATGGGCTCTTAACAATACAATCGTGCATCCTTGACACTTGTACCCGGTTCCTCACAGTCTGAACCTGAAAATCACTTGAGTCACCTGTGCTACCTTACGGTTATATATTTGATGGATGAGTGGCTAACTCAGTGTAAATTCCCTCCAAGATTACATATTGTCACCTCAGACAAGTATAATGTGAAAGCAACAAGGAAATTAAAACATAACAAAATGCATTCTTAATATATGCATAGATGCGTGAACGCAATCATCACCTCGGGGATGCTCATCCTTGTGGACATTGGGCTCGTCACCCATGCAATCATCGACTTGGGAATGCTCATCAAGTCGGACAGAGGCTGGCCATTAGCAAAGCACATCACGTGCGTACATCACGTACTGCATAACGATTGCTTATCGTACATCACGTACGTTAGCGATAGACGTTGGTCTGTGCCATGTATGCATGATTATCCAAACCATTATTAGTCTAGTTACAATCAGCCGGTTTAGTAAAACTCAAGATCACTATGGGGGCTCATCACCAGCATAGGCCGACAACTTGGGCATAGTGTCCCACGACCACCATCCCTGGCCCATGAGTCTATCATCTTAAGGTGTGTATAGAACCCATCAACACGTGGTCAATCAATTCTCAATGTATGGAAAACTACCATCATGTGTTGATTGAAAATGACTGTCAAAGATGCTAAAATATGATGATTAAAAGGAGTCGGTAGGCCTGTCTTAACACATGAATAAGAAGCGGTAATAAACAATGTCAAACGGTTCATCCCAAAATCAAATAGGTGGATTCACCCCATAGATGGTAAGTCCCATGAATAAATTCCCACTAACAAAACCTCCATGTTGAGGGTCTATTTCTAGCCTAACCAGTCTCATTATACCCTGAGTATGGACTCTCTTTCTTAAGTAAAGGTTCACCTCATAACTAGAAAGATTTCGATTCACATGTGTCTTGCAAATAGTACAATAACTTATCCAACTAACATAGAGGTCAAGTATCGAATTAGGATCCCATTCTAATAAAGTGCAACTCAGGTACAAATGTAAATATGAATCACAAATTATTAAATGAATCGAGGTCTAGCATATACATCTGATATTTATGATTAATTCTCAAGCATATGTCCAAGTAAGCTATTCATATAATTAATCAAGTTCTAAGGCATCATTTATAATCAATTTAAAGGTTATCCTTGATCTAATTTAGAGATGGAAAGCTTAAGGGAAAAAGTCATCACCTTGTTTGTCGACTCACCTTCTAATATTATTAGGAAGTGCGCATGCCGTTAAACTTGGATCATATCACAAATCATGAACTTGTACAATTAGATCCAAGTTCTATGCCCTACCTAGGTTTTAGGGTTTCATCCTAGGGAATTGAATCCTAGATTATTATTATTATTATTATACAATGGGCCAAATAATATTCATAATAGGAGTATTAATCCATCCATATTAATAATGATGGTTCATAAGTTCATATTTAAATGTACTGACATTATCAAATATTCTTATAATGACTGATAACCTCTTAAATACTACAAGTAATAGTATTAGAATCTTTACTAACGATAGTATAATAAGGACTAATACTAATAATTATTTTAACAAGAATTATACTAATCCAGTAATGAAAATGATGATATTTTCTAATGATAATAATAAGAGTTATCATTAATGAATCTAGTTATGATAATAGATACTATAATCTACCATGAATTATAAAATTCTACAATTAGGTCAACATGACACACTATCTATGTTTAGGGTACTGACCTAGAGTTTAGATTACTTAGGTCTAGGATTTTATCCTAGAGTTTAGGTTTATTCTAGATTTTTAAGGTTGAATCCAAGTGGTGTGTAATTAATAATAATGTTAATTTAATAGTTATAAAATATTTATTAACATCAATGTTACAATTAATGTTAGCTATCGCAGCAATGATAATTATTAGTTAATATCAAATTATACAATGTACTATCAATGATAATATTTAAGCATGATAAATAAAATGTTAATATTTAATAACTATAGAATTTTTTTATTTATAATAACTAATACAAGCATGGATAATCTTCTAATAGTTAATCATGCTATATAGTTACAAATTTCATAGTAATACTAATGATAATAAATAAATACTAAGATCTACTATTAATGATGATCTTTGAGAGTGATAATTAAACTACTTTTATTTGGTAAATACAATCTTTGTTTATAATAGCTAGTTATAGCATAAATAATCTACTAATGTTCTAATTAGAATTCCAATGCAATGTTTGAGAGAAAGCGCACCTATAGTTGATTCGACTTAAATCAACTCAGCTTAGCATCCAAGTTAACTTGGCTCAACTCTTCTCTCCTTCTCTCTCTCTCATCCCTTTCTTTCCCTTTTCTTTTCTTCATCCCTACTGGAATGTCCGGCAATGGCTTGGACAACAAAGTTCAGCCGACAACATTGGGGCATCAACTCGGCTCGACTGGACTCGGTTCCAACCGAGTCGACTCGGTTTCAACCAGGCAGTAGCCCTAACAACTCCTCTCTGCCTTGGTTCTCTTCCTCTCACTATCTTTCCTTCTCTTCTCTCTTTTCTTCTTCCTTTTACTGCTACTGGAAGTATCCAGCTAAGGCCATCAAACCCAACCTAACTCAGCCTCGGTGTGTAGGAAGCTGACAGCGAGACAACAGCCATTCTCTCCCTCACTTTTTTTTCTTCTTCTTTACCTTTTCTTTCTTCCTTATACTACTTTCTTCCATTCCTATCGTCCCAGCTACACCCCGAACGCAGCCAGCAGTAGACCAGCGATCAAGGTTTGTCAAGGAAGACCACCCAAACTCGACTCGATAATAAGCCTCACGCACCATCCAATTTCACCTACTGACCGGGGCCCGTAAATGGGACTGTCTCAGGGCCACCATCAGCAATAGACATGGCCTACCTGATGAACAAGCAGGTCACGAATCAACGCTCACAATGATAGTGCAGCGGGTGGTTGCTGACGAGTAAGATGAGCTCCTCTAATGGTGAAACTCCATCCAGCGTGCCTTCCTTCATTTTGAGGCATGTGGACGATCTGATTTGGTGGAACAGAGCTAGGAGATGCTTTGTTTCGAAGCTCCGACGAGGTTTTCCCGGTGGTTCTGAGCTTGGAAGTTGGTTGTCGTTTCTCGAGCATGGCTGCTGAAAATGGAGAATGAGCCCTATTCCTCGATTCTAATGCCCTTATAATAAACTGTAAATCTCCCTAGAGTCATCTAATTGATCTTAAACGGTCAAGATTCATTCTATTTGAAACCACCCTGAGTACAGCTGGTAAAACCGAAAGCAGTCGTGGATTTCTCTTCACCATAAGGGAGCCCTAAACCGCCTGCATCAGACGGTTGGGATGGGTCTATTTGGACGATCCAGATCACGCCAGACACCCCCCATGGGAATCGCTAACCTATCGCATGGAGATAGTTTCCATTTTCGGAAACGTGGTTTTTCACAGTCCATATGCGACCGGATTTGTGGCCACACACATGCACATCTTCATGTGAAATAGCTAGGGTTTTGGTTAGCCTCTCATCACGCACACGATGGATGGTTCTAATCTGCAATTTGGTGGATTATGGTGGGCCATAGGTTGATGTCAGTGGCAATTTGTTCGAACTCCCTATAGGAGGGAAAAAAGTAAAGAAAGGAGAGCGTTTTCCTTTCTCAGTTAGTCATCGGGTCAAACTGCTTGACAGATACTGTGGGTATGGTGCATAGTGAGTGCACCACTTACAAGTGCACATGCAGCCTCAAGGTGGGGTCCTTCGTGATGTGATCTATAAATCCACTCTGTCCATTCACCTTGGAAGCCTCACCTAGGGGACCCGGCCTATTTTGGGGCGGATCTGAAGCCCTAGTGGGCTGTATCACACGTCCTAGCGCTTCATTAGTCAGTGCACACTAACTGAGTGGTCGGATTGGCTTGAAAACGGTTTTCAACGGTTAAATGGGGGCTTACGGCATGGTGATTTCTTGGTTCGAATCTGGCAAGTCGGATTTACTACAATATGTTTGTTATACTATTGTATATTCCTTATAATTATAATGATTAAAATCTCATACACATAAATATAATTCTAATATTAATATACTACTATATACATGTTATTGATCACATATTTATTAATATTTGATTCATAATATATATAGTATTATATTATACATATAAATTAATTGAAGATTGTACAATATCATATTTAATTAAAATCATATTCGTATTGAATAATATTGTTAAATAATATAAAATTTTATTTAAAAGATATTTAATACTACATTAATATTTATAATTCAATTATATATTGTAAAATTATTATTCATTATGTATATTTAATATAATATTATTTCATAATATTTTATATACATAACACTATTACAATACATTTTCATACATTATTATATGATATCAAAATACATCTATAATTTTTTTTATCTATGTTTGTGTAAAATTTATAATATAAAAGAATAATATACTTATTAAATATTAGGTGACTACTAGATGGTTTGCTTTATCTATCGAGGAGATAGAAGTACTAACAACAGGTTGTGCTGACGATGTGATGGTTTGTCTCGAACGTCAACAGATGAATGGATTAATATATGGACGGGGACTATTTTAAACGATTTTATTTAAATCGTAATGAACATGAATATTTGAGTAGGTTAGGTTTGTATCCATACTAAATTAGATTACATGGTAACACGAGTACTGGAGAGTACGGGGTTACATTTACCCATGTAATTATGGCTTCGGTCTTGAGGTTGTCGTTGCTTGTTTGAAAAGCTCTTAGTCTAAAGAATTGAATTCATACAACTTATATATATATATATAAATGTGGATGACCATGATGTTTGTATCTTATTCACACTATCCATTTGTTCTACCAATTCATTTTAGGTCATGAAACTAAAAATAAGGCAGATCTGAAGCTCAACTGGATCACATCATAAGAAATGGTGAGAATTAAGCGCATTACATTGAAAACTTCTAGGGGGCCACAGAAGTTTTGTATCAAGCTAATATTTGTGCATAACTTTCATACATGTTAGGGTGATCTTATGAATGGGTTAGATGATAGATATACATTCCTGTGGGCCCCATGAGGATTTTAATTTTACATGGTGGATGTCAATAACCCTCTTATTTCCTTCGGTGTGGTCCACTTAAGCTTTTAATCTACCTCATTTTTGGGCTCATGCCCTATAATGAAATGGTAATATGGATCAATAACGTAGATCACGTATATACATCATAGTGGGACCTTGTCACACCCTAGACTCGGTAACTGGACTCACGAGGAACCCGATAGTCGGTTCTAGCCGCAACAGCCTCCGCAGTACCCCATTCTTGGCTCCTAAGGCAGGTTCCAATCTTGGGATCCTACAAGGAGGATTTTAATAACCGTATATCCATTCCAATAAGTGCATACCCAAGATCACAGCAAGTACATCTCAGAAATAACAATGGCACACATTGCAAAATCCACTATAAATTTGAGCTTTAGATACAAGGCTGAAAGGAAATACATCTGATGACAAAAGAAGAAGGAAAGAAGATCTGCAACACTAGGTCCTAGACTCAACTCCTATCCAAGCTCCACTATTACGACGTCGACCTAGGATCTCCTGCACGCATTAATCGTGCATAAGCTTATAGAAGCTTAGAGGGTGGTGAAAGTGTGTGAAAATGGTGCGCAGAAGAATAATAGGAGATACAGGAAGGGAAACATGATCAGTGCCAATATCACTAGCCTTACCAAGACTAAGCCATGAATGCAGGATGTCATACCAAGGCTATACAATGTAATGAGTACTGGATGTCATACCAAGGTGATGCAATATAAGGTTTATACAGCCGATGCAAATGCAATGCGAAGTAATGCCAGTCCTTATTTCTAATCCACATATCAGTACAGTTCCATCATAAGGAATCTACTGGCGTCAAGTACACTAAAGGATGACTGTCGCTCTCCAGACTTGCATAGTCAAACGAGCGTAAGAGACCTCACTACCCACCCGTGGTCAGCCAATCACCAGCAAGGCTCAATGGCAGTGGACCCATTCATGAGCTGGTCAAACTCAGCCTAACTATTATCCCCTCTCATGGGCAGGTAAGGCCACACCCCATCCCAACTGACTACACGACAGTGCGAGTCACAGCCTAATGGTGTAAGGCCCTTGTGTGCTCATGGTTTCCACTCGGTCACGGCGCTGGGGCAGATCCTTGGTACTATGAAAGTTTTAGAATTTTCACCCAAGGGCATCCTATGCACCCCATATGCTCAGGTAACATTTCCGGTGTCCAATTATGGTCATCCACATTATATCTGTGGAGGCAAGGCCCTGATGAAGTAAGGGCGATCATATCTATGAGATGTGATGCCAGATGCATGAGTCACGCATACCAATCATGCACTAGCTCCAAGCACTTAATGTGCACAAGAGGGGAACTCTATCCCTCTATCATATCAACCTAATGACCACACACAAATACAATCCAAATACTCCATGATACATATGGGCCATGAGGGTGCGCCATACAGTGATGATGACTTAGAACATATTCCTCCTTCCCAAGGAAGGAATCAAGTCTAGGTACTTAGATAATTAATCTAAGGAATAATCCTCTAGTAGGGACCCAATACTTTGGGGTAGCCCGTAAAGCTAAGGAGGACAATATATAAGCCTAAAGAAATAAGCGGTCCTAACGAGGGCCTATGGTATACCTTAAACCAACCATAGCAACCCATGGGCCTACCTTAGGGACATCAAGGAGGACATCCAACCTCAACTGGGTCCCAAAAGGTAGTCCGCCACTACTCGAATATGAAACAAGGCCCAAGGCCTATGCAATCCATGGCCTAGTGGGCTATACACCAAGCCCAACACATAGGCAATATGGTGGGCCCTCAAATAAGGTTTGAGCCCAACCATAAAGGTCATAAACCCACATATTGTGGTGGGCCTAATGGGTAGCCTGGTAATCCAACCATAAGGGCAATCCTTATACTTAATTCAAGTGAGTTGGGCCTCACAACTTGGCCCAAGTGCAATGGTTATTTTGGTGGGCAACCAAGGGCCCAATTACTTGCATATTATAGCCCATAAACCCATCACAATAAGTAGAAAAAATATAGGGCCAAAGGTCAAGGGTCCTATCTAGAAAGTTCCAGGACAAATGGACCCAAAAAATCCAACAAATAGCTATGAACATTGATCCAATAAAAATCCAACTGGGGTGAGCCTCAAATGTTCACTAATTAAGCCCAAAGGCACATCAGGAAATGACAAGATTATGTGCATAAACATCCTTAAATCTTGTGGGCCATGCTACCCAAAAACATGCCATTAAGGGCAGCTAGTTTGGGCGTATTGCTGGAATTCCAGCCCAACCTGTTTTCTGGGCTTGCTGGAGTCCAGCAATAATTACTTTATTTAAGTATATTGCTCACTGGTGACCCACACATATCTCTGTGGGTCCCACTAGATGAGAGGAGTGGATGATACACATAAAACAAGGGAACCATGCTGCTGGACTAGACGTCCAACAGCAGCCCAGTGGGCCTGAGAGTCCCAAGATGGACGGTCAAGGGGCCCGGGTGGCACCCCCTGATAGACATCAAAGTAGGACCCACCCTAGTGGGCCCCACAAATGTCCAAATCAAATCCTAAGGTTATTGCACTTGGATGCATCATTAATAGTCAGCAAATGGGACACCCAAAACCATAGAGTAGGTGTGTATGGGCGGCCCACCCTAGCTGAACTTTCTAGACAATCGAGGCCCACTAACTGGGCCACACTCATCATCATCAGAAATAGAAGAAATGAGAGGGAAGTGGAAGAACATCCCGGCCATAGGGAGAAGGCTCCGCCACTATTGAGTCTTCCCCAACACAATCACACCCACACATTTCATTGATTCATAGATACAATCATAAATCCTCATCATGTATGATCTATATTTAAGATGAATGGTTGGGATGCCATCCCAACCATGATGTAAGGGTCTAGATGACCCATCATGCTATGAAATTAGGAGAAACCTCCATGATGGGGTCCATCAAGGAGAAACCCCATACATAGGACATGCATGCATAAGATGGGTCATTTGGCCACATCCAAGGGATTGTGTACCATTGATTGGTGGGTCCTATACTTTTCAAATGAGAGAAGAAGAAGATCTACACTATGAAAAGGAGATTACATGAAATAGGGGAGCACCCACCTAAAGATCTTCACCAAAACTTATACCACCAAGCTCCAAATTCTCCAAGGAAGTAAGATTGATGGATACGATGGGTTTTTAATGGAGAGATTGAGAGGAAAAAGGAGGAGAAGGGGCTGGAATGGTGGGGACGTCCCACCCTCTTGCAAGGGAAAGAGAGAAAATAGGAAAGGGAGAAATGAGAGGGAGAGAAGAGAGAGGGAGAGTTGTAGAAATCTCATCATAGCTAGGTGGCTTGGGAAGAGAGGGCCATGATTTCTTTTCTAGAAAAGAGATGTATGGGATAGAGAAACAATCATGGTCTAGCAAAAGAAGGCCTAAAAGGTGGCTATAGCATAGGGCTGGGTAGTATTAGGGGGATGGGTGGTGTAGAAGATGGGGTTTTGGGTAATGTATGGGTGGTGTATGTTAGAATTTGCACCAAGGGATGGGGCATAATGGAAAAATGTATACACCACACCTAGGTGGGCCACGTGATCATGATCAAGGGCTAGAAAATGAGATGCACACAACTTATAATCTACACATCGAATGGACACACAAGATGCGACATCGGAACCGCAACGACGATGCAAATAAGATGACATAGGTTTCGTCTCGATCCGAGTTGGGTCTACATGACTGGACTTAAGGATGACCGCAAACACTATCTGGTGGTCGCGGGTCACCGGGATTCGACCGGTAGGACCGCGAGAACAAGAGAAATGAAATGCACACTCATACACACACATGCACTTGGGTCAGGTCTTACAGACCCACAATTTTGACATTAATGAAGCCTCATTTGATTTCATGTTTTTATGGCCTTATTTTCAAGGCTTAACTGAGGTATTTCCCTCTTAAACAAATAACCTTCAAAAGTATTTATTAACTATGCACCCCTATTTACATATGTAATTAAAAAGTAAATGCCTTATTATTCTTTCTTGATACTGAATTCTTACGTGTATAAGAGGAAAGCTAGTCTCGGGTGCATGCTCTCATGGCGGAAGCTACAGAAAATCAGGGAGACACTAAAGAGAGTACTAGCGAAAGTGCATAACAATGATTACATATGTGGGAGGTAGACAATGACGCAACGTCAACGAATGCTGAATTGGGATTGGCAGCAAAGAAGTATGATCTGACTGTGGAGGTTTAGCAGATAGAGGATTTGAATGAAGGATGGTTAAAGCGGCTCCGTAGGACACAAGAATGGTAGAGACAATCCCCTAGAAGAATGAGATTTGCACAGTCTCCATGGCTTAAGGTACGAAGTGAGTGAAAAGGGTAGTGAAACAAATAACTCGTATGATGGGGGTACTTTCAGAGACATAGTAGATGATTATACAACTTTGTTTAATTTTATGGAAGAGATAAGTAGACTAGCATTGGAAGATCAGGGCCTAGTGTTGATAGAAAAATGATTGGCTCTCATCCAACAATACTACAGGAGAAGCAAAGAGAGAGAGAGAGAAAGAATGTAAGGCCCGTATCCTAGTCAGTACTGTTCCATCGACTGCCGCGATCTTTCCCGTCGAATTCCAGTAACCTGTAACGTATAATAGACGTTTGCTCGTGATCCTAAGTCGTATCCTGTAGATTTGAGTCAGCTTAATTCGAGACTTGTACCATTGCGATGATATAATCACCGCGGTTCTAACATCGCATGTTGCACACTGATCCGATACAGTGGCCATGAGATGTGGGCCGGCGTTTATTTCAAAGAAACGTCACGCATTTGCAATCTGAAGAGAATCTCTACAACATGTCCAATCAATCAATCAATCAATCAATCAAAGTACACAACCCATGCTTTCTTTCTCCCCAAGTCAAGCAACCACTAAGTCAACTCTCAAGTCAAGTATACTATCACCTCACATCCATCACCTCTCTCTTACAACCACCCATTCTCTCTCTCTTTCTCTTCACATTTTCCAAGTAATCAAGCAAAGAAAGAGTGGTGGACATCCAAGCTTTTCCATAAGAAAAGAGTGAGTTATGTGGCCCACTTCCCACCCCAAAATCCTTCATCGTAGCCATTCATCTCTCATCACCTTCCATCAAAGTGAGACACAAGGAGATCGGCATTCCATCGGACCAAGAAGATCAAACGGTAGGTGCTTTATAGGCTAGATTTTCATGTTTTGATGATGGGCTGAGTGAGGCCTACCGATTGATGTTATGGATCTCACTTTGGACCTTAGGTGTGGTTGATGGCCCACCTTGATTCTCATGATCATTCCATGATGGGGCCATTCTCCATGGACCCCATCATCATGTTTATTCTCCTTACATGAATAGGGTCATCTAGACCTTACATTTTAGTGGAGAAAGGATCTCCACCATTGATTTTCGATTTGATGGGCCCATGTGAAATGGGACCCACTTGATATATGATTGAATGCAAGGGAGGGCCCATAGTGCCGGGGTCCCTCCATCATCACGTCTCTCTCTCTCTCTCTCTCTCTCTCTCTCTCTCTCTCCTTTATTTTGTGGCCCACATGATGAGTGTATGTGGTATCTAGACCGTCCATTAAATGGACCCCATGGCCGACCAAACCACGTGGGCCCTACCTTATGGATGTTGGGAAAACACAAATATTAGAGTGATCTAGATCAAGTGGGCCACGTCCACGTGGGACCCACAAGCCGTGGTCCCCACACGTGGGACCCACCTTGATGAATGGTATATACATGTCGTCCATCCAGCGTCCAGGGATGCTGGACGTGTTCTGTAGGCATGAACAGACGGTGGACGTACTAAGAAAAAATATATATCAATTTGATTTAAGAAAACTTGGGTGGACCGCCCATGCAGGCCCCACCTTGATGTATGGTTCTAATCCACGTCATCCATCCCATTCCCCATTTCATTTTAGGCGTTGAGCCGAAAAATGAAGCCAATCAAATTTTTCTAGCGAGCCATTTCCTAAAAAACAGAGGTTTTTACCATTAAAATCCACTCTAATATTTATATACGTCAAAACACATATTGATCTTGTTTGATCTGTCTTGAGCGGTAGAATGCAATGGTTAGGTTGGATTTACCTGATGTAGACCCCACCTACAAAAAACCTCAAATTTTTAAATAATAATAATGAGCAAGTAGCAGGCGCTGCTACTGCTGGCGTGCAGTAGCGTTCTGCTGCGTTTGACAGATGGGCAAGGACGTGGGTCCCTGCCGTGGGCCCCATCATGATGTGTGTTGACATCAACATCATGCATTTGGTAAGCCCCCTTTGGGGCAGTGGGCCACCCCAAAAAATCAAACGTATTTGAAACTCAGGTGGCCCACGTCATAGGAAACGGTGTTGATTGAACGTCTGCCATTGAAACCCTTTTGTGTATCACAGAAGTTTTGGATCATTATGAAATTTATTTTTCCTTTTCATCCAGGTCCGTGTGACCTTATCAACAGATTGGATGGCATATAAATGTTATGGTGGGCCTCACGTGGGACCCACTGATGATGTGTTTCAACCACACCATCCCCACCACTGGGAGTGGGATGGCTAGTGTACCTCACTCCAGCTATAGCTGCTGGAGTTACATCACCAAGTTCTATGGGTCCCACCTATATCATCCACGTTGTCCTTCCATGGGACCCACCATGATGCATGTGTTGCATCCAAGCCGTCCAACCATTTTGAAAGCTCGTCTTAAGGCTTGAGACTAAAAATAAGACAAATTTATAGTTTAAGTAGACCCCACCATTTAAAATAGTGGGGACAGTGACATCCACCATTCAAACTTCTAAGGGCCACAGTAGTTTCAATAAAGCTGATATTTATTTTCACTCCATCTATCACTATGTTATCTTATGAATTGGTTGGATCTCAAATATATTACGGCAGGCTACACCATGAGGTGATCATCCATTGATCAGGTGGACCACACCACAGAAATAGTGGAGGATTGAATGTCTATCATTGAAAAGAATTTGGGTCACGGAAGTTCTGGGTCAATGGGGAATTGTTCTCCCTCTTAATCCAGGTCTTTATGACCTTATGATTAGATTGGTTGGAAAATAAACTTTATGGTGGGCCCTATGATTTATTTAACAATGCGAATTTATTATCTCCACTGATGTTTGTGGTATGGTCCAAATGATCCTTCCATATGATTCTTTTTGGGGATGTATGAGGCCCACCTTGGTATATATATAAGGCCCATGTGATTAGGCTCATCTTGATGTATTTGTGGCCTGTTGTTGAGGCCCACTTGGTATATATAGAGGGCCCATGTTATGAGGCTCATTTGAAGTATTAGAGGCCCATGGGTCGAGGCCCAATGGGATGTACATAAGTCCACTGCAATGTGTGATTCTACCATGGTTTATGTAATGATGTTTACGGCGGGCTATGCCTTGGGAGAGATGATGGTTTGACGCCCACATTGTAAGTATAATGCTGGTTAAATGTCCACATTGTAACTCTCCTTAGGGCCCATTGATAGGCCCATACTTGTTGATAGTTCATCATTTTATAACATGCTTAGTATAATTCCATGATTCATTGTAACTCTCCTTCGTACCAAGTACCAGTAGGCCACGTCTCCCATTGTGTCATGGTCGGTTGGAAGGGGGTGTGGCCTTATCCGCCCAAGTAAGGGGGTTGTAAGCCTGGCTGAGTTTGACCAGCTCGTAAATGGGTCTGCTATCGATGAGCCGAGTAAGTATTGGCAGACTACTGGTCAATCAGATAGTGTGGTCTCTTCCACTTACTGGGTTGTACGGCTAGGGAGGCGGCATTCGGTGTGAAGTGTATTAGACCCCGGTGATATCCTAGAGAGAAACTGTACTGACATGTGTACTTGATGAGGACTAGCATGCTTGCTTTACATCTTACATGTGACATTTGGCTACATAGGCCTCGCATCGCATGGCCTTGGTATGGCCAATAGCATTTATGTCTTGTATCACATAGCCTTGGTACGGCTGATTGTATTCATGGACTTACTTGCATATTTTCGCATTACTCTGATATTGTATACTTGACACTCGCCTTGCGCACATACTTACACCACCCTCTAAGCTTTTATAAGCTTATACACGACCATTGCATACAAGTGTGATTGGATTACAGCACCGCTGAGGTAGGAGTGCGTGTCGGATTATTTTGGAGTTTTTGATCGCCTTGTATTTCGCTTTCCGCATTGTACTTAAAGTTTTTGATATAGTGAATATGTGGTGATGTTATTTTATGACTTGGTTATGCTCATGGTTATGCTCCATTTAAACAAATTTCATACTAAAAATCCTCCTTGTAGGATCCCAGGATCGGAATCTGGCATATGAGTGCTGGGATCCGAGAATGGGGCACTACGGAGGCTGTCGGCGGCGGATTCAGCGATCGGAAATTTTGTGAGCCCATTTTCTGAGTTTGGGGCGTGACAGAGAATATCAATAAAGGGCAGAAGGGCAAGTGGTGTTTCCATGAAGATCATAAGTTAGAATGTTCAAGGTTTGATGTGTCTGTAAAAGTGGATATAGATTAGGGAAATATGCATATATATATATATATAGATATCGGCTCAGCTCAAATAGTGGTATTTTAGGAATCAAAGTTGTAGTTGGTAAAGTAAAGGTTGGAGAAATCACTGTGGAAGGGAAAATGAAAAGAGTGGATAGCATTAAATGTTAATGTCTCAGCTAATCGTCAGGAATTTTAAATTCTAGTTGAAGGAAGACAGTTGTGAGGGACAATTTTCTCTATCAATGTTATTTAAATAGGTATCATCAGGTTTTAGGTGGGTCTTCATTGCAAACTATAGTATATGAGCCAAATAGAATGCATCAGCATGCCCTATGTTTATAACTAGATATATATATCTAAGTAAATGGCAGTTGTTGTAGGTAGTGAGAGGTGATTTCAATGTTGTAAGATTGTCTTTTGAAAAATCAAATGTTAGTTACGTTACTAGAAGCATGAGAGATTTCTCGAAGTGTGTAAGACCCGTAACCTTACAAGACTGATTGTATGCTTCGTTTTCAGTGTCAGCACGTTCTAGGCAGACTATATCAACGAGTTTTGATTGTAATTCTATTTCAGTACCATAATACCCCGAGACTTGTATCCTAGCAACTACATGGGCATTACGATTCCAATGACGCACGACACGCCCCATTTCGACCCCTAGATTAGAAGTTACAATTTTGGCACAATTCGAACTTACACAAATCTCCATGTTGTCAAATCAATTAATCCATCCATCAATCAACCCATCCATCGCTCATGTCACTCTCCCCATTAGTCAAACAAATCCATGCCTTTCTTATGCAACACATACCCCTACCTATGCTAGCCATCATTCTTTCGTTCTTTTTCTCCCTATTTTACCCCTCTCTCTCTCATTTCTACCATTTTTTAATAAGAGTAGAGAGAGATTAAGAGACAAAGAGAGAAAAGAAAGAAAGATTAGGGAGAGATTAAGAGAAAAGAAAGAGAGCTTGTGAGAGGATTAGGAAGGATCAAGAGAGTAAGAGAAAAGAGAAAAGATTGATTACAAGAGGTTAGGGGTGGAGAGGAGCTTGGTGGACCATCCGATCGCCAATCCGAGTTGATCCAATCATCCATCCTTCTAAGTGAATGCATGGGAGGGTTAAAACCCTCCCTTTTGTTGTGATTTTCCTATTTTGGTGGGCCCACAGGGGTGGGACCCACCTTGATCATGTATAACTTATATGGTGGACCCCATAGTGGCGAGGGGCCACCCCGATGGCCAGACCGCTTCCCTTGCTTCTCATTCTTTTCCTTTCTTTTCTCCTTCTTTTCCTTTTAAATTCATGGTGTTGTGGGGCCCACAAGTGGGCCACGCTATTGGATAGCGTACCTTGCACGCTATCATAACGTGGGCCACCTTGTGTGGCTCACCATGATATGTATTTGCCATTTAAACCTATTGATTTATGTAATTACATCTGAATGGTTGAAATATGCCAAAATTGATATGATTTAAAGCTTGTTGGACCACAATGACCCGACCAATCTGATGGACAGAGTGGATTTGTTTAGGAGGACCCCACCACCTTGTAAATAAAAGAAAGAGAGAGAGAGAGAGAAAGGGGCAGATGCTGGAGCACGTCCGTTGGACGTTGTTGTCCAGCGTCACTGTTAACGCAGCCCCTTACTGGGTGTTGAGAGGAGGTTCACTCGTGGGACCCACCATGATGTATATGTTTCATCCATGCCGTCTATTCGATTTCCCTTCTCATTTTAGGTGTTGAACCCAAAAATCTAGATAATCCACCAGTCAGGTGGACTACACAAGAGGCGACGATGGGGCTGGGAGCACCCCCTCACGTCAGCCATGTAGGCGTGGGGTGGGGGCGTCCCATCCGTAGACCCCACCTTAATGTGTATATATTAGATCCACGATGTCCACATTTTTCTATAGATCATTTTATGCTATGGGCCGAAAAATGAGACAAATCCTAGTCCAGAGTGGACCGTACTGAGGGAAACAAATCCCACTATTAAAACTTTTTAAGGCCCACTGTTATGTGGATGCGTGATGAAAACCTATCCAATCCTGGACTCCTTTGGTCCAAGGAGAGTTGAGCAATAAGATGATGGAGTTAATCATCCACTCATGGACCCCATTCAGCATTAAACATAAAAAAAAGGGGGAGAAAGAAAAGAAAGTGACACTGAGTGTTACTGCCTAGTGGCGTGAGAGGCGGAAGCCTCCTTGGGCTACCCCCACTCTTGGACCTGTAACACCCCATACTTTCTAGTACTCGAGTGTTACCATGAAGATCTAAAATAGTTCGCATGTGTGTGGAGACACATGTGACTCACCTTATACATCATATTTAGTGGCCCACAATCTATTCATCTTGACCGACTAGTACAATCTTCATCCATATATTAAGTCATCTGACCGTTGGGAGTGGAATTCACCTATAAATTGAGCTTTCTATTAGATTGATCCTTAAGATGGGTCATCACGTAATTACAGAACTTACTTTAGGATATTAATCTCCTTGATAATTAAAGATCCAGTTGTTATTCAAGACAGACCATACATTTGCAGTAGGACTCCTTAAATAAACTATAGATCGATCACAACATTTTATTGATCAATCCAATGACCGATTTCCCTAATTTGACCATTGGATTGTAAAATCAACTGTAAGACTGCTTTAGTAGTAGAGGTGTCTGGGATTGGACACATGGCCCACTAGGACATGATTCAATCCATTGACGACTCTAATCAAAGGCAAGCCATACAAGATAATAATATTATTATTAATAAACAATAAATAAATACAATATCTATGTATGCACATATAAAAAAAAATAATAATAATAATATAAAATCATGAGATAGATAGTCCTAATAACCTACTAATAATAATAATAGTAATAAAGTGAAATAAACAATGATAACAATAAATAGTAATAGTAATAAAATTAATATTAATATTAGTATTGGTTAGTAATATATTATGAAAGTCTTACAAATGATCCATTGGGACCTTTTGACCGTTGATGCTCGGATTGAAATTGATCCGACCGTCAAATCAACGTAGTCGACACTTAAAGAATGTAAATTAAGTAATATGGCCCACCTAAACCTTGGATCTGCCACACTTCCGACCAAATGTCCTAATAGGACCCACGAAACTCTATGAACAGAGTAGGTTTGACACAAGCATCAAGGTGGGGTCCACATGCATGATGCGTGTGCACCAGAGGTATGCAACCACCGCACACCGAACTCAACATCGGGTCAAATAGCATTTGACCCGATGGAAATCGTGTAAAGAAGAGGAATTCTCACCTATCCTTCCCACCAACCCAATATTCGAATAGGGGACAATCATCCGCCTAATCTAAGGACTACCATCATGATCAGGACCATCCATCTTGGTCAGACGGCAGATCCAACCAGGGCCACAATGACCGTGCGGGTCCATGCAGCTGTACATGTGGCCCTGCATTAGCAGAAGGAGCTTCTGGGGCATCTAGCTGGCAGTCACATCAGCGATCAGAGGCTGTAGCCGCCTGCGAATCCCAGTCATTCACCAGGGGTATATCCCAGCCATTCACGAGGAGTAAAACCCAGTGTTTCTTTCAAATGCCAAAAAAGGGCAAACACCGTCTAAGAAAAGAAAACGACGTGGGGAGACATTTCCCTTTTGGGAAAACCCCATATGGCATGATTCAGGCCCTCCACAAAGCCTTATGGAGGGATCTCCTTCGTTCCCTATAGAGTAGCAATGACTCCCTCAAAGAAACTCTGCACCTCGCAAGAAATTCGTTGGAGGCAGAATAACTCGCGAGAAGGGTGAAACACGGATGATTGCCAGAAAAAAGTGGGCCCTATAGTGATCAACGGCTCCATCTGGTTCGATCAAATGGACCAGATCACGTCAATACACCATAGGCATAAATCCACCATTTCAGGCCACACCATCTTCTCCATCCAACCCAATGACCCACCATCATGGCGTGAGCCCCACTGGACATAAAAAGGTACTTTTCCCATGGCTTAGGTGAAAAGGCTGAGCTATACATCCTAGAGGGGGGTGAATAGGACTATGCCAAATTAAAAAATAAATGCGAAATTGAAAGAAAGATAGCACAATCAAATAATAAAGAAGCACAAGTAAATAGCAACCTTAAATGTACTAGTCTTGAGAGGTTAATACAAATTTAGTTCTAAGGACAACCTAACACCAAAAACCAAAGGCTTATGGCAGGACAACCTTACTACAACGTTTGTAAGTATCAAAAACCCAGACCAATAAAGAGGCAAAGGAAATACAAAATAAAATAAACTAAGTTATTATAACATTCCCACAAGTGCATAAAATAAATTACACCATTCACCATAAATGCTTAAAGTAAATTACAACATTCACACACATAATGTAACGCCCTGAAAATCGAGGGTCGAGCAAAGCTCAGCTCCCGAGTTCCAACGCATCACTTATGCAACACAGATAATGATGATTATGATGAGAGCATTGAAACATGAATGGGATTATACCAAAACAGCATATCATACTCCAGAGACAGTTAAATTGCAAGCGGAAGCCTGTGATAGATATATAAAATGTATAAACTGTGGTGAGTCTCCAGAGTGTGATAATGTTACCAGGTTAATTAATTACAAGTACAATTCCAGAATATACCAACTGTGTAATGTCATCTAGTCAACCTCCCTGTAATATCTATCACATGAAGCCGCTAGAAAACAACCAATACGAGCAAACATCATAGACAATGCAAAGGTCCGGCTCCGCCTCAGAAGTAGCATCGCCATCTGCAATCAGACAATGTCTGGTGGGTGTTCGGAAAACTGTCCTGTAACATGGGAGTGAGTATCTAACTCAGTGAAACAATAAAGCATAGGTTAACATGTTATCAATTCAGTCAAGTGGTAATGATAAAGCAGTACAATCAAACAATCCTAACTACTCTTATTTAATGCAAATATGAAATAACATGATGAATGCCCTTGCTAAACCACCCTCATGCGACACCATCTTACGTTTGCGATATGCGTTCATCCCTCAGTGCTCCACATCTACCAGGCACATGCAGTGCGATGATGAGCATGATTATCGAGTAGTTATTAGTCCTTTCAAACAGCAGGATTGGAAAACTAAGGTACCTCCCTTGTATCATTCCCAAACATGATCCATTCTAGGGTCGTCAAACCTAGATAATCTCATACGATATTATAGTTCGAGAGGCATCACGAAGGCATCGCAAAGGGCTTATCACCCATCAGCACGGATACAGATCTCACCGTATGCGGGTCAATTGCTAGCCATCAGCTCGAATGCCGGTCTCACCGTACTCGGCTCAATCACTGGCCGTCAGCTCGAATACAAGTCTCATCGTACTCGGCTCAACTCATGCTCTAGTTGCTGTGAAGGGCTCATCGCCAATTACAAACTGTAGAGTATACAGGTCTCACCGTATTCGGCTCTCGCCGTAGGTGTCGACAGCTCGAATATAGTGTCCCATACCACCGTATTCGGCTCACGAGTATGGTTACTTAATGGTCACTATGGAGAGGCACGTGGCCCCAGCGTAGGCAGACAACTCGACCACAGTGTCCCATACCACCATGTCCGGCTCATGAGTCTTAGCCGATCGAGGTACCATGGTTAACGGGATTTTCACTGGTAAGTTTGGTACCCTAGGTTCAAGCAGTAGCGTCCAAACATGGTGAACATACATTAAACATATCAGGTTACTTGACGAGCTAGACTAGCACGAGCGCCCATTGAGTTGTACGACATGAAGTACATAAGTACTTCATGTAGCCTAACCACTGCCGACAAGCAATGCACGACTCGGGTTCGTCAAGCACGTCCTACATGGTGAATGAATCTCAACCACAAATTCGATCCCATTACCGACTGCCTAGACTATACAATAGCCTCAATCACATTCAATTACAGATAGGTAAAGCAATAATGGATCAAGATTCAAATCATATAATCAAAGTCTGATAACATCCGCTTAGGGCTGCCAGGGCTGTTGTACGCACTCGTTACACCACTCCCCCATTACCATTCACGGCACTTATGGAATACAACATAAACATGAATTTAAACATATGCATTACATAGATAAAATCATACAATCAGTTGAGCATGTTATGAAGTACAACATAAGCATGAGTTTGTACATATTCAATTCCTAATAACACAGATATCTAAATAAATCATGCACATAGTTAAAGAAGTTGAGAATCATATCTCAACACCCTTACACATTACAATTTACTAACTACTACTCATTTAGACATTTCAAAAAACACTTTAAACTACATACATCAACATACATGATATATGTTGATCACATAGGCATTAGGCCAAATCCTTTCACTAGGGAGTTGCCCCAATTATAACATGCGTGCACCCACAACTGATAATCATGGTAAGCATGAATCCAAGTTCCATATTCATTCAGTCATTTCCACGAATACTTGGGCCACACATTGTAACATATATAGTGTATATTGGCCGTGGCGTGATTTAGGGCAAATCCTTTCGTCAAAGGGGTATCGCCAATACAACAATCATATATCCATGACAATTAGTCATGGTGAGCACGAATGAGAATTCTATATTCATTCGGTCATTTTCACAAACACTTTGAATACATTATTTCAACATACATAGTGTATATTAGCAAAACATGTATTAGGGCGAGTCCTTTTGCCAAATAAGTATTTTATCCATACATAATATATTCATATAGCAAATAATCATGGTAAACATTTTCTAAAATTTATACGTATACGGTACTTTCTACAAATACCTAGAATATGTAAAATTTCATATACTTCGTCTTTAATCGAAACGGAAAATAGACAACACTTTGTACATGTGCAATTGCATGCATATCATGAATCTATCATTATCTGGCATTGAAAGCATTGAAAATCATAACCTATACACCTAAAGTCCACACCTTTTGTCGTAGAATTGGAAAGAACTCGATTAGATTTGCTAGGCTTTCGTGTACGGCAGTTTAGCAACCTATAGAATGAAATAGGTTAGCTATTTCATAACCTACAACCTCCACAACCCCAAATCAGATTAGGGTTAGGGTTTCTTACCTAAAAATGAAGTCAGATTCGCCGGGAAAGTGACAAGATAGGCTTGTAGAATGGCAGAGAAAAGCAGTAGGGAGTTTCTCCCACTTCTCTCAAACTTTCTCTCTTTTCTCTCTTCTCTCTCTAGGGTTTCTCTCAAATTTGTATGGCTGTGAGAGAGAGAGTTCTAAGGTCCTTATATAGCCTAAAAATATACCGAAACAGACTTATGGTTAAGGTATACCTAGGTTATAACTAAAGTGAGTCAGTTTCAGCTCAACGGAGGACTTCTAGCGGCCCCCCTTGAGCCAAAGGTCGGACTTAAGCTCACAAACATTGGATCTAGGTTCAGCTGAGGTTTCGTTCCAGTCGGGTTTTCAGATCGCACGTGGCGAACCAGTTTCAGTTCAACGGTCAGTGGATCTCGATCGGAGATTCCGAGTACATGGATATGTTTGAGGAAATATCCCTGATCCGAGGGTGTAATTTAGCCTGATTCTGACGGTCTGGTTGCTTAATACTGACCCGCAAGCGACAAGTCTCAGATTTCATTATTTTGAATTTAATTTAGAATTATTTTCACATTTCTCACACTCTCCGCTCCGAGGTCAAGCGAATAGCACTGGGACACTATTCGAATTTGATTTCCGAGATGATTGTCAAGCCCAGCAAGGCGGTCCTAATTCCTTAACTTCATGTTAATCGGACTTCTGACGTGTGGTCTAGATCTGATACGGAGTTTCAAGATGCTCCCGAGAGCAGTCGGGTAATGAGATTGATCTTAGATTTTAGTGTAACCTAGTGCCAATGATTCTACAAGTTTTGGATCTTGCAGATCGTATTTAAAGTGGATCAAGTGGACTTCGTAGCTAATCTAGTTTAGCACTTAGTTACTTTGTCTCATTTCTAAAGGATTTAGTCCTATAAGATTTCTGTCTGAGGTGGTACTTAGTCCTTTGTAGTTTATATATAAAGTGATCCAAGTTATACTACTTAGTTAGTTTAAGATAGTGTCTAGGGTGAAAGTACTTAGAAAAATTGAAAGATCAAGGTGGTGAAGGGTGAGATTTGTGAAGGAAATGGGTTCAAAAACGGTTTTAGACTTTGGGATTGAGTTCTAACAAGTTAATAAGGTATTAGGATCGACCCATTGCCTAGGGACGTCTAATTCCAGATTGGCAAAAATCTGAGATGCTTCACATAAGCACATTCAATCAATCACCACAACTCCAAGAATTATAGTAGTTCACTTGTGTGTACACCAACTGTTGGAAAATAGCCACACAACTACTCCACTCCTAATATCCACTCCCTTGGGATATTAGCGTTCACTATGAAAAAGTTTTTCCAAGGTTCACCTTAAAACCTTCACAATTGTGTCTTTAGTTGGGTTTACACAATTACAAAAACCCCACACTGAGATTTTCTGGATTACCTCAGACAAAACTAAAAAGAGATTTTTCTAGCACAACCTCAAAAACCACAAAAAGGATTACAAAATGTAAATGTACTTATCTAAAATTTCTCCTTTTGAAGAAGCCCAGTAGAACTAATCTAATGTAGACGAAGATGTTCAATGTCCACTCTTACAGATGAAAAGGTTCTAATTCTAAATGATTTTTAAATTAAATCAACCTGGGATAGCTTGATTTGATTTTGATCTCAAGAAAGGGGAAAACACAAATCTCTTCTTAAAGTAAGATTGGAATAAAGATCACAAAATCAAATTACAGAAGCTAATTAAAGAGAATCTAAAATGAGCACAATATATCTTAATGATATCACAAACTTATCTCTCAGAGTGGTCTCTTAATTTGGCTTTCAATGAATGAAAAAACTCTGAAATTCGTGCTCTATTTATAGGTGAAAATACTGTTCACTCGACTGGTCATATTTTCTGGCGCTATAAGATAAGGTCATTACTCGATTGGTCAAGTGGCTTGCTCGACTAGTCGAGCGGGACCAGAAAAGCTTGCTAGACTTTAAGTCGAGCCTGCACGACTGGTCGAGGACTGTTTACTTAACTGGTCGAGCAGTCTCCTGGACTGGTCGAGGCTCCAACAGAAAATTCTAAAAATTCACAACAAACCTTGGACTTGTCGAGAAAACTCTTAAACTGGTCAAGCCAGTACTATGATTTGTCAAACAAGGACTAGGACTAGTCGAGAAAATGACCTATAAACTTATGAAATGACCCATATAAAATATGCAATGAATATGACTCAACTTAAGGTCAATCTAGGGTCATTCATACCTTGTTTGTGAGTAGGAACAATTGAAACATCATTTGCTCCAGAATCTTGAATTCTTGTGATACTTGAAGCTTGAGTTCGATCTCTTGAACTTGAATCTTTAGCGTACAATATTTGAACTCCAAACTTGAACTTGAGTTCTTGAGCCTTAGATCTTGAATTTGAGCTTGAAATCATGAACTTCAACAATCTTCACTACATCTTGAAAATGTAGGCAAGTTCGACGAAGATGTAGACAACTTTGTAATGTACAAACCTAATTACTTCAACTCAAAGCATGATAAAAATTCTAAATGGTTTGGCAGAACAAAATTTAATAACTCTATAGGTGCTAGTTTTACACAATAGCATTTACAATCTCCCCCTTTGTTAAATTTGTGATGAAAATGGTTTGGCACAACAAAATTTGTTACTAGACCTAGGATACACATTAGAGATGAAAATATGATGAAGAATCCTGTATCTAGGTAACATAAATTTAGAAATGAGCGCATTCCCGAAATTCCATTCCGCATTCATGTTACATAACACTCTAGTAAGCATTCGTTTTTCTAATTCAAAAGGTTTTACCACTAAAGTAGAAATAGGAATTCCGTCATCATTAACTGAAAGATCCATCAAGACAGATACTAAGTGACGGTCTACATCAATAGGACCTTCTCTTGTTGTAATAATAAAAGTTAAATTCTCAGTAGAAAAGTCACTTATGCAAGCAAACATGGCCTGCACAATGGAACGGTATGCAGGACCACCCCAGTTTAATATGCTAGCCCATCATACAGTTTGAAGGAGGGGAACAATGCCGAATGGTTCCAAATGATTTGAGTTGACAGTCCGTTCAATAATCACGTTACAGAGACGTATATCCCACACATATTTGGGATCTTCTTTAGGTGAACGAAGATGACGCACCGTGATTGAAGCGGAACGAGAAGAAGAGGGACCACGAGAGGATCTCTTCTTATTTCTACCTTCTATAGCAACAAGGAATACAAGAAATACAAGCAATGCTAGAAAGGTAAAATGGGTTTCAAGTAAATTAGATTTTATACTAGAAACCCCAATAAACCACCAAAGTCCTTGAAATAAATAACAAAATCAAGGAAATGGAAGTGCAAAGAACTTAAATCCACAAGAAAAATGAAAAAATGCAATAACCATGAAGGAATCGAAGGTGGGTTCAACCGATAGTGGTAGGGGGTTGGTTGGGGAAGATGAAACAAATGAAGAAAAAGTGCTTTTTGCATAATAAAAAGCCCTAAACCCGAGGAACTAGACTGTTCAAGTACATAATCGACCGATCGTGCCACGACTGGTCCAGTGTGTACTTAACTGGTCGTGCACCTCATAAATTTCACATTTTTCTATATTTTTAATATTTAAAAATTTGTAAAAATAAAATTAAAACATGTGATATAGTGCAAATAAACACAAGCAGTTCAGTTCATATTGCACATACCCATATCCAATTTTAATTTAGCAAACCTGTTTCTGTCAAGTGGTTTTATAAAAATGTCTGTAAGTTAATTTTTAGTCTGAATATTATCTAAAGAAATAACTTTATCTTCTACTAATTCACAAATGTAATGATATCTAATGTCAATATGCTTAGTTTATGAATGCTAAATTGTATTTTCAGAAATGTTAATTACGCTAGAATTGTCATAATACAACACTATAGTGTAACGTCTCAGAAAATTCCGTATAAAGACCCGATTACCACCTCATGCAGAACTTACTCAAGACCGAATCCTTTAGGAATTAGAAAAAATTAACTAAGTGCTAAACTAGATTAGCTATGAAATCCGCTTGATCCACTTTAAATACGATCTGCAAGACCCAAAACTTGTAGAATCATTGACGTTAGGTTACCCTAAAATATAGGATCAATCTCATTACCCAGTTACTCTCGGAGCACATTGAAACTCCGTATCGAATCTGGACTGCATGTCGAAAGTCCAATTACTGCAAAATTATATAATTAAGACCGCCTTGCTGGACTTGACAACCACTCAGAAATCAAATCCATATAGTGTCTCAGGGCTATTCCCTTGTGCCCGAAGTGAAGTGTGTAAGAAATGTAGATATTTTTTAAAAAAAAATCTAAATTTAAGTCATCTGAGACTTGTCGCTTGCTGGCCGACTATAAGGATTCAGACTGTCAGAATCTGACCCAAATACACCCTCGGATCAAGGAAAATTTCATACACAGGTCACTGTACTTATGGCCTAGATTAGTGATTGTGGATCGTTGAACTGAAACTGGTCCGCCACCGGCGATCTGTAAACCCGATCGGACCGAAAACTTAACTCGACCTAGATCTATGGTCAGGGAGCTTAAGTCCGACCTTTGGCTCAAGGGGGGGCTTCGGAATTGCTCCGTTAAGCTGAAACGGACTCCCTTTAGCTAAACCTAAGTATACCTTGGCCCTGGGGCCATTTCCATCAGTTTCAGGCCTATATAAGGACCTTAAAACCTCTCTCATTCACTCCATACAAATTTGAAAAAAACCCTAGGAGAGAGAAGAGAGTAAAGAGAGAGAAAGTGAGAGAAAAGTGGGAGTCACTCCTGGGATTTAATCCCTGCTATTCCACGTGCCTATTCATCATTACCTAATCGTTATTCTAGCAATTCTGACTTCGTTCTTAGGTAAGAAAACCAAACTCTAATCTGTTCTAGGGTTTCAATTGTTACAAGTGGCGAGATAGCTAACTTAACTCATGCTATAGGTTGATGTACCATCGTTGACGAAGCCTTAGAGTTTCTAGCAAATTCGTTACGCTTCTACAGCATAAGGTGCAGACTATAGACGCATAGGTTATAGTTTTCAAAGCTTTCAATGTCAAATAATGATAGATTCCTAATGTGGATAAATTTTTACATACAAAATGCGATATTCGTTTTGCCATTCAGTTAAATATGAAATCTGTGGAGTTTAGTGTATTCTGTGTATTTATAGAAAATACTGTATACGTACGAAATATGAAAATGTGTTTGACATGATTAACTACTATGTGTATATGCTAGATATATGTGTAACAACTCCTCGGTGAAAGGATTCGCCCTAATACATGTTTTGGCCAATATACGTTATGTATGTTAAATAAGTGTAGTCTAAGTGTTTGTGAAAATGCTTGTATGAGTAAGTACTTAGGAGATAGTGCTTTAGGTGGGTGTTAAGATAGGATTCTCAACTACCTTAGAGATGTGTATGATTTCCTCCATGCAAGTTGTTTAGTTTAATCGCTTACTTATGAAATGTATGTATTTGGATTTCCTGTTTACATTGTGTTTTATAACATGCTTATTAATATGTTTGAATTACTTGGTTAATTCTACTCTGACTACTCCACATGCTTATTGGTTAAGGATTGAATGTGTTTGGGACTACAGTATAGTCCAAGAAATCGGTAACAGGCTTTGAGTTCATGGCTGAGGTTCATTCGCCACCTAGGATGTGTTTGATGAACCCGAGTCATACTAGAGTTGTTGGCAGTGGTTAGGCCACACGGAGTGTTTACACACTCCATGTTGATCAACTTTAGGTGTGCTCATAATAGTCGAGCTCGTCCAGTAACTCAATTTGCCCGATGTATGTTCACCATGTATGGACGCTACTGCTTGAACCTAAGGTACCAAACTCACCAGTGAAATCCTGTTTAACCTTGGTACCTCGATCCGCTAAGACTCATGAGCCAGACATGGTGGTATGGGACACCGTGGTCGAGCTGTCGGCCTACGCTGGGGCAACGAGCCTCCCTGTAGTGACCAGTGAAAATCCAGACTCATGAGCCGAATACGGTGGTATGGGACACTGTATTCGAGCTGTCGGCCTACACTAATTTGGTGACAAGCCATTTGTAGTGACTCAAGCATACTCTGAGTCTACGTGGAGGCGACAACCCTTCCGTAACATCTAGAGTATAAACTAGGCCTGCACTGATTTAGTGACGAGCCCTTTGCAGCGACCTAGAATTGTAACATTGTATGAGATTCCTAGGACTGACGACCCTAGAATGGATCATTGTTTGAGAAATGACTTAAGGGAGGTACCTTAGTTTCCTAATCCTGCTGTATAAAATGGACTAATAAGAACTCAGTAATCACTTTCATAACATTGTACTGCATGTGCCCCGAGTTGAAGAGCACAGAGGGAAGAAAGTATGCCGTGACCATAAAATGGTGTTGCACGAGAGAGTGTAGGCGAGGGCATGCATCATTGATTATATCATTCTTACATTAATAAGAGTATCTAGGTATGTTTGATTTTACTGCTTTATCATTACTACTTGACTGAATTGATAACATATTAACCTTTGTTGTATAGTTCCACTGAGTTGTTCACTCACTCCCATGTTACGGGATGGTGTTTTAAACACCAACCAGACTCTATCTTGATTTCAGATGACGATGTGACCCCAGAGGCGGAGCCTGATTACTATATCAATCAGGACGAGTTCTCTTATATTCAGTTCTTTGGCAGCTTCACTTAGGCTATCTAGATCAACGGGGCTACAGGGATTATCATTGTAGTTGTACTGCTTGACATTTTAATTTTAAGACTATTACATGTATATGATGACTCAGTGATGTATTCATACTCTGGAGACCGATCGTGATCTTTGACTTATATACATTTATTTATGTCTTTCAGTCTTCTGCTTGCATTTTATAACTTGATCTGGAGTATGAATTATTATTTTGGTCTAATCCTACTCATGATTAATGCACTAACATAGACAACATTTTAATCATAAACATATATATTTCATAAGTGATGTTTTGGAACTCGAGAGTTGAGTTGCTACTCGACCCCTGATTTCAGGGCGTTACAAGTTGGTATCAGAGCATGATTTAGATTAAACCGGACCTGGGTTATGGTCACACGCCGTACGCTGACGCAAATTCAACTTAGGTGGGTGCGACAAAATGTAGAAATAGTCATAAGAGTACCAGTTTCACCAATTGGCAAAGTTTACTGAAAACGATCATCAAGATTGGGTCCGTACTCTCTCATGATCACTTAAAGTGACCTCGAATCACTCCTAGACCATCAAACGACGGGTCTAGACCACAAATTACCCCATCCCAACTTTCAAAAATCCCTATGTGCAGTTGTACATCAGAATTATGCCCGAAAGGACCTGAAACGAAGCAAACTGGAGTCGGAGGCCTAATAGAACCTATCCAGAGGGACCCAGGGTGGGCTCCACACATTTTTGGGACCCGGGGGGCAAAAGGACCTTGCCCAAGGGGCAAGCCCTCGCTAGAACCTCAAGAGACCGGCGAGGGCCTCGCTGCCAAATGGGCCCAGGCGGCTAGGCCGATCAGGCCAATGATGTTTTGGGATTGTGTGACCCACCTGTCCATGAGGTTTCAATTTAAACCTCTCTTAGGTCTCCCCACCTTCACAAACTACCACTTTAAGCTTCCCTTTTCTTTAAAACTCCCATATTCCTCACTCAAATCGCCCCACTAAGAGTTCTCTCTTCCATTTTTATGCACCCTCTCTACTACCCTGCTGTAAACCCTTCTCCATTACTGCTTACCCTCTCCATTCTCTCTCATTTAAGCTCTTAAACCCCTCATTCGAGTTTCAAAATCATGTAAACCCACTCACCCATCCCATCTCTTCATTTTCTTTCTTTACTCCTTGTCATTTGAGCCTTGACACACCCTTTAGAGGCTCAAATCCGTGGAGGCCTAAAGACCTTAACCCTTTCCTTCCTTTTCTTCACTTTTCCATGGCTCTATTCGAGGTTATTATGGCCATTTTCTCAATTTCCATCATTCTTTCTCTCATGGGATAGAGAAAGGGTGTCGTGGATGAAGCCGGGCCTAGCCGCCCTACTCGTTCAAGGAAAAAGAAAGGTGTCACCGCAAGCACAAGCGTTGAACGTGAGGTGCGGACTAAGCAGGATCTCGATCCCCAGGCTCCTCTCCCAAGAGCTCTATTGGCGGATTTATCGCATGGAGTTTATGAGGGGCGTAGGGTCCTTTTTGGAGCTTAGGTGGATGGGTGACTCTTTGGAGAGTATTTGTTATTGGAGTGCCTGGGTGAGTCCAGTTGGGGCCCTGTGTTTGAAGGAAAATATCGTGCAAATGTGGGTACTGTTCGTGCATTCTATGCCCATATTCAAGAGCCTACGTTGAAGCCCTTGCAGTTCAAGATTCTTGCAGGAAGAGGTCGAGAGGCCACAATTGACGCTGGCATGATAGCTCAACTCATGGGAATACCACTTGGCCAAGTACACGCGAGTGAGACGAATCTGAAGAGTGTACGTGAAAGAGATTGTCGTACGCATTTCCTTTGTGGTCAACTGGTTCAGTGGTAGCTGAATAATAGTCTTCTAGTGACCAATATGACTGACGATTTCCATCTGCTTCACCACATCTTCACGTTTAACGTCTACCCCAGGTGGAGCAACCGCAACGAGTGCACGCGCCTGATGGTAGATTTCTTGTATCAAGTGGGAAAGGGTGAGAAGTTATGCGTGCCTACATATGTTCTGTGATGGATAGTTCTTACCACATGCTCCAATAGAATGACTGATTTGCTCCCCTTCAGCCGACTCATATGTAAGATTACATGCGAGTTCGGCTACGGACTTGGCGCAGAACTCCCAGTACTGCAACACTTTATAAATGAAACTACTCTCAATCAGATAGAAATTGGGCCACGACAACAACAAGCCCGACTAGAGGAGAGTGAGGATGAGACGGCTAGTAAGGAGTATGAAAGCGAGGAGGAAAGCAGGGAAGAGATAGAGGAGGAACAAGAAGAAGAAGAGGAGGCCCAGGATACAAAGGAAAGCTCCCCTCCTACGGCACCGAAGCGGGATGCTGATCAAGATGCTAAGGATGCCCGTTTAGCTCGGCTTGAGGAGGGTCAGGCTGTCCTACGATAAGATTTGATGGATCTTCAGGGCCTCGTAAAGCATAAGTATAAGAAGGTGACATGCACCTTGAAGACTATCCTGTGCTGTCTGCAGGACAAGGGCGCCCCTTCTCCTTCGCCAGACTCAGATGCCTAGTCATTCATGCCGTTGTCTTACAATTTGTTTTGGTTATTGCTTTAGGTCATGTTTGTGTTCATGTTGATGGGCCTAGTAGGGTAGTAGTTAGTAGAATGTTTTCAGTGTTTAAAGCTTTGCTTGTGTTAGCTCACATGCATCTTCTGTCATGATTCATGTAACTCTATATTCCATGTGTTATGACAATTTTTGGTGAATGAAATGCATGTAGTCCCTTTTACTATGAAGTGTGTAGAATGCCTAAAGGATTCTGTATTGTTATGCTACATCTTACACAAATTACACCTTATGTCATATAGGGCATGCCACGGAAGGTCACGCAAAGCACGGCACGCCTCGCACTTATTGGTTTGATGGATCAAGCACCTCCCCAAAGCGACGGTCGTACCGACCCTGGTTTGGGCCCAGTTCATGAGATTATACCTGAGTCTCAGCCTTTTATTGGTCTTGTAGTTGGACCGCCACCGTACACACCACCGGTTCATGAGTAGAATCGTGCGTCTTCTTCGATGCAGCATGTGCCTCTGTCAGCCCCACCTGTGGATAGGTTGGAGCAGTTGATGACGATGATGCACCAGTAGCACTAGCAGCTCTTAGCTAATATTACAGGGGCCCTAGCTCAAGTGCGACTCTACCTTCACCATCTATATGCCCTGCTGAGACTGTAGGGCCTTCTGCTCAGGATGAGGGTGTGCCTCCCCATGCACCTGCTGCATACCCTATGGGGAATCTGGGTACAAGTGGTCTTCTCAGCGATTCTAGTGTTCGAGGCCTCCTACCTTTACAGGTTCTCACAGACCTGAGGAGGCCGAGTATTAGCTCGACCGCATCTCCAAGATGCTGAGGATGCTATATTGTACAGAGCAGGAGTAGGTCGAGTTGGCCACCTTTATGTTTGAAAAGGAGGCTAGCTTGTGGTGGGATAGTGTTTTGCAGATAGTTGCAGTTGGCTATATATGGACATGGACAGCTTTTGAGTTCCGCTTTCATGAGAAGTACTATCCCCAGACATACCGGCACGAGAAGGAGAATGAGTTTCAGGGAGGCATGACAGTAACAGAGTACAAGCACCGGTTTACAGAGTTGGGCAGATACGTCCTTACTATACTTGCTGATGCGCAGATGCGGATGCTGCATTTCTCCGAGGGCTTGCGACCTGACATTCGGTCGAAGATGTATTGTGCTAGTATACCCTCCTATGCTGATCTAGTACACATATCTATGCGGGCAGAGCAGGATGGGGATCGATTGACACGTTCTCGTGGGGCTATGGTTACTAGACCACGACCAGATATGTCGAGCAGGCCTTTCTTCGGCAAGAGGCCCCGTACTGACTCTCCTCCCAAGATTGCGTCGCCAATAGTTCCGATGAGGTGTCCGGGTGTGACATGCACTTACTGTGGGAGACTAGGTCATGCTGCGGAGAGTTATTTTGCACATATGAGAGACAGTAGGTTTTCACCACCGCAGAGGATCAACCGCCAGGTTCCCCAGGCCATTTCAGCACCACCCCTATGGACAACACCTACACATCCATCCTTCAGGCCCCCTGCACCTCGATTTAGGCCGCCTCAGTGACCTATGGTGCCTTAGCCCAACCGACCTCAGCAGGCACGCATTCATGCACTTACAGCGGAAGAGCCAAAGACAACACCTTCAACACCTATGGCCTTCGAGGTCACTGCACATGTCTAAGGTACTCCTATCTTCTTATTAGTGGATACTGGGTCTACTACCTCTATCATTTCTTATGCAGCAGTTAAGCATCTAGCTTTACATACTACTCCCACGAAGGGAGTGAGGCTCACTGCTACTACAGGGACATTTTCGGATGTCACACGAACGTGTGAGGGTTGGTCAGTAGACTTGGTTAGTAGGACAGTATTCGTTGACCTCATTGTCACCCCACTATGGCACTACGACATTATCCTCGGTATGGACTAGCTCACTAAGATGAAGGCAGATATTGATTACGATAATCGGTTCGTGACAGCTAACAGACCTGACAGCATGGTCTTTACTTTTCCTGTGCAGGTTAGTTGGCCATGTCGGGTTGGATGTTACGCTGCTTTACTAGAGCTTGTTGATGGGCTGACATTAGGGAACATGTCAGTAGTTTAGGAATTTGATGATGTGTTCAGGACGATTCCTGGATTACCTCCTCGTCGCGAGATTGATTTTACTATTGATCTTGTGCCTGGTGCGACCCCCATTTCATTACCTATGTATCGGATGCCTCCATGTGAGATGGAGGAACTAAGGAAACAGATTGATGAGATAGTCGAGAAGGGCTTCATACGACCTAGTGTGTCTCCTTGGGGAGCACCTGTGTTGTTTGTCAAGAAGAAGGATGGGTCACTATGATTATGTATTGATTACCGCAGGTTGAACCAATTGACCGTGAAGAACAAGTATCCTTTGCCTAGGATAAACGATCTGTTTGATCAGTTAAAAGGGGCACGATACTTCTCGAAGATTGATCTACAGTCAGGGTATCATCAGTTGCGCGTCAGGGATGAGGACGTGTAGAAGACGGCCTTCAGGACCATTTTTGGGCATTACGAGTTTCTCGTGATGTCGTTTGGTCTTACGAACGTGCCGACCGTGTTCATGGGCTTGATGAACAGGGTGTTTCGGCCGTTTCTATTCCGATTCATCATCGTATTTATTGATAACATCCTGATTAGTCTAAGAGTCGGGAAGAGCACGAGGAACACCTACGAGCAGTCTTGGATACACTGAAGAATAGCCAGTTGTTCACACAATACAAAAAATACGGCTTCTGGAAAAAGGAAGTCAAGTTCCTAGAACATGTGGTGTCTAAGAAAGGGATAGCAGTGGACCTTGCTAAGGTAGCCGCGGTTCAGGACTGGAAGCAGCCTAGTTCAGTTTCTGAGGTGAGGAGTTTTTTGGGCCTGATAGGCTATTACCGACGCTTCATTCAGGACTTCTCAAAGATAGCTAAACCTTTGTCTCAGTTAACTCGAAAGGATCTGAAGTTCACCTGGAATGAGAAGGCAGAAGTAGCTTTTCAGGAGCTGAAGGACAGACTGACGTCCGCCCCTGTGCTAGTATTGCCAGAACAAGGGGTCAAGTATACGATTTACACCGATGCGTCTCGAGTTGGTTTAGGTTGTGTCCTTATGAAGAATGACAAGGTGATCGCATATGCCTCGAGACAATTAAGGAAACATGAGGAGAATTACTCTACGCACGACCTCGAGTTAGCAGCGGTCATATTTGCATTAAAGCTCTAGAGACATTACCTCTATGGAGAGGAGTTCGAGCTTTTCTGTGACCACAAGAGCCTTCGCTATATATTCACTCAGCGAGACTTGAATATGAGGTAGCACCGATGGAAGGAAACCTTGAAGGACTTCAAATTTGAGGTCTCCTACCATCCTGCGAGGCCAACCTGGTGGCAGACGCATTGAGCCTCAAGAAGGCTATAGCATTTGCAGCTCCGATAATGATAGCAGAATGGAACATGGTAGAGTTTGTGCAGGATTTCAAGCAGAAACTCACCGCGGAGGAGCGATTCGAGAGTGTCACACACATTCAGGTGCGATCACTTATTGATGACAGGATTATCGAGGCCCAGAAGGGCGATGCGCGATTGTCTGAGCTTCGAGAACAAGCTAGCGATGACGAAGACTTCGAGTGAAGAGTTGGCACAGATGGGGGCCTACGATACCGTGGCCGCCTATGCGTCCCAGACATTCATGACTTGAGACAGGAGATTCTCAAGGATGCCCACAGATCGAAGCTTGCGATGCATCTTACTAGCACGAAGATGTATCAGGACATGAAGAGGTCATATTGGTGGGACAATATGAAGACTCATATAGCAGAATATGTCTCCCGTTGTCTCACATGCTAGCAAGTCAAGGCTGAACATCGCCGACCTCCTGGACTGCTTCAGCCCATGCCCATAGCTGGATGGAAGTGGGACTTCATCTCTATGGATTTCATATCAGGGCTGCCGAAGACGAGGAAGGGTTATGACTCTATTTGGGTGATCGTGGACCGGTTAACGAAATCAGCTCACTTCCTCTCGATTAAAATCTCAAACTCTGCAGACGAGTTGGCAAGGCTATACATAAAAGAAATAGTGAGTCTACATGGAGTTCCTCTGGAGATCGTGTTGGACCAAGACACGCGATTCACATCCATCTTCTGGACCTGTATCCAGGAAGTGGTGGGTGTGAAGTTGAAGTTCAGTACAGCGTTTCAACCATAGACAGACGGGTAGACGGAGCCGGTGAATCAGATTTTGGAGGATATGCTGTGGGTTTGTATTTTGAACTTCAAGGACAGTTGGGATGACTGTCTCCCGTATGCAGAGTTTGCTTATAATAACAGTTTTCAGGTGAGTATTGGCATGGCTCCTTACGAGGCCTTGTACGGGCACCTTTGTCGAGCACCGCATTGCTGGGCAGAGGTTGGCGAGCGCAATTTGATTGGCCCAAAGTTAGTACAGGTAACCTCAGAGAAGATTGATATTATCAGGCGTCGACTTCTTACGGCCCAGAGTAGACAAAAGAGTTATGTCGATACAAGGCGGTGACCGCTTGAGTTCGAGGTTAGAGACCATGTATTGCTCCGAGTTTCCCCCATGAAGAGAGTCCTTTGTTTTGGCAAGAAAGGGAAGCTCATGTTGCGGTTCATTGGCTCATTTCAGATACTTGATCGAGTGGGTGTAATGGCATATCGTCTTACTTTGCCCACACCATTTACTAGTGTACACAATATATTTCATGTATCTATACTAAAGAAATGTGTTCCTGATCCTTCCTATATTATTAGATGAGAACAGGTGCAGTTGAGCGAAGATGCTACATATATGTTGCGCCGACACGTATCTTGGATAGGAAGGAGCATGTATTGTATAGCAAGGTCATCCCACTTGTGAAGGTATTATGGACGCATCACACTGAGGAAGAGGCTACTTGGGAGATAAAGGCCGAGGTTGGAAAGAACTACCCTCAGATTCTCGAGGAGTATGAAAAGGTACTAATTTCGTGGATGAAATTTTTCTTTAAGGGGGGTAGATTGTAACGTCTTGAAAAATTCCGTACAAAGACCCAAGTACCACCTCAAGCAGAACTTACTCAGGACCGAATCCTTTAGGAATTAGACAAAATTAACTAAGTGCTAAACTAGATTAGCTACGAAATCTGCTTGGTCAACTTTAAATATGATCTGTAAGACCTAAAACTTGTAGAATCATTGACGTTAGGTTACCCTAAAATCTAGGATCAATCTCATTACCTAGTTGCTCTCGGGAGCACATTGAAACTCCCTATCAGATATGGACCGCATGTCGAAAGTTTGATTACTGTGAAATTATATAATTAAGACTGCCTTGCTGGACTTGACAACCACCTCAAAAATCAAATCTAGATAGTGTCCCGGGGTAATTCACTTGAGCCCGGAGTGAAGTGTATGAGAAACGTGGATATTTTAAAAATAAAAATCTAAATTTAAGTCATCTGAGACTTGTCGCTTACAGGCCGACTATAAGGATTTAGACTACCAGAATCTGACCCAAATACACCCTCGGATCAGGAGAAATTTCATACACAGGTCAGTGTACTTGTGGCCCGGATCGGTGATCGTGGATCGTTGAACTGAAACTAGTCCGCCATGGGTGATCTGTAAACCCAATCGGACCAAAAACTTAACTCGACCTAGATCCATGGTCAGGGAGCTTAAGTCCGACCTTTGGCTCAAGGGGGGCTCCGGAAGTGCTCCGTTAAGCTGAAACGGACTCCCTTAGCCCTGGGGCCATTTTCATCAGTTTCAGGCCTATATAAGGACCTTAAACCCTCTCTCATTTACTCCATACAAATTTGGAAAAAAACCCTAGGAGAGAGAAGAGAGTAAAGAGAGAGAAAGTGAGAGAGAAGTGGGATTCGATCTCTGCTATTCTACGTGCCTATTCATCGTTACCTAATCGCTATTTCGGCGATTCTGACTTCGTTCTTACGTAAGAAAACCTAACCCTAATCTGTTCTAGGGTTTCAATTGTTACAGGTGGCGAGATAGCTGACTTAACTCATGCTATAGGTTGATGTACCATCGTTGACGAAGCCTTAGAGTTTTTAGCGAATTCGTTATGCTTCTACAGTGTAAGGTGTGGACTATAGGCATATAGGTTATAGTTTTCAAAGCTTTCAATGTCGAATAATGATAGATTCCTAATGTGGATGCTATTTCACATACAAAATACGATGTTCGTTTTGCGATTCAGTTAAATATGAAATTTGTGGAGTTTAGTGTATTATGTGTATTTGTAGAAAATACTGTATACGTACAAAATATGAAAATGTGTTTACCATGATTAACTACTGTGTATATGCTAGATATATGTGTAACAACTCCTTGGCGAAAGGATTCGCCCTAATACATGTTTTGGCTAATATACTTTATGTATGTTAAATAAGTGTAGTCTAAGTGTTTGTGAAAATGCTTGTATGAGTAAGTACTTAGGAGATAGTGCTTTAGGTGGGTGTTGAGATAGGATTCTCAACTACCTTAGAGATGTGTATGATTTCCTCCATCCAAGGTGTTTAGTTTAATCGCTTACTTCTGAAATGTATGTATTTAGATTTCCTGTTTACATTGTGTTTTATAACATGCTTGTTAATATGTTTGAATTACTTGGTTAATTCTGCTCTGACTACTCCACATGCTTACTGGTTAAGGATTGAATGTGTTTGGGACTACAGTATAGTCCAGGCAATCAGTAACAGGCTTTAAGTTCGTGGCTGAGGTTCATTCGCCACGTAGGACGTGTTTGATGAACCCGAGTCGTACTAGAGTTGTTGGCAGTGGTTAGGCCACACAAAGTGTTTACTCACTCCATGTCGATTAACTTCAGGTGCACTCGTAATAGTCGAGCTCGTCCAGTAACCTGATTTGCTCGATGTATGTTCACTATGTATGAACGCTACTGCTTGAACCTAAGGTACCAAACTCACCAGTGAAATCCTATTTAACCTTGGTACCTCGATCCGCTAAGACTCATGAGCCGGACATGGTGGTATGGGACACTGTGGTCGAGCTGTCGGCCTACGCTGGGGCGACGAGCTCCTCGTAGTGACCAGTGAGCAATGCAGACTCGTGAGCCGAATACGGTGGTATGGGATACTGTATTCGAGCTGTCAGCCTACACTGATTTGGTGACGAGCCCTTTGTAGTGACCTCGAGCATACTCTAAGTCTACGTGGAGGCAACAACTCTTTCGTAGCATCTAGAGTATAAACTAGACCTACACTGATTTGGTGACGAACCCTTTGCAGCGACCTAGAATCGTAACATCGTATGAGATTTCCTAGGACTGACGACCCTGGAATGGATCATTGTTTGGGAAATGACTTAAGGGAGGTACCTTAGTTTCCCAATCTTGCTGTATGAAATGAACTAATAAAAACTCAATAATCACATTCATAACATCGTACTGCACATGCCCCGGGTTGAAGAGCACAGAGGGAAGAAAGCATGATGCGACCGTAAGCTGGTGTCTCACGAGGGAGTGTAGGCGAGGGCATACATCATTGTTCATATCATTCTTGCATTAATAAGAGTATCTAGGTATGTTTGATTTTACTGCTTTATCATTATTGCTTGACTGAATTGATAACATGTTAACCTTTACTGTATAGTTCCACTGAGTTGATCACTCACTCCCACGTTACGAGATGGTGTTTTAAACAACAACCAGACTCTATCTTGATTTCAGATGACGACATTACCCTAGAGGCAGAGCCTGATTATTATGATGATCAGGACGAGTTCTCTTATATGCAGTTCTCCGGCGGCTTCGCCTACGCTATCCGGATCGACGGGGCTACAAGGATTATCATTGTAGTTGTACTGCTTGACATTTTGATTTTGAGACTATTACATGTATATGGTGACTCAGTGATGTATTCATCCTCTGGAGACCGATCGTAATCTTTGACTTATATACGTTTCTTTATGTCTTTCAGTCTTCCGCTTGTGTTTTACAACTTAATCTGGAGTATGTATTACTATTTTGGTATAATCCCACTCATGATTAATGCACTAACATAGACAATATTTTAATCATAAGCATATATGTTGTATAAGTGATGTTTTGGAACTCAGGAGTTGAGTTGCAACTTGACCCTCGATTTTCAGGGCGTTACACAGAGTCTTGCGCAAATCCATAATCACTTAACATCCTTTTCATCTACACAAGCTGGGTGCCTGCATTACCGGCAGTAATATACTCAGCCTCAGTAGTGGAAAGTCAAATGGAACTCTGTTTCTTACATGTCATGAAACTAGACAGTTTTCGACATAAAAACATCCACTGTTGGTAGACTTGTGATCATCAATATTACCAGCCCAATCATCATCCGAATAACCGGCTAATTGAACATTAGTATCATAAGGATACCAAAGGCCGAGTTTGGCCGAACTTGCGACATATCTCAAAATGAGATTTATAGCAATCAAGTGGGACTCTTTTGGGTTTGATTGATATCTAGCACAGATTCCTACGCTGAATGCAATATCAGGTCGACTCGTAGTTAAATATAATAAACTATCTATCATGCTGCGATACAACTTAGCATCTACACGTTTACCTGTTGAATCCTTAAAGAGTTTAAGTGTCGTACTCATAGGAGTATCAAAAATTTTACCTCACTTAAAACTAAACTTTTTCACCAAGTTTAGAGCGTATTTGGTTTGAGAGATAAAGAACCCATCGACAAGCTGTTTTACTTGCAAACCTAAGAAATAGTTCAATTCTCCAACCATGCTCATTTCAAATTTGGATTATAAATCTGCAAACTCAACAGCTGTAAGACCCTAACCCAAGTATGTACGCCATTTCTTTAGGTCATGCGGTCCTACCGGTTGAATTCCGGTGACCTGTGACCTTCGGGTAGTGTTTGCAGTCATCCATGAGTTTGGTCATGTTGACCAGACTCGGTTCAACCTAAAACCTATGCCATCTTGTCTGCATCGTCGCCGCGGTTCCGATGTCGCATCCGGTGCATCCATCCGAGTTGTAAATCATAAGATGTAGGCGCGCATCATTTTGAGCCTTTGATCATGTTGGTGGGACCCACCTAGTAGGGTGTACACGTTTTCCCATAGGGCCCACCCTAATTCACTTTCTCCCATAAAGGCTACCCTAGCTAGCTACCTACCCTACTTAGAGCCTAGCAACTCATGATGAGTTTTCTTCCCCAAAACCCATCATTACTTCTCTAAATAAGAAAATTCATCATTACTTTTTCTTCCCAAAGCCTTACATGCTATCATAACCCCTCTACAACAACTTCTCTCTCTCCCTTCTCTTTCATTTTCTCTTCTTTCTTTTCTTGCTAGCCTTGGACGTCCAGCACATCTCCCTCCATTCCAACTCCTTTTCTTCCTCATTTCCCCTCCATCTCACCATTACAATCCCATCTTGGCCATAGATTCATAACCCTCAGAGCATGGAGATCATATTAATGTAGATTTGAAGATTGGATCCTTAGAGGTGGATGCTCTCCTAGAATAGAAATTTTGATTCCCTTGCTTAGATCTTCTTCTTTCTTTCATGATGGAGGTGTAGGACCCACCAAACAATGGTGGAGATCCTACATAATCTCATGGGTGTAGCCAATGACCCACCATGTGCATGCATGATCCATGCATGGGGCCATTCTCTATGGGGCCCATCATGGTAGTTTTCTTAATATCATGGCATGATTGGGTCATCTAGACCCTAGATCCCTAGTAGGAGTGGCTTCCCAACCTTAGATTTTGATTCTATACCCATACATGTTTAAGATCTAAGATGTACTTGTTAATGTATGCATGATGTATGGTTGTAATTGATTTTAAAGGGCTCATAGTGGTGGAGCCCTTCTTATGGCCTAATCTTTGTTTTTCCCTTATAGATAACCTTTAATCATATGTGCGTGGCCCACCTTGTGGACCAACAAAATCCAGACCGTCCATGGAGGTTGGACGTTTATGACAGTCCACCTTGGACATGTGGCCCCAAAAATCCACTTAAATGGGGCACATGCAAGGGGTTTTTATTATTGGGGAAGGTCGGGATATTTGTGGGGCCCACTGGGGTGGTCCATCTCATGATTTTCTGGGATTAACTCCCATTTTAAATAATGTCTATATTTAATTCTTTTCAGTTATATGTTGCTATCCAGAACTGTCTGGACAGATTTTTGGGTTAACTTGAGGCCAGATTTTGGGGCTTTTGGTAGGGAGTTTTATACAAAGTAATATATTAGTTTTAAAGGTGTGTGTCCCACCTATAAGCATGCCAAATTTTAGCCTCAACTGATCTCATTCGGGTCTCCAAAAGAGTGGGCCAATATGGGTATGTTGCTGGATTTTTGCTATAAATTCCAGCAACATTGTCTCACATAAAACCATAATTTAAAAATATTTTCTCTAATGGTGGGCCATCCTTATGGACTTTCCCTTGTTGTATACATCATGAGGGACCATGGTCCTAAATTTTTAGATTTTTAGAGGCTCTGGACCCACTCCATTGGAGTGCCCAAAGTTGATACAGCAACATACATTACTAGAATTTTCTACTACCTTGTTGTCCTCTTAAGTTGTAGCTGATTTTGGGCCCCAGCCCAGCTGGCATGTTTACTGGGGTCCACCTCTGATGTATCCAAGGTCCATGTGGACCATGTATGTGGGGCCAACTAGCTGGACCAGCATCCCCTACTGGACATCCAGCATGGTGGACCGTCCACGGGATGTATGTTTTGTGTCCACACCATTTCCCCCCTCTGTGGTGGCCCACGTGGAGTGTGGGACCACCCCAGGTGGACATCCCTTGTGGGGCCACCTAGGGATGTGTGGAGCCCACATTGATGTGTGTATGGGCTAGGATGCCCATGCCTTGGGATGCCCAGGCCATGGGCTACTCCTAGGCCTGCAGCCCAACAGTAGGCCCACCTGTTTTGTGTGTACCACCCTCTTTCTCCATCTGTGGAGCCCCCCTATAAATATTGCTGGCCCTTATGGAAATATTTTCCACATGTTTTAACAAGTATCTGGGCTTCAGCAGGCCCAAATTGTTGATGGACTGAAATTCAGTAAGGGCCCAAATGAATATTGTTTTGGACTCAATTGTATGAGATGTGGGGCCCACCTTATTGAGAAAGCTGGGGTGCATGATGCATACCTATTTTGGTAATATTCTGGCCTTGATTAGTGCACATTTTTGGCTTGATTAGTGTATAGTTTGGCTACCCCTTTTTATGGTTCTTGTGGACCCAAGTATGACTAGATTTTTGGGACTTTCTAGTGGGCCCAAAGTGGGCTGGAACGTCCAACCTTGGCCCAACCATATGTTGGGCTGATTTTCACCATTTAAATGGACATGTGGGCTAGATAAAGGTGATTTTAGGCACTTGGTTGCCCACTTAAATGTGCTAGTTTTTGTGCTGATGTGAAGGGACCCATTCCACCAACTTGGACTTATTTTTGGGTCATGTATTTGTGCCCATGGGTTGCCCCTTAAGTTCACCTAAATGTATGAGTCTTGTGGCCAATGGGACTTGGGCTTGTGGCCTTGTTTCCCCTCCTTGGGCTATGATTATTAGAGGTAGTATTGGGCTTACTTCCTTATGCCTTTTATGGGACCTATATTCATATGGTTTGGATGTGGGCCTTGGGCCTTATGTTTATGTGGTTGTGGATTAGATTCCTTTGGGCAATGGTGGTTGAAAGTCCCCATTTGGACCCCTTTAGATCCATTAGTTGCTAAGTGTGGTTGAATGCCCACCTTAGTCCCTTGCTAGGCCCGTTTCCATATTATCTAGGCACTAGCTTTCTATCCTTAGTCTCGTGGGCTACCCAAGGTAAATGGGCCCCCACTAGAGGTTGTTTTCCTTATGAAGAATTGGTTAAGTACCTAGACTCTGTTGGTTAGATAGAGAGTACACCTTTTTATTCACCTCATTGGCACATTTATTCATCTTCATGGCCCACTCCCATACGCATCATATGCATGCTTGGTTGAGGTATGATTGGCCATGGTTGTGCCATTGTGTAGGACATGTTGGTATCTCCATGAGGGACGGACTTTACCCTCTTGAGCATGGTGGATGCTTGGGATTGATGAATGGATGATTGTGTGATTCATGCATCTGACATTGTATAACATGTGAATATTTTTCCTTGCTTCATCAGGGCCATAGCCTCCACAGAGATATCATGGATGGCCATGTGTGGACACCGGAAATGATTGTTAAGCATTTAAGGTGCATAGGATATCCCTGGGTGAAAGCCCCTAAACTTCTACTGTACCGAGGGAACGCTTTAATGCCGAGACTGTAATGCCCTGAAAATCGGGGGTCGAGCAAAGCTCAGCTCCCGAGTTCCAATGCATCACTTATGCAACATAGATAATGATAATTATGATGAGAGCATTGAAACATGAATGGGATTATACCAAAACAGCATATCATACTCCAGAGACAGTTAAATTGCAAGCGGAAGACAGTGATAGATGTATAGAAGATATATACACTATGGTAAGTCTCCAGAGTGTGATAATGTTATCAGGTTAATGAATGACAAGTACAATTCAAAAATATACAAAATGTTTAAGGTCCTCTAGTCAACATCCCTATAACCCCGTCGATCAAGACATGGCTCACATGAAGCCGCCAGAAAACAACATATACGAGAAAGTGTAAGTGTTATAGTTTATATCCTTGTTAGTTGTTAAATTTGTGGTGCCAAAATCACTGTTATATAATTTGCATAAGTGAAGCTCTCTCAAAGATCAACATTCATGAACAAAGCAAAGCTCACAACAAGCAAAGCTCACAAGTACAAAGATCAACCTTGACTGCAAGTATTGCTCTCAAGACAAGTCTCAAGAATGCAAGACTTCAAGAAGTGTATAAGGCGATTCGTAAAGAACTCAAGACACTTTCAAGGTTGAGCTACATCAAGATTTCAAGATTGAACTACATCAAGACTTCAAGGCTTAAACTTCAAGGTCACTTGTTCCTAATGCTTCAATGTCCTTACTTCATGATTAGGGTTTGATTGACCTTAGGTTGACCGTAGAAGTAGGCCATTTTGGATACATAAGTCATATGTTTAAGTTACATGAGTTTGGGCAGTTCTAAGACTTGTCCTAGGCTTTCTTTGACTAGTCTTAGCTTTGCTTCAACCAGTCTAAGAAATTTCTCGATCAGTCGTGAGTTTGTTACAAAATTCGGATATTTTCTGTTAGGCTTCGACTAGTCCAGGAATCTGTTCGACCAGTCGAAGAAACAATGTCGACTACATCTTCGACCAGTCGAAAGTCTTTGACTCAAAGTCTAGCAATTAAATACAGTGTCTTCGACCAGTCGAAGGTGACCTACGACCAGTTGAAGGAGACCTTCGACCAGTCGCAGAACGGTCAAAGCTTATCGCGCCCAATTTTTTTCAAAATCTGTTAATTCTTCGACTAGTCGAAGAGCTCCCTAGACCAGTCGAAGACGCGATCTGCTCACCTATAAATAGAGCATGAATCTCAGATGAAAAATGTGAATTAATTAATCCATTCAAGCCAATCTTTGTCAAACTTCTGAGAGATAATTTTGTGCTCCATCTAAGCTAAGTGTGCTTATTTAATATTCTCTTTCTTTAGCTTTATTTAATTGATTTTGTTTCTACTATTCTAATCTAATTTGATAAGAGGAATTGTTATTCCTTTTCTTTAGAATCAAAATCAATTAAGGCAAGCCCTATTTGGTTTAATTTAAAATCTATTAGAACTAGAACCATTGTAATTGAGTACTGGACATTGAACTTGGACATTCAATCATTTACTCTGACTTGGTTCTCTGAAATTTGCTACAACGAAGGAGATAATCAGGTATTTTACATTTAATTGTAAATTCCTTTCTGTTTTGGTTTCTTTCAAGATTTGCCAAAAAAATCTTGTTGTATTGGTTATCTGAGGAGAGCTAGGAAAACTCAGAAGTGGGGTTTTTTTAATTGTGTGAGCCCACAGACAAAGACACAATTATAAAGGTTTTGGGTGAACCTATGAAAACCTATATTGTTAGTGAATGCTAATATCCCCTGTGTGAGGATATTAGGAGTAAAGTAGCATTCTGTGTGGCTATTGTTTAACAGTTGGTGAACATACAGGCAAACCACTATAATCCCTTGTGTTGTGGTTGAATGATTTATATTTCTTATCTTTAATTATTTATTTGTGGGATGTATGTATGGTGGTGAATGTTGTAATCATTTAATTCAAGCATTGTGGGAATTTTGTAATAGTTTAGAATTTATTTTCTGCTATTCCTTTATCAGCTTGATATTCAATTTCCTTTAAAGTTGTTCCAGCAAGGTTGCCCTGCCATTTTTATGGTGTATGGCTATCCCTAGAATAATACATTTGTGATTACAATTTATTTCAGTTCAGTTTGTGTTTATTTCTATATTCCTCTTTGGTTTGAGATTTGATACAAAGATCTTTCTAGAAATAAGGTTGTCCTACCATAAACTCTGGTTTTTGGTGTAAGGTTGTCCTTAGAACAATATTTGTATCAACCTCTCAAGATCTGAATTTTGAGGTTGTTTTACTTTCCTGCATTGTGATTTATTTTGGCTATCATATTCTTTTTAATTCCGCTGTTATAAGTTTTATTTGGTATAGTCCTATTCACCCCCCCTCTAAGACATATAGCTAGGCCTTTTCAAGTGGTATCAGAGCCTAATAGCTCTTTTTCAATTCTTAGATTTAATTCCTGAGCTAACAATCTAAGCTATATAAAAAGATGTCAAATTTTGATAGCCTTTCAGTTACTAGGCCTCCATCATTTGATGGCTCCAACTATGCCTATTGGAAAGCCAGAATGAGGATCTTCCTAAAATCAATGGATGAGAGTGTGTAGCGAGCCACAGTGACCGAATGGAACCCTCCTACTATTGAAGTAACTGAATCCGACGGTTCAAAAACTATGTCTGTACCTGCTTATTATTTATGGACCACCCTTCAGAAAAGTGAGTATAGTGTCAATGCTAAAGCACTAAATGCAATCACTTGCGCACTATCACCGGATGAGTTCAAAAGAATTATATCCTGTGATACTGCAAAGCAAGCCTAGGATATACTAGAAATGACACACGAGGGTACATCAATTGTAAAAAAGTCTAAAGTCTAACTCCTCACAACCAAATTTGAAGAAATTCATATGGAGGAAAATGAAATGTTTATGGACTTTTACACTAGACTAAATGACATTGTAAACTCAATGTGGAGTCTTGGCGATAAAATTCTAGAAAGTAAAGTGTGTGTAAAGATACTACGCTCACTTCCTGAACGGTTCAATTCTAAAGTAACCGCGATCCAGGAACTTCGTGATACGGATAATATGAGGGTAGAAGAACTAGTTGGTTCTTTACAAACCCACGAGTTAAACTTTAAAGCTCCTAAAGGTAAATCTATCGCACTAAAATCCTCTAAATGTAATTCAAAAGAAAATTCTGATTCAGAAGATGATATGGCTCTTTTAGCTAAGAAATTTTATAAGATTTTCAAAAGCAAGAAAATGGTTGATTTTCAAAAATCGAATGATAAAAAGAAAAAACTCAAACCTCAAAAATCTTTGAAAGATAGTCAATGTTACAACTGTCAAGAATATGGGCACTTAGCAAATAAATGTCCTAAAAAGGACAAACATAAGAAGAAGGGTATATTGGCTACATGGGATGAATCATCTGATTCTGAAGCTTCTTCTAAATCAAAAGATTCTGAAACTGAGTCGGGCAATGAAGTTAAAGCTCTTATGACTCTAGCCAAATTCACATTTTCAGATAATGACTCAACAAGTGAAGAAAATCTGAGTAGTGAATGTGAAAATGAAGATGATCTTCAAGACGCTTGCAATGCCCTATATAAGGAAAGTTGTAAAATTGCTGTCAAACTTAAACTTCAAAAAGAAAAGTTTTCTAAACTCAAAGAATGTTTTGAATCACTCGTCTTAGAAAAATCACAAATTTCAGATTGTTTTGAAAAATCAAAATGCGATTTGGAATTCAAAAATTCCCTAATTGATGAATTGAAATCTGAAATTGAGAAACTCAAAAATGAAGTATCTTCTCTTCTGAGTCTAAAGGACACATGGAAATATGCCCAAGGTGATCCAAAGTTAGAAAAAATTTTATCCGGATCAAGAAAATGTGGCGATCTATCCGAGTTAGGCTATGATAAAAATTTATCTCCTAAACAAAAGTATACTCCTCCTATGTTTGTGAAAGGAGAGTCCTCAAACTCAAAAGGGAAAAGTACTTATCAAGGTTTTTCTAGAAATTCAAAAACTTTTCAAAAACCTAGAAGCAGCCATGTTAGCATTAATCAGAAATGAAATCCACTAGCTGAAAAGATAGAAGATTTACTCAAGGAGCTCTTAAAATCTAACTCTATAGGTTATTCTTACAACTATAAACAAAAGAAGACCAACTATGTTCCTAAACCCAAAACAGTTATGAAATGGGTTCCTAAAGTTGCTTGCTTGGTTGCTCACACTGCTTTCAAAGCAACAAGTCATTTAAAGTGGTACCTAGACAGTGGATGCTACAGGCATATGACAGGTGACAAAGCTTTATTCACGGATCTAAAAGATATGACTGATGGATCAGTCACATTTGGTGATGGTAGCAACTGCAAGTTTATAGGCCAAGGTACGGTTCAACTTTTTAATCTTCCTGTGTTTAAAAACGTTTTATATGTTGAAGGCTTAAAACATAACTTGCTTAGCATATCTCAAATATGTGATAATAACCATAGTGTTCGGTTCTCTAATCAAAGTTGTGAGATACTAAACAATAAGGGTTCTGTAATATTAACTGGACATAAAACGTCTGAAAATTGCTATATTATTAGCGAATCCAGATCATCTAATCAAACATGTTACATGGTCCATACAGACGAGACTGATTTATGGCACAAACGTCTTGGACATGTACATTATCGAAATTTATATAGATTGAGCAAACGAGAACTTATAAGAGGTTTACCAAAACTTCAGAAATTAAATAAAATATGTGGTGAGTGCCAGATAGGCAAACAAATAAGGAACTCACACAAAAAGGTGAATTCAAATACCACATCAAGACCACTCGAACTCCTCCACATGGATCTAATAGGACCTACCAGAACGGAAAGTCGTGGTGGGAAAAAGTATATTCTGGGAATAGTTAATGACTTTACCAAATTCACATGGGTAGTCTTCTTAAGGGATAAATCTGAAACCCTTGAAAAAGTAAGAAAAGTTCTCAAAAGGATTCAAACTGAAAATCTTCTCAAATCAGTAAGATTCGTAGTGATCATGGATCTGAATTTGAGAATAGCAATTTTGAGAAGTTCTGTACCGACCAAGGAATATTACATGAATTCTCAACTCCTAAAACTCCACAACAAAATGGAATTGTGGAAAAAAAGAATAGGGTGCTTCAAGAAATGGTTAATGTCATGTTGAAAGCATGAAGCTCTCTAAAAATCTTTAGGCTGAAGCTGTCAACACAGCTTGCTATATTATTAACCGAGTCTACACTAGCAAAGATAATAATAAAATGGCTTACAAATTGTGGTTCAATAAAAAGCCTACTGTCAACTACTTTCGAGTTTTTGGCAGCAAGTGCTATATTTTACGAGATCGTGAAAATTTGAGAAAATTCGATACAAAGAGTGATGAAGGGATTTTTCTAAGATATTCCTTAAACAGTCGAGCTTATAGGGTTCTGAACAAAAGAACTGGTGTGATTCAAGAGTCCATCAATGTTGTCATTAATGATCACTTAAACACGCCAATCCCTTATTCAGATAATGATGAAGTTCTAAGTATTGATAAACCCGATACTTCATCGAATCAGACTGATTCTGAGTTGACGACTGTTAAAGATCATCCAACCACACAAATTCTTAGAAACCCTCTCACCGGTGTTTGCACCCATAGACAACCTGAGGATATATGTAATTATGTATGTTTTACATCCTAAATAGAACCATCTAACGTAAAAGAAGCTCTTGCTGATGAGAACTGGATTGTTGCGATGCAAGAAGAACTTAACCAATTCGTAAGAAATGATGTTTGGTATCTCGTACCAAGACCTAAAGATAAACACATCATTGGAACAAAATAGATTTTCAAAAATAAGTTTGACGAGCATGGAAATATAATTAGAAATAAGGCTAGACTAGTGGTACAAGGTTATACTCAAATTGAAGGAATTGATTTTAATGAAACTTTTGCACCAGTAGCACGTCTTGAATCTATCAGACTATTTATATCCATTACATGTTTTAGAAAGATAAAGATCTATCAAATGGATGTGAAAAGTGCTTTTCTAAATGGCGATTTACATGAAGAAGTCTATATTGAACAGCCAATGGGTTTTGAAGATCCCAAAAATACTGATCATGTGTATCGGCTTAAAAAGGCACTTTATGGATTAAAACAAGCACCTCGGGCATGGTATGAGAAACTAACAAAATTTCTTTTAAGTCATAATTTTTAAATGGGATCTGTTGATAAAACTCTGTTTGTTAAAAAACATAATGATCATATCTTAATGGTACAGATTTATGTTGATGATATCATTTATGGATAAACTTGTACTGACTTGACTACTGAGTTTGTAGATTTGATGAAATCACAGTTCGAAATGAGCATGGTTGGGGAATTGACTTATTTCCTTGGATTGCAAGCAAAACAACAATCTGAAGGAATATTCATTTCTCAATCTAAGTATGCTTTGAATCTAATCAAGAGATTTGGATTTGAGAATGGCAAGAATTTTGATACTCCTATAAGTACTACCCTGAAACTCTCAAAAGACTCTAAAGGTAAAAATGTTGATACAAAACTTTATCGGAGTATGATTGGTAGTTTGTTATATTTAACTGCTAATAGACCTGATATTTCTCTAAGTGTTGGTATTTGCGCAAGATATCAATCTGATCCAAAAGAATCTCACTTGATTGCTGTCAAACGGATTGTTAGATATGTCGCAAATACTGTAAATCTCGGTCTCTGGTATCCTCATGAGACTAGTGTCCAATTAGCTGGGTACTCGGATGCTGACTGGGCTAGTAATCTAGATGATAGAAAATCAACCAGTGGTGGTTGCTTTTACATTGGAAATTGTCTAGTTTCCTGGTTTAGTAAGAAACAAAATTCTATATCACTTTCAACAAAGTGGTGAGTATATCGCATATTTGGTAATGCATGTACACAGCTTGTTTGGATGCAACGAATGCTAAGTGATTATGGAATTAAACAGGATTCTATGTTATTACATTGTGATAATTCCAGTGCGATAAATATTTCAAAAAATCCTATTCAGCATTCTCGTACTAAGCACATTGACATTAGATTTCATTATATTTGGGAATTAGTAGAAGAAAAAGTTATATCTCTGGAATATATTCCTACCGAACATTAACGAGCTGACATTTTCACAAAACCTCTTGATAAAAGAAAGTTCAAAAAGATGAAATTTGATCTTGGCATGTGCATTTTAAAATGATTATTTATGCCTACTTGTATCATAGTGTATATATTTACTAGGTTAAATTCTAACTTTTGTATAATTTGCAAGAAATATTAATTTTTGGACATTCTTCGACCAGTCGTGAGTATACTCGACCAGTCGACCTTCGACCGGTCGTAGATACCCACGACCAGTCATAGATCTCGGGAATCACTTCAAAATTTGGGGATTTTTCTTTCTTCCTCATTCCGTTTTTTTTTCCAAGGAGCCGAGCTTCGACTTGTCGAACCCACTGTTCTTGTTCTTTAAGGTTAGTGTTCCATATACGTTTTTCTTGAAGATTTGTATCTAGATTATTTCCTTTTCTAGCTTAAAGCTTTCTATTTTGGATTTCATTGAGATTTGGGGTTTGGATTATGAAAAATCTATTTTGAGTAAACTCACTTCTCAATCCTTTGCAACTTCTTATCTCCTTATTATCATCGTTGCAAATGGCTTCTAGAGGTAGAAAAACTACTTCCCGTGGTCCTTCTTCTTCCTCCAGATTGACCAAGCGTCATCTTCTTATTCCCAATGATGATCCATCTTATGTTACGGACATTAGATCACGTAATGTTATTGTTGAACATCCTGTTGATATTAATCATATTGCACCTTTTGACATCCTTCCTATGCTTGAAGCTGTAGGTTAAGTTAACTCTTACATTGGGGTGGGCTAGCATATCGGTCCATTGCCCAATCCATGTTTGCATGTATTAGTGCTTTCTCACAGAATAATTTAACTTTTAAAATATCTACTAGTGAAGGGCCTTTTGACATTGATCGTCATTTAATTTCAGCCCTTATGGACATTCCTGTGAATGATGAGGGTATTCCTATTCATAATTTGACTGATAAACCCTCAGTTTCTGAAAAATACATGCTCACTAGAGATTTGTGCAACATGGATATTCACTGAACAGAAAAAGGGAATGCGCTTCCCGTAAGGTATTTATTACCCAAATATAGAGTTCTCCACAAAATCTTTGTGTCTAATCTGTATCCTCGTTCGGGTAATAAAACTGACTTGACCTCGTTTATGGTTCGTGTTCTCCATGCTATTGCCAGTAGTACTCAGATTTGTTTACCATCCTTAATCTGTCATTTCATTCTTCAGTTTAGACTCCATCCTGGTCATAGTGACATTCCTTTTGCCTATTTAATGACTATATTGGCTACACATATATTAGTCGATATGCCGGTTGATGAGGCACCTATCCATCATCTGATTTTCAATAATTCTAATCTCAATAAGATGAAGCTGGAATTACTTCTTGAACAAGGTGGTGATGGTGGTGGTGGTCATGACGAAGCTGGTGAAGACATTAATATGGATGACATTTTTGAGGAACTGGATTCTGATTCAACAAATGATCCAGATTTTGAACCATCTGATGTTGATGCACGTCTGAGTGTGTTGGAGGATAAAGTTAAAAATATAAATATAAAGATGGAAAACATGTCGGTTGCTCATGATTTACAATTCAAGTACATGCGCAAATATCTTAAGCGATTGAACAAAGGCATGCACCAACTTAATCCCTCTATTCCTGCTCCGTTATCTGGTTCCAGTTCTGATTAGTCTATATGGGATTTCTGGTCTGTAATAACTTTATAACTTAGCACTAGGTTAACTAATTTTGAGTTGGATACTATCTTTGTTTTATGCTGGGTATTTGTTCTATGTGAAACTATGCTGCTTTTGAGTTGGATATTATCTGTTTTTCTGCTATAATCTCGTAACTCCTCATATTTACTCTCATATATCCCTTTATTTAGTTCTCCTTCCTTGTTGTTTCCTTTGTCATGTTGTGACAAAAAAGGGGAGAATGGTTTGTTCTTAACGATGTGATTGTGAGAGAAGTAGCATTGGTTATGTTACTCAGGTGGAGTATGTTTGAACTAGTTGAATGAACCGGTTATGAACTGGTTGAATGTTGAATATTGAATATTGATTTGCAGGTAAGCCAGTTGATATTAACTGGTTCATGATTCATGATTCTTTAACCAATTGTTTTACTTTATGTTTATCTTGGTTATGTGTTTTATCACTAATTTGACAAAGGGGGAGATTGTAAGTGCTATAGTTTATATCCCTGTCGGTTGTCAAATTTGTGGTGCCAAAATCACTATTATATAACTTGCATAAGTGAAGCTCTCAAAGATCAACATTCATGAACAAGCAAAGCTCACAACAAGCAAAGCTCACAAATACAAAAATCAACCTTGACTGCAAGTATTGCTCTCAAGACAAGTCTCAAGAATGCAAGACTTCAAGAAGTGTATAAGGCAGTTCGTAAAGAACTCAAGACACTTTCAAGGTTAAGCTACATCAAGATTTCAAGATTGAACTATATCAAGACTTCAAGACTTAAACTTCAAGGTCACTTGTTCCTAATGTTTCAATGTCCTTACTTCACGATTGGGGTTTGATTGACCTTAGGTTGACCTTAGAAGTAGGTCATTTTGGATACATAAGTCATATGTTTAAGTTACATGAGTTTGGGCAGTTCTAGGACTTGTCCTAGGCTTTCTTCGACTAGTCTTAGCTTTGCTTCGACCAGTCTAAGAAATTCTTCGATCAGTCGTGAGTTTGCTACAAAATTCGAATATTTTCTGTTAGGCTTCGACTAGTCCAGAATCATTCGACCGATCGAAGGAAAGCGAGTAATCGACTACATCTTCGACCAGTCGAAAGTCTTCGACTCAAAGTCCAGTGATTAAATACAGTGTCTTCGACCAGTCGAAGGAGACCTTCGACCAATCGAAAGAGACCTTCGACCAGTCGAAGGTGACCTTCGACTAGTCGCAGAATGGTCAAAGTTTATCGCACCCGATTTTTTTCAAATCTGTTAATTCTTCGACTAGTCGAAGACGCGATCTGCTCACCTATAAATAGAGCACGAATCTCAGAAGAAAAATGTGAATTAATTAATCCATTCAAGCCAATCTTCGTCAAACTTCTGAGAGATAATTTTGTGCTCCATCTAAGCTAAGTGTGCTTATTTAATATTCTCTTTCTTTAGCTTTATTTAATTGATTTTGTTTCTGCTATTCCAATCTAATTTGGTAAGAGGAATTGTTATTCCCTTTCTTTGGAATCAAAATCAATTAAGGCAAGCCCTATTTGGTTTAATTTAAAATCTATTAGAACTAGAACCATTGTAATTGAGTACTGGACATTGAACTTGGACATTCAATCATTTACTCTGACTTGGTTCTACCGGGCTGCTACAACGAAGGAGATAATCAGGTATTTTACATTTAATTGTAAATTCCTTTCTGTTTTGGTTTCTTTCAAGATTTGCCAGAAAAATCTTATTGTATTGGTTATCTGAGGAGAGCCAGGAAAACTCAGAAGTGGGGTTTTTTTAATTGTGTGAGCCCACAGACAAGGACACAATTGTAAAGGTTTTGGGTGAACCTGTGAAAACCTATTTTATTAGTGAACGCTAATATCCCCTGTATGAGGATATTAGGAGTGGAGTTGCATTCTGTGTGGCTGTTGTTTAACAGTTGGTGAACACACAGGCAAACCACTATAATCCCTTGTGTTGTGGTTGAATGATTTATATTTCTTATCTTTAATTATTTATTTGTGGGATGTATGTATGGTGGTGAATGTTGTAATCATTTAATTCAAGTATTGTGAGAATTTTGTAATAGTTTAGAATTTATTTTCTGCTATTCCTTTATCAGCTTGATATTCAATTTCCTTTAAAGTTGTTCCAGCAAGGTTGCCCTGCCATTTTTATGGTGTATGGCTGTCCCTAGAACAATACATTTGTGATTACAATTTATTTCAGTTCAGTTTGTGTTTATTTCTGTATTCCTCTTTAGTTTGAGATTTGATACAAAGATCTTTCTAGAAATAAGGTTGTCCTACCATAAACTATGGTTTTTGGTGTAAGGTTGTCCTTAGAACAACATTTGTATCAACCTCTCAAGATCTGAATTTTGAGGTTATTTTACTTTCCTGCATTGTGAGTTAATTTGGCTATCATATTCTTTTTAATTCCGTTGTTATAAGTTTTATTTGGCATAGTCCTATTCACCCCCCCTCTAGGACATATAGTAGGCCTTTTCAGAAAGCATCCTTGTCGTCACAAAATTCGGCTCCGCCTCAGGAGTAGCATCACCATCTACAATCAGACAAAGTCTGGTGGGTGTCCAGAACACCGTCCCGTAACGTGGGAGTGAATGATCAACTCAGTGGAACAATAAAACATAGGTTAACATTTATCAATTTAGTCAAGCAGTAATGATAAACCAATACAATCAACATTCCTAAGTATTATAATTAATGTAAGGATGAGATGCGATTATGATGCATGCACTCACTAACGTACTCCCTCATACGGCACCATCTTACGTCTAGGGCATACTGTCACCCTCAGTGCTCCACATCTTCCAGGCACATGCAATGCGATGATGAGCATGATTACCGAGTTGTTATTAGTCCATTTCAAACAGCAGTATTGGGAAACTAAGGTACCTTCCTTATATCATTCCCAAATAATGATCCATTCTAGGGACATCAGTCCTAGACGATCTCATATGATGGTGTGTCTCTAGGTCGCTGCAAGGGCTATCAGGGTTGTTACACGGAATCGTTGCACCACTCCCCCATCACTTTATTAATATAGGCCTAGTTTATACTCTGTTACTACGGGAAGGCTTGTCACCTCACCATAGATTTAGAGTATGCTCGAGGTTACTACACCGGGTACGGTCAGGGCTGCCAGGGCTATTGTATGGAATCATTACACCACTCTCCCATCACCCATCAAAGCAGTGTAGGCCGATAGCTCGAATATAGTGTCTCATACCACTATAATCGGCTCACGAGTCTGGTTGCTCAATGGTCACTACGAGGAGGCTCGTGGTCCTAGCGTAGGCCGACAGCTCGACCATGGTGTCCCATACCACCATGCCCAGCTCATGAGTCTTAGCGGATCAAGGTACCACGGTTAACGGGATTCCACTGGTAAGGTTAGTACCTCAGGTTCAAACAGAGGTGTCCAAACATGGTGAACATACATAAGACAGATCGGGTTACTTGACGAGCTCGGCTACCTCGAGCGCATGACAAGTTGAACGACACGAAAGTACATAAGCACTTCGCGTGGCCAACCACTATCACCAACTGAAGTACGACTCGGGTTCGTCGAATACATCTCATGTGGCGAATGAATCTCAACCACGAATTCAATCCCATTACCGATTGCCTGGACTATACAATAGCCCCAATCACATTCAATTACAGAACAGTTAAAGCAGTAATGGATCAAGATTTCAAATCATACAATCAAATATCCAATATTATCTACTTAGGGCTGCCAGGGCTGTTGCATAGAATCATTACACCACTCCCCCATCACCCTTCATGGATTTTATGGAATACAACTTAAACATGTGAAGTAGTCAGAGTAGAATTAAATCAACAAGTAATTCAACATATGAATAAGCATGTTATAAAACACAACGCAAACAGGAAATCCAAACACATACGTTTCATAAACCAGTAGGTGATTAAACTAAACACTTACATGAAGGAAATCATACACATCACTAAGATAGTTGATAATCCTATCTCAACACCCTTATACATTACAATTTACTAACTACTACTCATTCAGACATTTCAACAAACACTTTAGACTACATACATCAACATACATGACATATGTTGATCACATAGGTATTAGGCCAAATCCTTTCACTAGGGAGCTGCCCCATTTATAACACGCGTGCACCCACGACGGATAATCATTAATTACAAGCATGAATCTAAGTTTCATATTCATTTGAACATTTTCACAAACACTTGGGCTACACAATTCAACATATATTATATTGGCCGTGGTGTGATTTAGGGCAAATCCTTTCGTCAAAGGGGTATCGCCTATACAATAATCATATATCCATGACGATTAGTCATGGCGAGCACGAATGCGAATTCTATACTCATTCGGTCATTTTCACAAACACTTAGAATACACTCTTTTAACATACAGTGTATACTAGTAAAAACATGTATTAGGGTGAATCCTTTCGCCGAGTGAGTATTATATATATAACATGTTCATATAGTAATTAATCATGGCTAACATACTTTTAAAATTTGTACGTATACGGTATTTTCTACAAATACGAGGAATATAGTATATTCAACATAATTAACGTATAACCGAAAAACGAAACGGACAGCACTTTGTACATGTGCAATTGCATGCAGATCATGAATCTATCATTATCTGACATTGAAAGCATTGAAAACCATAACCTATCATCTAAAGTCCGCACCTTATGCCGTAGAAGCGTAACGGAGCCGATGGAATCTCTAAGCTTTAGTATACGGCAGTTTGGCAACCTATAGAATGAAATAGATTAGCTATTTCATCATTTACAATGTTCATAACCCTATATCAGAATAGGGTTAGGGTTTCTTACCTAAAAATAAAGTTGAAAATGCCGGGAAAGCGATAAGAACGATGTAGTTAGGCACAGATAGCAGCAGAGTAGAGTGGCAGAGAGATGCTCCCACAACTCTCACACTTTATCTCTCTTTTCTCTCTTCTTTCTCCTAGAGTTTCTCTCAAATTTGTATGGGCTGAATGAGAGAGGTTTTAAGGTCCTTATATAAGCTAAAACATCACTAAAATAGACTCCAGGTCAAGGTATACTTAGGTTATGTCCAAAGCGGGTCCGTTTCGATCCAACGGAGCACTTTTAGTGGCCCCTTTTCTATGTGCGATCGGACTTAAGCTCACCAACCTTGGATCTTGGTGGAGTTAAGTTTTCGTTCCAGTTGGATTCTCAGATCATGCGTGGCGGACCAGTTCAGTTCAACGGTCACCGGAACTCGATCAGGGTTACAAGTACATGGACATGTGTATGAAATTTTCCCTGATCCAAGGGTGTATTTGGGTCAGATTCTGACTGTCTTATTGTTTATATCGGGCCCGCAAGTGACAAGTCTCAGATTACTTAAATGAGACTTGATTTCTTAAAAAATCTACATTTTCTCACACACTTTACTCCGGGCTCAAGCGAATAGCCGCAGGACATTATCTGGATTTGATTTCCGAGATGGTTGTCAAGCCCAGCAAGGCGGTCCTAACCGTTTAATTTCACGTTAATCAGACTTTCGACATGGGGGCCAGATCTGATACGGAGTTTTGTGATGCTCCCGAGAGCAATCGGGTAATGAGATTGATCCTAGATTTTAGGGTAACCTAGCGTCACTAATTTTACAAGTTTTGGGTCTTGCAGATCGGATTTAAAGTGATTAGTGCGGATTTTGTATGTAATCTAGTTTAGTACTTCGTTAACTTTGTCTAATTTCTAAAGGATTTAATCCTATAAGATTTATGTCTGAGGTGATACTCGGGCCTTTGGTAGTTTGTATAGAAGCTGGTTCAAAGAATTAACACTTAACTAAATCACGCCCTAATTACAACAGAAGGTCCTAGGGCAGGAGAGGCTAATGTTCCAAATACCTATTCGTTTTGTGAGATTCCATAAGGGTAATGGGTAATGGTTAAAAGCCCATTTTATTTATGTATTTACTATTTACAGTATTGTTTAATTTAAGTATTGTTCTTTATCACCTAAACTTTTAAAATAGTGTCTAATGTGAAAGTACTTTGAAAATTTTAAAGAACAAGGTGGTGAAAAGTGAGCTTTGTGGAGGAAATGGGTTAAAAAGTGAATTTTTTTTAATATGGGATTGGGTTCTGACAAGTTAATAAGGTGTTAGGAGTAACCCATTGCCTAAGGATGTCTGATTCCAGGTTGGCAAAAATTCAGGATGTTACAATCTACCCCCCTTAAAATAAAATTTCGTCCCCGAAATTGGCTAAAGGTAATAAGTAAGGATTTTATTATTTCATTTGCCTAAGACTTATTGATTTCAAGTTTATATGCATGGTAGGGTGTATATTGTGTATGCTAGTCTAGTACATTTTAGGCACTACCCCCCTTAAAAATTTATTTCTTTATCCCTTGCTTATATCCTGATGGTTTGCTACAATGGATTTCTTTATCTATTTGGAGTTTTAACTTCGATTCCCATCTGTTGAGAGTAAAATAGCTGTTTTCAATGTTTGACCAATATGGAGAGACGGTTATAGTGGGCTTGATCCCGATACATCGATCATCTACATGGCTAGGGTAGAAAGCTCAACGTATCCCTTCCTAGTCTTGGTGGCTCCTGGTCTTCTGCTCGGCCAAGTAGTGAGTCCATTGGTAGTCGCCCAGGATTGAGAATTGGGTCAAGCTGTGAATGCTTCTTAGTTTATATTTCAGTAACTCCATAGACCGATCACTCTAAAAACTTAGGGAATGCCCATCACTGAAAGGTTCAAATGTCCTATTTCTCAGGTTGCCCTTTAGGTCTTGGTCTAAGAAAATCCTCGTTATTATCTATGTCCAAGGAAATGGTGAATCAAACCTTACTAGATCATCCTAAAACAGTTTCTCATAGTAGAACTTGCTAGGGCTTCTATTATGTTCGTATTTAACGAGCACAGTTGTAGATGTGTTGACCTTAGCTATTGTAATTCGGTTCGTACCCATTGTTAGGCCTATTTTGTAATATGAAATTGTTTAACACTTAAACCCTAATTGCTTTACATTCTAAGGAAGATTCAGATCATATCTAATGACCTAACCTTGCGTATAACTGGGAGTAATTTCTTTCGATCCTGGGCTAGTGGGGCAAGGGCCAACCATGCTTTCGCTGCGCCAATGAGCGGGTAGACGTGTATACCTACCTATCTCGACCGAATTCATAATCTTTCTACCCCCCTTAAAAATAATTCCTACTCTAAGGGCTCAAGAATCTGTCTTGATCCGTATGTCGGAATAAGGTGTAATTTAGGACCTATCCTTGACATGAAATGGGATACGATCTCCCAATACATTGGTCTTCCTTCCATCGATGATGTGTATTATGGCATTGGTACCTATGTTTACAGAAAGGAGCTAAAAATGATGGGTATTGTGGTTGATTTCAGGGGCAGGTGTGAGTTTGAGGTAAGATGCCTAAATCTACCGAGTTTTTGTCACGATCCAGACTTATCCTATTTAATTATGTCTAGCTTAACAGGCAGGATATCTTTCTACGTTCATATGCACAATATGTATGCCGACATGGCATATAATTTGGAACCTAATTTCTAATTGTCTGTTGCCCATTTGGGCAATTCCTTAGGCCTAAAAGATAATCTCTATCGGCTATATACTCCTAATACTTCTCAAAGACGAAGTTATAAACTTTTAGTTGTAAGTGGTCGGGCCAACACGGAAGGAAAGTTGTGTAGTGGGTCTGAGTCAAATACATGGACCTTTTGCCTAGCTAGGACAGAAAATTGTCATATCATTTCTTAATCCTAGTCGATCTTGACCTTCTGCTTAATCAGAGCATAGGGTTCATTGGTCACTACCAGGATTGAGAAGTCGATTCAAACCGCGAATACCTCGCTTATATATAGTTTCTCTGCTCCGTGTTCCCGATTGTACTAAGTCCTTGAGAAGGCGATTCTAAGGGGTGTATTGATTTAACCTATCATTAAATCCAAGGGATATATAAGTTTCCTCTGAGTGTGAATAGTTACTAATCAAATAACCTTCCTAAGTGCTATTAAAGAAGTCTATGAGTACCGAGGGGATTCAACAAAGGAACGGGGTCTCGCTCCAACCTAATCAAGTCAACTAACTAAATCTATTACTCAATTATCTTAGCGTAATGACTCTTTTACATTCCTTAGTCTAACTAGTAGCCTAGTCACAACATATGAGTAGCGGTAATCCATTAGTCGTGATCCAAAATCTATACTTCTACACTAGATGATTTCATACTATTTTAAATAAGGGCAATTGTTTTATCGCTTAGTGTCAAGCGTTGTTTGATTGGAATCGAGTTACCCGAACTTGAATTTAACTACGCTCAAGCACTACACACATGCTCATACTAGCTAAGAAGGTCCTAAGGTTCACGTTATCGATTTATTGGATTTCCCATACTGTTAGGTTATTCGAATCTAGGAACACCACTTAGGTCCAAAATTCCAAGAGCCTATTTGGCCAGTGGTCATAAGTTGTATTAAATGGGACTGCCCACCACAGGATTGGAAGTGGCATGTTTGGTAGGAGGGTGGGAGGGGATTAAAATTAATTTCATAGGCTTTGGAAAATGAGCCTTGTGTTGGAAAGTGTGAGATGGGATGTCCAAATCCCATGATGAGGAATTTCCAAGTGTAATTTGAAAGGAAATCCCAGGATATACTTTTCATTGTATACATTCCAAACATGGTGTTGGAAAACATGAGATACACCCAATCTAGGAACCATATCTTACACATACATTTATTATTTCTTTTACAATTCCATCCACCTAATCTCACTTAATGTAGTTGGCCGAATGGCCCTAAACGTCCTCAAACATCTAAAACATTCTACCAACTACTACACCCATCAACATGAAAACATAAACATCTAAAGACAGTAACCCATGCAAACTACAAGACAACAGTATGGATGACTAGACATCTGAGAAAATGACCATATTAAGCTCAGATAGAGCCACAAAAAAGTGAAGAAAATGGAGGAATAGGGCTGGTTTCTTTGGTTCTCTACGGATTTGAGCCTCCAAGGGGTGTGCCAAGGCTCAAATGACAGTAGTTAAAGGAGGAAAATGGAGAGGTAGGATGGGTTGGACAGCTTACACGATTTTGAGCCTCAAATGAGGAGGTGTGGGAGCTCAAATGAGGAAAAACGGAAAGGGTAGAGGGTAGGTGTTGCTGTGAACGATGGAGGGGTGTGGGTTTTAACAGAAAACCATGGAATGAGTGATTGGAAGGGAGGCTTGAGAGAGAAAACTGGATTTTTGAGGGAAAGGGAGAGCTTGGAGGGAGATTTTATGAAGGAAGTATGTGTTTAGAGAGGTTTTAAGCCACGGCCCCTATACCAGGGGGTCACCCTAGCCTCTAAACACGATCGGCTAGACTGGCCCGCCCGGCCGGGCCCGAAAACCGGCGAGGCCTCGCCGACTTGGCGAGGGCCTCGTCTCTCACTGGAGTGGTTGGCGATGGCTTACCATTTATGTGAGGTCCTTGTGACCCCTAAGCCCCAAAAAAGTATGGGTCCCATCCTGGGTACCCTTGGACATGTATGGGTAGGCCCACGACTCCGTTTCGCTCCGTTTCGGGTCAGTTCGTGTGTTTTCTGATACATATCAGTATTTACTAATTTTTAACGGCTGGGATGGGGTGAATTATAGTCTAGACCCGTCGTGTGATGGTCTAGAAGTTGTTTGAGGTCGATTCGTGCGATCACGGTTGAGTACAGAATCAAACAATATGACCTAATTCAGTGAACTTCGCCGATTGGCGAAACTAGGACTACCTATGACTGTTTCTACTTTTCATTGCTCCCTCCTAAGTCAGAGTGTGTCAGAGTGCGTCGTGTGACCATAACTCAGGTCCGGTTTAATCCAAATCATGCTTTGATACCATCTTGTAATGCCCTAAAAATCGGGGGTCGAGCAAAGTTCAGCTCCCGAGTTCCAACGCATCACTTATGTAATATAGATAATGATGATTATGATGAGAGCATTGAAACATGAATGAGATTATACCAAAATAGCATATCATACTCTAGAGACAGTTAAATTGCAAGCGAAAGACTGTGATAGATGTATAGAAGATATATATACTATGGTAAGTCTCCAGAGTGTGATAATATTATCAGGTTAATGAATGACAAGTAAAATTCAAAAATATACAAAATGTGTAAGGTCTTCTAGTCAACATCCCTGTAACCTCGTCGATCAAGACACGGCTCACATGAAGCCACCAGAAAATAGCATATACGAGAAAGCATCCTCATCATCACAAAGTCCGGCTCCGCCTCAGGAGTAGCGTTGCCATCTGTAATCAGACAAAGTCTGGTGGGTGTCCGGAACACCGTCCCGTAACGTGGGAGTGAGTGATCAACTCAGTGGAACAATAAAGCATAGGTTAACATGTTATCAATTCAGTCAAGCAGTAATGATAAAGCAATACAATTAACATTCTTAAGTACTGTAATTAATGCAAGGATAAGATGCGATTATGATGCATGCTCTCGCCAACGTACTCCCTCGTGCAGCACCATCTTACGTTCGCGGCATGTTGTCACCCTCAGTGCTCCACATCTTCCAGGCACATGTAATGTGATGATGAGCATGATTACTAAGTTGTTATCAGTCCATTTCAAATAGCAGTATTGGGAAACTAAGGTACCTTCCTTATATCATTCCCAAACAATGATCCAATCTAGGGTCGTCAATCCTAGATAATCTCATACGATGGTGTGTTTCTAGGTCGCTGCAAGGGCTGTCAGGGCTGTTACACAGAATCTTTGCACCACTCCCCCATCATCTCATCAATACAGGCCTAGTTTATACTTTGTTACTATGGGAAGGCTCATCGCCTCACCGCAGATTTAGAGTATGCTCGAGGTCACTACACCGGGTATGGTCAGGGCTGTCAGGGCTATTACACGGAATCGTTGCACCACTCCCCCATCACCCATCAAAGCAGTGTAGGCCGACAGCTCGAATATAGTGTCCCATACCACCATAATCGGCTCACGAGTCTGGTTGCTCAATGGTCACTACGAGGAGGCTCGTGGCCCCAGCGTAGGCCGACAGCTCGACCATGGTATCCCATACCACCATGCCCAGCTCATGAGTCTTAGCGGATCGAGGTACCACGGTTAACGGGATTCCACTGGTAAGGTTAGTACCTCAGGTTCAAACAGAGGCATCCAAACATGGTGACCATACATAAGATGGATCGGGTTACTTGATGAGCTCGACTAGCTTGAGTGCACGACAAGTTGAACGACACGAAGTGCATAAGCACTTCACGTGGCCAACCACTATCGCCAACTGAAGTACGACTCGGGTTCATTGAACACATCTCATGTGGCGAATGAATCTCAGCCACAAATTCAATCCTGTTACCGATTGCCTGGACTATACAACAACCTCAATCACTTTTAATTACGGAACAGTTAAAGCAGTAATGGATCAAGATTTCAAATCATACAATCAAATATCCAATATTGTGCGCTTAGGGTCGCTGTGGTACATTGCCTGCAGAATCGTTACACCAATCCCCCATCACCCTTCACGGATTTTATGGAATACAACTTAAACATATGAAGTAGTCAGAGCAGAATTAAACCAATAAGTAATTCAACATATGAACAAGCATGTTATAAAACACAATGCAAATAGGAAATCTAAACACATACGTTTCATAAACCAGTAAGTGATTAAACTAAACACTTACATGAAGGAAATCATACACATCACGATGGTAGTTGATGATCCTATCTCAACACCCTTATACATTACAATTTACTAACTACTACTCATTTAGACATTTTAACAAACACTTTAAACTACATACATCAACATACATGACGTATGTTGATCACATAGGTATTAGGCCAAATCTTTTCACTAGGGAGCTGGCCCATTTATAACACGCGTACACCCACGATGGATAATCATGACAAGCATGAATCCAAGTTCCATATTCATTTGAACATTTCCACAAACACTTGGGCTACACAATTCAACATATATAGCGTATATTGGTAGTGGCGTGATTTAGGGCAAATCCTTTCGTTAAAGGGGTATCACCTATACAATAATCATATATCCATGATGATTAGTCATGGCGAGCACGAATGCAAATTCTGTACTCATTCGGTCATTTTCACAAACACTTAGAATACACTCTTTTAACATACATAGCGTATACTAGCAAAAACATGTATTAGGGCGAATCCTTTCACCGAGTGAGTATTATACATATATATAGCATGTTCATATAGTAATTAATCATGGCTAAGATACTTTCAAAATTTGTACGTATACGGTATTTTCTACAAATACGAGGAATATAGTATATTCAACATACTTAACGTATAACCGAAAAATGAAACGGACAGCACTTTGTACATGTGCAATTGCATGCAGATCATGAATCTATCATTATCTAACATTGAACGCATTGAAAACCATAACCTACACATCTAAAGTCCGCACCTTACGCAGTAGAAGCGTAACGGAGCCGATAGAATCTCTAAGCTTTAGTATGCGGCAGTTTGGCAACCTATAGAATGAAATAGATTAGCTATTTCATCATTTACAATGTTCATAACCCTAGATCAGATTAGGGTTAGGGTTTCTTACCTCGAAATGAAGTTGAAAACACCGAGAAAGCGATAAGAACGATGTGGTTAGGCACGGATAGCAACAGGGTAGAGTGGCAGAGAGATGCTCCCACAACTCTCACATTTTATCTCTCTTTTCTCTCTTCTCTCTCCTAGGGTTTCTCTTAAATTTGTATGGGCTGAATGAGAGAGGTTTTAAGGTCCTTATATAGGCTAAAACATCACTAAAATAGACTCCAGGTTAAGGTATACTTAGGTTATGTCCAAAGCATGTCCGTTTGAATCTAACAGAGCACTTTTGGCGGCCCCTTTTCTGTGTGCGTTGGACTTAAGCTCACCAACCTTAGATCTTGGTGGAGTTAAGTTTTCGTTCCAATCGGATTCTCAGATCACTCGTGGCGGACCAATTTCAGTTCAATGGTCACCGGAACTCGATCAGGGTTACAAGTACATGGACATGTGTATGAAATTTCCCCTGATCCGAGGGTGTATTTGGGTCAGATTCTGACGGTCTGATTGCTTATATCAGGCCCGCAAGTGACAAGTCTCAGATTACTTAAATGAGACTTGATTTCTTAAGAAATCTACATTTTCTCATACACTTCACTCTGGGCTCAAGCGAATAGCCCTAGGACACTATCTGGATTTGATTTCTGAGATAGTTGTCAAGCCCAGCAAGGCAGTCTTAACCGTTTAACTTCACGTTAATCGGACTTTCGACGTGCGGTCCAGATCTGATACAGAGTTTCGTGATGCTCCCGAGAGCAACCGGGTAATGAGATTGATCATAGATTTTAGGGTAACCTAGCGTCACTGATTTTACAAGTTTTGGGTCTTGCAGATCGGATTTAAAGTGATTAGTGTAGATTTCGTATGTGATCTAGTTTAGTACTTATTTAACTTTGTCTAATTTCTAAAGGATTTAATCTTATAAGATTTATGTCTGAGGTGATACTCGGGCCTTTGGTAGTTTGTATAGAAGGTGGTTCAAAGAATTAACACTTAACTAAATCAGGCCCTAATTACAACAGAAGAAGGTCCTAGGGCAGGAGAGGCTGATGTTCCAAATACCTATTCATTTTGTGAGATTCCATAAGGGTAATGGGTAATGGTTAAAAGCCCATTTTATTTATGTATTTACTATTTACAGTATTGTTTAATTTAAGTATTGTTCTTCATCACCTAAACTTTTAAGATAGTGTCTAATGTGAAAGTACTTTGAAAATTTTAAAGAATAAGGTGGTGAAAAGTGAGCTTTGTGGAGGAAATGGGTTAAAAAGTGAAAATTTTTTTTTTAATATGGGATTGGGTTCTGACAAGTTAATAAGGTGTTAGGAGCGTCATTGCCTAAGGATGTCTGATTCCAGGTTGGCAAAAATTCGGGATGTTACAGAGACAGAGTGAAAAACATGAGTGCCCGAGTGCCTTATACCATTAGGCCGCGACTCCCACTATTGCGAGGTCGGTTGGGATAAGGTGTGGCCTTACCTACCTGAGAGAGAGAGAGTAATAACTAGGCTAAGTTTGAGCAGCTTGTGAAATGGGTCCACTGCCGTTGAGCCTTGCTGGTGATTGGTTGTCTATAGGCGGGTAGTGAGGTCTCCTATGCTCATTTGACTGTACGGGTCTTGCAAAGCGGCAGTCATCCAGTAGTGTACTTGACCCTGGTGGATTCCTTATGATAGAACTGTACTTGATATATGGATTAGATATGAGGACTGGCATTACTTCAAATTACATTTACATCGGTTGTATAAGCCTTATATTGCATCACCTTGGTAGGACACCCAGTACTCATGTATTGTATTACATAGCCTTGGTATGGCTTACTGCATTCATAGCTTAGCCCCGGTACGGCTAGTGGCATTGGTTTCATTCATGGTTCCTTCTGCATTCTCCTTATTCTTCTAAACACCATTATCACAAACTTACACCACCCTTTAAGCTTTCTATAAGCTTATGCACAATTAACGCGTGCAAAGATCTTAAGTCAGCATAGTAGCAGAGGAGCTATGGATTAGATTGGCGAGAGCTGAGGACCTGTCGCGGACCTTTCCTTCCCTCTTTCTATATTTTGTATTTCCTTTTGAACCTTATAACTATAAAGTTTAAATTCATAGTGGATTTTGCAGTGTGTTCCTTGGTTTATTTCTGAGATTTACTTGCTATGATCTTGGGTATGTTCGATTTGATTTAGAATTATGATATGGAAATCCTCCTTATAAGATCCTAGGATCAGAACCTGTGATAAGAGTCGAGAATAGGGTGCTAGGGAGGCTGTTGCGGCCGAAACCGGCTGTCGGGTTCCTTGTGAGTCCTGTCACCGAGTCTGGGGCATGACAGGAGTTGGTATCAGAGCATAGCAAGTAATTTTGGAATAACTTGGGATAACATTACATATCTACTGCGAGCTTAGGACAAGTAGTGTCCCGAGAGCCTTCCTTTCATTTAAGCCTACAATATTCTGACCCTATGCGTCGTCATCCTTGTTCTTTTGTAGACGATACTGCCTAAGAGGGGAGCTCATGGCCGTGGTGCCCCTGGCCATGGTTCTCATCCTGCTCCAGCGACCCATTCTACCCTAGTGCATCCAACTCCCACTATTGAGGACCCAACTCCTGAGGTCTTGATTCCGCCCCTTGTAGCGCTTATTCTGCAGCCCGAGTCTGCTATTCCAGTTTTTGAGGCTCCAGCTCCTGCCGCACCAGTGCCTTCGCCTAGGGCGAGTGTTGCCCCGCTCATCCTACGGTTTCGGTTGGGGTTAAGCATTTTCAAAAGATGATGCAGGCCGTCACTGCTGTCCTTCAGTCCCATCAGCCTGCCGTTGAGATTCTTGTGTAGTCTGACTTGCTGCGTGCGAGCGTGATATTTCGTGAGTTCTGGCAGCATGATCCCCCAAGGTTCAAGGGTGAGCCTGACCCTTCTTCCACCAAGTTGTGGCGCACCGAGATTGAGAGGATTTTCGACACTATGCAGTGTCCGGCTGATCAGAGAGTTTCCTTAGCTACCTTCCTTCTTCAGGGCAAAACCTGGCATTGGTGGTCATTTGTGTCGAGGATGGTTGGGCCTCATTTTGTTTGGACTTGGGAGGAATTCATGGTCCGTTTTGACCAGAAGTTCTTCCCCGAGCATGTTCAGGAGCAAAGGGCTATGGAGTTCGAGACTCTAGTCCAGGGAGATGTGACGGTGTCTTAATATGAGGCCCGTTTCTTGTCTCTTTCCAGATTCGCTCCTTATCTCGCCGATGACGAGAAGAGGAAGGCCCGCCATTTTTATAATAGCTTGCGTCCCGCTCTTCACAGTCGATTAGTGGGTAATTGCTTGGAGACGTTTGATTAGGTCATCCATCGAGCGTTGGTATATGAGGACTGGGTTATGACCCAGAGGACCCATGATCAAAGTTCTGACGAAGACCGAAAGAGGAAGGCACCAGCCGGCAGTTCTCGACAGCACCGTCAGAAGAGGCGGAGAGGCAGATCCGAGTTTAGGCAGCCCGCAGCCCAGTCGGCACATCATCATCAGCGCAGCCAGCCGCTCCTTACTCTAGTCCATTTACCGGTGTATGTTATGGATGTGGCCAGACAGGGCATCAGAGGCGTGATTGCCCTCTTCCCTTTCTGCAGCAGAGGCCACCACATTGCCTCCTCCCCATCCTCCTCAGCAGCAGCAAGCGCAGCATCAAGCTCCCGCTCCTAGGCCTCCTTCCCAACAGCAGAGGTAGCTAGGCAGGCCTTCACATTGGTCATGGCAGTAGTAGAGACAGCAGCAGCTGAGGGGACATGCACCTCCCCAGTCCTTGGGCCGAGTATATATTGCTACACAGCAGGTGCAAAGTTAGGACCCGCAATCTTTCGACTTGCTTCCTTTGCTAGTGCAAGGCAGAATTTATGCAGCCCAATAGGATCTGCAGTCTTCAACCGGTGGTGTCATCGAGGGTATTCTTCTTATTTCTGCTTGCATTGCCCATGTTTTGTTTAATTCCGGCGCTTCCCATTCCTTCGTGGTCAAGGAGTTTTGCCAATCGACTAGTATCCCATTGGAGTCTACGTCTAATGGCTTCGTCATTTCAACTCCCTTGGGGAAGTCAGTTATTTTGAGCCGACATTATTCTTCTTACTCGGTGTTGGTTGGCGAGATACTTCTACCCGCAGATTTGTTCGTGATGCTGATGGCGAAATTCGATGTTATTATGGGTATGGACTGGCTTACTGAGTACCATGCTATCTTGGACTATGCCATGAGGATAGTCTTATTTCATATTCTCAGCTTGTTAGTGTTCCAGTTTGTTGCCGAGCCCGGAGGAGAGCCGTTGTCTAGTTTATTGGCTTATGTCATCGAGGAGTCCGTGGCAAGGTGTATTGAGCAGTTGCCCGTTGTTTACAAGTACCTGGATGTATTCCAGGAGATCCTGGGTTTGCCGCTACGTCGGTAGGTTAAGTTTCAGATTGATTTGGTGCCCGGTACCGTGCCTATCTCGAAGGCCCCCTCCGGATGGCACCGATTGAGTTGAGGGAACTACAGGAGCAGTTGGATGAGCTCCAGGAGTAAGGTTTTATTCATCTCAGCAGTTCACCTTGGGGAGCCTCGGTATTGTTCGTGAAGAAGAAGGATGGCTCATTGAGGCTCTGTGTGGATTACCATGAGCTCAACAGAGTCACTATCAAGAACCGATACCCGCTTTTCCGTATTGATGATTTGTTCAACCAATTATAGGGCACATAGTTCTTTTCTAAGATAGAATTGCACTCCGGTTACCATCAGATTCGGGTCTAAGAGGAGGATATTCTGAAGACAGCTTTTCGGAAGCGCTATGGTCACTTTGAGTTCTTGGTCATGTCGTTCAGACTGACCAATGCCCCCACCGTATTTATGCAGCTGATGAATGAGGTTTCTGGCCTTTCCTCGATCAGTTCATGGTGGTATTTATTGATGATATTCTTATATATTCGAGGACTCGGGAGGACCATGTAGAACACTGCAGATTGTACTTGAGACCCTCTGTGCCCACCAGCTGTATGCGAAGCTGGACAAGTGTGAGTTCTGACAGGAGGAGAAGTTCCTTAGTCATGTGGTGACAAGGGAGGGTGTCGTTGTGGACCTCTCAAAGGTTGATGTAGTGCATCAGCGGGGCCAACCCACGAACGCGTCTAAGATCCGTAGCTTCCTTGGTCTGGTGGGTTATTATCGACGATTCATCAAGGGTTTCTCCTGTATTACAGCATCGCTGACCCGATTGACGTGGAAGGGTGCTGAGTTTGTCTGGAGTGACACCTATGAGGAGGCATTTATGGAGTTGAAGGACTACCTCATGTTCGCTCCTGTCCTCACTTTTCCTGATGGGAGTGATGGTTTTGTTGTATTTACCGATGCCTCCAGAGTTGGCTTGGGTGCTGTCCTGATGCAGCACGTGTAACATCCTGAATTTTTGCCAACCTAGGATTAGACGTCCTTAGGCAATGGGTCGCTCCTGACACCTTAGTAACTTGTCAGAACTCAATTCCACAGTCTAAAATCGCTTCTTAACCCATTTCTTTCACAAATCCCACCCTTCAACACCTTGATCTTTCAATTTTTCTAAGTACTTTCACCCTAGACACTATCTTAAACTAGCTAAGTAGTATAACTTGGGTCACTTTATATACAAACTATAAAGGACTAAGTACCACCTCAGACTGAAATCTTATAGGACTAAATCCTTTAGAAATGAGACTAAGTAACTAAGTTCTAAACTAGATTAGCTACAAAATCCACTTGATCCACTTTAAATACGATCTGCAAGACCCAAAACTTGTAGAATCATTGACGCTAGGTTACCCTAAAATCTAGGATTAATCTCATTACCCGGCTGCTCTCAGGAGCATTCCGAAACTCCATATCAGATCTGCACCGTACGTCGGAAGTCCAAATAACTCGAAGTTAAGGAATTAGGACCGCCTCGCTGGGCTTAACAACCATCTGGGAAATCAAATCCAGACAGTGTCCCACGACTGTTTGCTTGAGTCCGGAGCGAAGAGTCTGAAAACACTTATTTTCTTTACAAAATAAATATATTGAATAGTAATCTGAGACTTGTTAATTGCAGTCTTTTTGTGAGCAACCAGACTGTCAGAATCTTACCGAAATTCACCCTCGGATCAGGAAAAATTTCATAAACATATCCATGTACTTAGAATCTCCGATCGAGATCCACTGACCATTGAACTGAAACTGGTCCGCCACGTGTGATTTGGGAATCCGACTAAAACAAAAACTTAACTCCAAGTAGATCCAAGGTTGGTGAGCTTAAGTCTGACCTTTAGCTCAAGGAGGCCCGCCAGAAGTCCTCCGTTGAGATGAAACCAGCTCACTTTAGTTATAACCTAAGTATACCTTGTCCACAAGTCTATTTCAGTGAGTTTTTAGGCTATATAAGGACCTTAAACCCTCTCTCATTTCAGCCATCCGAATTTGAGAAAAACCCTAGGGAAAGAGAGAGAAAGTGAGAGAGATGTGAGAGATTCTTCCCTGCCTTGCTTCCCTACTGCTATCCATGCTTAGCCGCTCTATTCTAATCACATTCCCGGCGATTCCGGCTCTGTTTCTAGGTAAGAAACCCTAAACCTAATCTGTTTTGGGGTTGTTAAGGTTGTAGGTTATGAAATAGCTAACATATTTCATTCTATAGGTTACCAAATTGTCGTATATTGAGGCTTAGCAATTCTATCGACTCCGTTTCGATTCTACAACAAAAGGTGTAGATTTTAGTTGTATAGGTTACGGTTTTCAATGCTTTTAATGTCAGATAATGATAGATTCATGATTTGCATGCAATTGTACATGTACAAAGTGCTTTCTGTTTTCTGTTTCGATTAAATATGTAGATTATGGAATTTTACATATTCTAGGTATTCGTAGAAAATACCGTATACGTATAAATTTTGGAAATGTATTTGACATGATTATTTGTTGTATGAATATATGATATATGGATAAAATACTTATTTGGTGAAAGGATTCACCCAAATACATGTTTTACTAATATACACTATGTAGAAATACTATATTGTAGAAAGTACCGTATACATATATATTTTAGAGATATGTTTGCCATGATTATTTGTTGTATAAATATATTATATATGCTTAAAATACTTGCTTGGCGAAAGGACTCGCCCTAATACATGTTTGCTAACATACACTAAGTATTGAAATAGTGTATGTTAAGTGTTTGTGAAAATGCTTGTGTGAGTAAGTGTTTGGATGTTGATGCCTTAGGAGGGTGTTGAGATGGGATTCTCAACTACCTTAGAGACATGTATGATTTCCTCCATGGGGTTATTTACTTTAACCGCTTACTTGTGCAATATATGTGTTTGTATTCCTATTTATGTAGTGCTTTATAACATGCTTTATAACATGCTTTATGACATGCTTACTAAAATGCTTGAATTACTTTGTTTATTATGCTTTACTCCACATGATATGAATAAGGATTGATTGAGTTTGGGACTATGTCTATAGTCTAGATAATCGGTACCAGACTTGAGATCGTGGTTGAGATTCATGTTGCCACGTAAGATGTGTTTGACGATCCCGAGTCGTATGTCAGTTGGCGACAGTGGTTATGCCACGCGAAGTGCTTATGCACTTCATGTCATCCAATTAATTGTGCGCTCGAGCTAGTCAGGCTCATCAAGTAACCCGATACGTCTAATGTATGTTCACCATGTTTGGTCACTACTGCTTGAACCTAGGGTACCAAACTTACCAGTGGAATCCTGTTAACCATGGTACCTTGATCCGCTAAGACTCATGAGCCGGGCATGGTGGTATGGGACACTGTGGTCGAGCTGTCGACCTATGCTGGGGCCACGTGCCTCCCCGAGTGACCAGTGAGTAACCAGACTCGTGAGCCGATTATGGTGGTATGAGACACTATATTCGTGCTATCGGCCTATATTGATAAGGTGATGGGGGAGTGGTGCAACGATTCCGTGTAACGGCCCTGATAGCCCTTTGTAATGACCTCGAGTATATTCTGAATTTGCGGTGAGGCGACGAGTTTTGCCGCAGTGTATAGAGTATGAGCTAGGCCTGTATCTGTATAGTGATGAATTGTTAAAGAGGTGATGGGGGAGTGGTGCAACGATTCCGTGTAACAGCCCTGACAGCCTCTGCAGCGACCTAGAAACACATTATCTTATGAGATTAACTAGGACTGACGACCCTAGAATGGATCATGTTTGGGAATGATACAAGGGAGGTACCTTAGTTTCCCAATACTGCTATTTGAAATGGACTAATAACTACTCGGTAATCATGCTCATCATCGCACTGCATGTGCTTGGTAGATGTGGAGCACTGAGGGATGAACGCATTCACAAACGTAAGATGGTGTCACATGAGGGTGGTTTAGCAAGGGCATTCATCATGTCATTTCATACTTACATTTAATAAGAGTAGTTAGGATTGTTTCATTGTACTGCTTTATCATTATTATTTGACTGAATTGATAACATGGTAACTTATGCTTTATTATTCCATTGAGTTAGCTACTCACTCCCACGTTACGGGACGGTGTTTTAAAACACCCACCAGACCCTGTATCAGATACAGGTATCACTGGAGCACAGGAGACTGAGCCCAACTTCTATGACGATTAGGAGGAGTTCTCCTACATGTAATTCACTGGAGGCTTCGCATAGGCTGTCCAGTGCTACGGGGCTACAAGGTTGATAATTTCAGTTGTACCATTTTGACATTTTGTTTCAGAACTAACATGTATATATACGGTGACTCAGTTAGTGTTCATACTCTGGAGATCGAGAATGTTTTGTTTTATATATATCTATATACACCTTTCAGTCTTCCGCTTACGCTTTATACATGGATCTGGAGTATGAATTACTGTTTTGGTAGAATCTCACTCATGTTTTTTTTTGTACTAACACAGACAACATTTAATCATCATTATCTATGTTGCATAAGTGATGTTCTGGAACTCGAGAGTTGAGTTACTACTCGACCCTCAATTTTTCAGGATGTTACAGCACGGGAAGCCTGTGGCGTATGCCTCGTGCCAGCTCAAGGTCCACGAGCTGAAATACCCCACCCATGATCTGGAGCTAGCAGCAGTTTTCTTCATACTGAAGGTGTGGAGGCATTATCTTTATGGGGTTATGTTCGAGCTCTTCTCAGACCATAAGAGTTTGAAGTATTTGTTTTCACAGTCCAAGTTAAACATGCGATAGAGGCGATGGATGAAATTGTTGAAGGATTATGACTTCAACCTTCAGTACCACTCGGGTAAGGCAAACGTGGTGGTGGACGTATTCAGCCGTCAGCCACGAGGCCTGGTGACACAGATGATGGTCCGACAGTGGCAGATGCTCAAGGATATTTCGGAGTTTAACTTTGAGTTCGGTCGGCATTCTTCCATTGTTTAGCTTTCGAGATTGTCGATTCAACCATCTTTGGTTACTAGGGTGATTGAGGCTTAGCAGATGGACGAGTCACTTCAGGAGTACCAAGCAGAGGCAGCATCCGTGGAGAAGTCACTTCAGGAGTACCAAGCAGAGGCAGATGGACGAGTCACTTCAGGAGTACCAAGCAGTGGCAGATTGGTTTCGACGGTGAATTATGCTTCAGAGGCCGATTGTGTGTCCTGGACATCCCAGAGTTGCATTATGATTTGATGACCAAGGCACATCGATCGAGACTTACCATCCACTCAGGCTCCACGAAGATGTATAGAAATATGAGGAGGCAGTATTTTTGGTCGGGGATGAAATGCCAAATTGCTAGCTTCATGGACGAGTTTGACACTTGCCAGCATGTCAAGGCCGATCACTATAGACCCCCTGGTCCCTTGTAGCCGTTGAGCATTCAAGTGTGGAAGTGGGAGCCGTGTCAACGGATTTCATCACAGGTTTGTCGAGGACTCAGCGCGGTCACGATACCATCTGGGTTGTCGTCGATCGTCTAACAAAGTTAGCGCATTTCATTTCGATGCATGCTTCCTGGACTATGGACCGGCTTGTGAAGGTATTCATCGAGGAGATAGTAAGACTGCACGACATTCCGGTTTTGATCATATCTGATCGAGACCCTAGATTTACATCTCAGTTTTGGAGGACTTTCCTGTCTACTTTGCATCTCAGCACCACTTATCATCCGCAGACAGATGGACAGACTGAAAGGGTCAACCAAATCCTTGAGGATATACTCAGAGCCTGTGTGATTAACTTTACGGGCAGTTGGGTGAGCATTTGCGCCTTGCCAAGTTTGCGTACAACAACTGTTATCAGGCGACTATCGGCATGGCTCCTTTTGAGGCACCGTATGGTAGACCGTACAGATCTCCTAGCTGTTGGACTGAGGTTGGAGAGTGTCATCTCCTAGGTCCAGAGCTTGTGCAGCAGACGTTAGAGAATATGGATATTATTAGGCAGAGGATGTGCACAGCTCAGAGTCGGCAGAAAAGTTTTGCTAATCGTCGGTGTCGACCCCTCGAGTTTGCAGTTGGGGACATGGTATATCTCAAGGTCTTGCCTATGAATGGCATGGTTCAATTTGGAGTGAAGGACAAGCTTATCCAGAGATTCATTGGACCTTTTGAGATTACCAAGCACGTGGGCACTGTGGCCTACAGTCTTACCTTACCTTCAGAGTTGTCTGCGATCCAAGATGTGTTCCATGTTTATATGTTGAGGAAGTGTGGGTCGGGCATCATTTCAGTGATTGATTGGCAGCCCCTTGAAGTCCGCAAGGATGCTTCCTACATCGATAATCCAATTCGTATTCTTGATTGGAAGGAGCAGATTCTCAGGTCCAAGGTCATTCCCTTGGTGAAGGTTCAATGGAGTCACCATTCGAAGGCTGAGGCGTCTTGGGAATGCGAGGCCAAGATTAGAGAGCGTTATCCCAATTTGTTTGATGTTTGATTGACTATATGATTGTATGCATTGCCTTCTCTATTGATGATTGCTATATATGATGATGGTATTTTTGCATTTTCTTTTGTCCTGGATATGGTAAATTTCAAGGACGAAATTTCTCTGTTGGTGGGGAGAGTTGTAAGACCCTGACCCAAGTGTGCACGTCGTTTCTTTAGGTCACACGGTCCTAACGGGCGAATCCCGGTGACCTGAGACCTTCGGGTAGTGTTTACAGTCGTCCTTGAGTTCGATCATGTAGACCCGACTCAGATCGACCCGAAACCTATGTCATCTTGTCCGCATCGTCGCCACAGTTCCGATGCCGCGTCCCATGAGTCCATCTGAGTTGAAGATCATTAGATTTAGGCACACATCATTTAAGCCTTTGATCATGTTGGGGGGACATACCTAGTAGGGTGTACACGTTTTCCCACGGGGCCCACCCTAATGCACCTTCTCCCATAAAGGCTACCCTACCTAGCTACCTACCCTACCTAGAGCCTAGCAACTCATGATGAGTTTTCTTCCCCAAAACTCATCATTGCTTCTCTAAATAAGAAAATTCATCATTACTTTTTATTCCCAAAGCCTTACACGCTATCATAACCCCTCTACAACAACTTCTCTCTCTCCCTTCTCTTTCATTTTCTCTTCTTTCTTTCCTTGCTAACCTTGGACGTCCAGCCCATGTCCCTCCATTCCAGCCCCTTTTCTTCCTTATTTCCCCTCCATCTCACCATTACAATCCCATCTTGGCCATAAATTCATAACCCTTGGATCATGGAGATCATGTTGATGTAGATTTGGAGATTGGATCCTTAGAGGTGGGTGCTCTCCTAGAATAGAAATTTTGATTCCCTTGCATAGATCTTCTTCTTTCTTTCATGAGGGAGGTGGACAACCCACCAAATAATGGTGGAGATCCTACATAATCCCATGGGTGTGGCCAACGGCCCACCATGTGAATACATGATCCATGCATGGGGCCATTCTCTATGGGCCCCATCATGGTAGTTTTCTTAATATCATGGCATGATTGGGTCATCTAGACCCTAGATCCCTGGTAGGGGTGGCATCCCGACCTTAGATTTTGATTCTATACCCATACATGTTTAAGATCTAAGATGTACTTGTTAATGTATTAATGATGTATGGTTGTGATTGATTTTGAAGGGCTCATAGTGGCGGAGCCCTTCTTATGGCCGGATCTTTATTTTTTCCTTGTAGATAACCTCTAATCATGTGTGTGTGGCACACCTTGTGGACCAACAAAATCCAGACCGTCCATGGAGGTTAGATGTTCATGACAGTCCACCTTGGACATATGGCCCCAAAAATCCACCTAAATGGGGCACATGCAAGGGGTTTTTGTTATTGGGGAAGGTCTGGATATTTGTGTGGCCCACTGGGGTGGTCCATCCCATGATTTTCTGGGATTAAATCCCATTTTAAATAATGTTTATATTTAATTCTTTTCAATTGTATGTTGTTGTCCAGGACTGTCTGGACAGATTTTTAAGTCAACTTGAGGCTAAATTTTGGGGCTTTTAGTGGAGAGTTTTGTACCAAGTAATATATGACTTTTGAAGGTGTATGTCCCACCTATAAGCATGCCAAACTTCAGCCTCAACCGATCTCATTTGGGTTTCCAAAAGAGTAGGCCAATATGGGTATGTTGCTTGATTTTTTATGTAAATTCCAACAACATTGTCTCACAAAAAACCATAATTTAAAAATATTTTTTCTGATGGTGGGCTATCCTTATGGACTTTATCTTGTTGTATACATGTGAGGGACCTTGGCCCTAAATTTTTAGATTTTTAGAGGCTCTGTACCTACTCCATTAGAGTGGCCAAAGTTGGTACAGCAACATACATTACTGAAATTTTCTACTACCTTACTGTCCTCTTGAGTTGTAGCGGATTTTGGTCCCCGGCCTAGCTGGACTTGTGTATGTTTACTGGGGCTCACATCTAATGTATCTGAGGTCCATGTGGACCATGTATGTGGGGCTAACCAGCTAGACCAGCGTCGCCTACTGGACGTCCAGCATGGTGGACCATCTATGGGCTGGCCCACGTGGAGTGTGGGACCACCCCAGGTGGACATCCCATGTGGGGCCACCTCAGGGATGTGTGGAGCCCACCTTTGACATGTGTATGGGCCAGGACGCTAAGGCCTTGGGACGCCCAGGCCATGGGTTGCTCCTAGGCCTGCAGCCCAGTAGCGGGCCCACCTGTTTTGTGTGTACCACCCTCTTTTTCCATATGTGGGGCCCCCTTGTAAATATTGTTGGCCCTTATGGAAATATTTTTCACATGTTTTAACAAGTATATAGGCATCAGCACACCCAAATTGTTGATGGACTGAAAATTCAGTAAGGGCCCAAATGAATATTGTTTTAGACTCAATTGTATGAGATGTGGGGCCTACCTTATTGAGAAAGTTGGGGTGCATGATGCATACCTATTTTGGTAATATTTTGGGCTTAATTAGTCTCCTATTTGGGCTTGATTAGTGCATAGTTTGGCTACCCCTTTTTATGGTTCTTGTGGACTCAAGTATGACCAGATTTTTTGGACTTCCTAGTGGGCCTAGAGTGGGCTGGAACATCCCACCTTGGCCCAGCCATATGTTGGGCTGATTTCCACCATTTAGATGGACTTGTGGGCTAGATAAAGGTAGTTTTGGGCCCTTGGTTGCCCACTTAAATGTGCTAGTTTTTGGGCTAATGTGAAGGGGCCTATTCCACCCAACTTGGACTTGTTTTTGGGTCATGTATTTGTGCCCATGGGCTGCCCCTTAAGTTCACCTAAATGTATGGGTCTTGTGTCCAGTGGTACTTGGACTTGGGGCCTTGTTTCCCCTCCTTGGGCTATGATTATTAGATGTAGTATTGGGCCTACTTTCTTATGTTTTTTTTGTGGGACCTATGTGCATATGGTTTGGTTGTGGGCCTTGGGCCTTATGTTTACGTAGTTGCGGATTAGATGCCTTAGGGCAATGGTGGTTGAAAGTCCCACTATAAGAAATCCCACTTTTAGCGACGAAAATTTTCGTCGTTAAAAGCCAAATTTTCGTAGCTAAAAAGTTTTAGTGACGAAAATTTTCGTTGCTAAATTCGTCGCTAAAAGACCAAGGCAATAGATTTTTATCGATAAAATTTTTTGATCGTCAGTAATGCTAAGATTTTTAGTGATGAAATTTTTCGTCACTAAAAAATAAATGTTAAACTTTTAGCGATGATATTTTTCATCGCCAAAAATAATTACAAAACTTTTAGCGATGAAATTTTTCGTCGCTAAAAAATAAATGTTAGACTTTTAACGATGATATTTTTCGTCGCCAAAAATAATTATAAAACTTTTAGCGACGAAATGTTTCTTCACTAAAAAAGAAATGTTAAACTTTTAGCGACGATATTTTTCATCGTAAAAAATAATTACAAAACTTTTAGCGATGATATTTTTCGTCACCAAAAATAATTACAAAACTTTTAACGACGATCGCTAAAAAATAAATGTTAGACTTTTAGCGACAATATTTTTCGTCGCTAAAAATAATTAGAAAACTTGTAGCAACGATATTTTTTGTCGCTAAACAATACATAAGAAACTTTTACCTACGAAAATTTTCATAAGTAAAAGTCTCTTTTTTAAAAAATATTCCAGCACAAAATTCCACACTAATTCCTGATATACACCTATTACAATAAATTTCATAGATATTCTTCCTGATATACACCTATTATATAATATATTTCATCATATTCACATTCACATCCATCTAAACCCAAACTACGTAAATCCATCCAAATATAAACTACATTCATCCAAAGATAAACTACAACCATCCAAACACAAACAATCTTATCCATCACATTCATCCACGCATGAATACATATAAGTTTAACATCATAAATAAAATATAAAAAATTATTCAAAAGTTGATTAGACTATCCATTTTGTCCAACACAACTTGATATTTTATTGGCTCTATTTTTTGTTTTCTTGAAAAAGAACGCTCCAAATGACAGATGAATCATGTTTAGAGCCCAGTGTAGATAATGTATAGCAAAGCACCCTCAATCCCTTGATCCAAAAGCCATGGTTTGAAGGTATTGGCTAAATCTTTGACCCTACACATACGTTTTATCTGAAAATGATCCACCACACTCAAAGCCACAATTTTAATGAACCTGCATAGCTCATGATCATACTACATACAAATCACGTGCTATAGATTGGCTTTGGTCATCTAATGTAGATCTTTTCTAACAAATCACGTCAATCCAGACTATAGAAGCTAACTATCCTTTATTAGGATTAATCTATGAGCAGTTCTAAAGTTACATAGTTCCTATAAAAGACTCTAAAAATACTAACATGGAAAACCTTCTCCAAGTGAAACATGTGCATAATATGTGGAAAAGCTGTCGGGCTATCCCTACTTGTCAAATCTCAGTCAAAATCATATGTAGCTAAGCTGGGATGAACTGTCGAGCCTCTTGGAAGACCCAAAATAAGCGAAATAAAAAGGTAAAACTAAAAAGAGTGATCATAAGGAAAGCATGATGTACATTGATTTTTAGTTACGAATTTGAGTTTATTAGTAGAAAGAAAAGGAAAGGAAAAAGAAAAGAAAAAGCATCCAATGAAATGAAAAGTACCTGCAACTTACCCTTGTAAGCAACAAGCAAGTCAAGTGTTGCTCTAAACACACGTTCCAGTGCTTCTTCGGGTAACTGGTCCACATGAAGTGCAAGCAGTGAAGTCAATCCCAACAAGCAAACTTTCTTATCATGTTCCCTGCAATCACCATAGGACTATTGAAGCCATGAGAAAAGTTTTACAACATGAGGAGGAAAACAATCTGAGAAGCATAAGTCACCTTCTAAAATTAGCATGCAAACCACTTTTTTTAAAACCTATTGTAGCATCTGAACCCAAAGATTAAAACTTCTACTGCCACCCCAAGCTTTTGCAATATGCCAAGTGTCATTGTTGCATTGTAGTAAAAGAGCATCAGCAATCTGCAATAAGTTTGAAAGACTTATAACTTAATGTGCCTTGTTCATCTACAATTTCAACCAATACTAAATTGAATTGTCTTTAATAAACAAAGATAAGCCAAAATATCCCAAGACATGCTAGAATATGTTGAAATGGAAACACAATGACATAAGGTACTTGAATTCAAACACATTACCACTAGTAAGAGATTGTACTTTGAGAAGGAAACTAAAAGAACTGTAACAAGACTTCTAACTCCACAATTAACTTGAATTGTGTGTAAGGTACTTGAATTCAAACACATTACCACTTGTATTGATTTATTTCTCAAGTCCATAAATATGAAATTATAAGTCACCTCTACATGCCTTACTAGAAAATAAATGAAACTTGTACCTGACTCCACCTTAGAGAGGTCAAGAATGTCATTGATAAGATGCAAAACCAAATCTCCAGAAGATAGCATAATATCCAACAGCTGTCATTGTTCTTGATCTAGATTTGTGTTGGCAAGGATCTTAACCATACTAACCCCAGTAAGGGGAGATTTCATGAGATAGTTGCTAACATTTGTTTTGCCCGCATCATTTCCTCTAATGAAAGGGATAAAGAAAAAAGAAAAGAAATATAATAAGTGAAACTTGTAGTCATCCAAAGTTTCAATCCAGATTTAGACAAATAGCAGATATTTCAATACATGTTATGTGAATTATTTTATTCAGTTCTGTTTCCTTGGCCTTTTGCACAGCTATCTACTCTCGAAGCCTTGCCATCTTTTCTCTTTTTATTACTTGTTATAAGATGAGAAACAATATATTATAGAGAAAATATACCTTGCTGGCTGCAAGAACATAGAGAAGAAAAATAAGAAAATGAAAACATGTTTCTTTAAACAACTTGAAAGTTAGACTAAACTTAGACCCAATGATATATACTTGGTTTTTTAGTGAAAAAATCAGGAAGAAAATGGAGTGAGTGTAAGAAGCTGAAAAGATATGTACTCTTAAAATGTAGCAATGGCATTTTAAATAGAGATTGAAGTTCATTCTAAACACAGGTTGAACCATCATTTGGCTCACCACTAACATAGAGTCTCAATTTTCAATACTTGGCAAGCAATTTATTTTATAATTAAGCTCTGGTTTATGGAGGGGTGCTTTATAATCTAAAGGATTTAAAAATAGTCATACTAAATAGATTAATATACTAAAACAGGCCATGCTGATGTGTCATTTCAGTGGAATATTGAAGTCTTTAATAAGCTTGGCAAACATTTGAACATTAATATATTACAAGTAATTCAAATCACACCTAATTTGATTTGACGCAGGCCTAAATTTCATTCCATTTCCAACTACCCACTAAGAAACAATTGAAAAGACGAGAGAATCCTAAAGATGTAAACAAAATGGATAAATCATAAAAGCAATGCAAATGAAAACATTACAATACGAGAGAATCCTAAAGATGCAAATGATTTTCAGAGCATGACACCTAACATATTGTATATATCAGACATCATTACAATCCATTCACAACTTTTAGCTCCATGAATAGAGGCTTGTATTTCTCCACCTGCAGATTTGTAACTCACTTTTGCAAACCCCATGCAATAGAAATTGTTGGCCAGTCCTTGAAATTACATGTTTTCTTATCATTTTTCAATTCAATCACAACGTGGTGTACCATGAATGAGAATAAAGATTATAGACATTCCTTAATTCATGTTATATTTGAAATTACTGGCATGGATCGGTTTACGCAGATATTTGAAATTTAAATTCTAAGGATACAACCGATCACATGGATCGGTCACCACCCATGGTTGTAGATGTATTGGATTCCAAAGTACTTGGAATATCCTTATTCATTACACTTTTAGCGGTATATCTTGTTTGATCATAAAAGAATAGTAGAGGGCCATACTCCAAAATCTCCTCACCTAATGACCTTAGTTGTCCAGTTAGTGCACTTGCAAATGGATGGATAGAAACTATAAAGCCAACAACCTATGGCTCCATCGACCGGACGGCCTTGATCATCCAATGTGATATGATTTTAAGTATATCGGTTCGACTCTCTTGAATTTTGGTTATGGAAAGTGAAAGTCGTTTCATTTAGTACGAGATCACTTCACACCTCACGGTGCTTACTCCTCTCATAAATTGTGTATGTATGTACTTATGCCATAGACTGTATGTGCATACGTATGGATGGATGGATGCACTTACTTGGAGCTCAAACTGTATGTGCACATGTCTGAAATCATTGAATTAGGACCACAACCCATTTCTTTTGAACTGTTCCTTTGATGGTTACTAATATAAAAGTCGCCATCTTTTTTGGCTATGTTTCATACACAATGTGGCCCACAACTTTGAGCATCTATAATGGTGTCTATGTACATGGATGAGCTACATAATTTAGCACTTCGTAGTAACAAGTATTGGATTTAAACCACAATCACAAGTATCGTGTAGCAATGTTACATCTTTGCACAGAATAAAACAGTTTTGAACCAGGTTTGAAGTATTGGCCACCTTATCGGTGGTGAATGATATGATACCTAATACACTGATTTTAATCCTTGGTTTTCAATGACAGGTGGGGTCCATGGTTCAATAATCCAAACCCATGCCTATTTGTCCCAACAGCAGATGGACTACGCCTAAGAATCTCCTTGATAGGATAATCTTAACCTATCAATTTCTGACTTCTATATAAAAGGTTACGTTGTCTTGTCTCACTCATGTACTATTTCATGTTATATACATCGTTGAATATATATTGTACGAGGTTTACAATAATCTTGGAGTGCAGAAAATTTTCAAGTCTATGCATTTTAGTCTGAGTTCCTTCTCTAATCACGATAGCCTTAGGAGAGTTGATTCGAGGGATGGGTTGATTGCAAAAGGGCTTATTAAAATTATATTAGGTTATCTTACTAGTCTTAGAATGATTATGTCTAGCAAGATAATCCAATATAATTTTAATCAGCCTTTTTGGAATCAACCCATCCCTCGAATTAACCCTCCCAAGGCTATCGTGATTAGAGAAATAACTCAGACTGAAATGCACATACTTGAAAATTCTCTGCACTCTAAGATTACTGCAAACCTCATACAATTTACTTAAAAATTTTCATCAGTTGTAGGTCATCTGGTATAAAGAGCTTGTCCTTCTCTACTAACCGAAAATAAAACGCGAACTCAATGGCAATTTTTCATCTTATGAATCTTGTGTATCTGCAGAAAAGCAACAGAAGTGGTTAATGCTTTTAATCATTCAATGTCCAACTACTATCCATTGTAGGGATTGCTTAATGAATAGTCTGGAAGATTAGTTTTCATCCACAAAAAAAAATAGATGCCTACCTTGGTTTTAAATGTATTAGCTCGAAATTGGTGGAGCAGTATGCGTCGAAGCTATCCGGATGTTGAGCGAGGGTCCCTGGAAGGTAGGAACCGTTGTTATGACCATGATTAAGCTGTGCATTTCCTCTAGACAGCATTGGAGTGGCCTGACCATTTGGACAAGCCGTGTTTATATCTGTATTTTGTTCAAAATTGATAGAACAGACCCGGATGTGCGTCGGAGCTATCCGGATGTTGAGCGGGGGTCCTTAGAAGATGGGAACCGTTATTATGCCTATGATGAAGCTGTCCATTTCTTATGGATAGCATTTGAGTGGCTTGGCCATTTAGATAGGCCGTGTTTATATCTGTATTTGCTCGAAATTGATGGAGCAGACCCGGATGTGCGTCGGAGCTATCTGGATGTTGAGTGGGGGGTCCTTGGAAGGTGGAAACTGCTGTTATGACCATGATGAAGCTGTTCATTTCCTATGGACAGCATTGGGGTGGCTTGGCCATTTGGATAGACCGTGTTTTGTATCTGTATTTACTCGAAATTGATGGAGCAGACCTGGATGTGCGTCGGAGCTATCCGGATGTTGAGGGAGGGTCCCTAGAAGGTAGGAATCGCTTTTATGACCATGATGAAGCTTTCCATTTCCTATGGACAGCATTAGAGTAGCCTGGCCATTTGGACAGGCCGTGTTTATATCTATATTTGCAGGGACCACACCCTTAACCTAAACCACACCTTAAACCTATAACCTAAACCTAAACTTGAAAACCAAAACCTAAACCCGATCTCAAACCCGAACCTGATTTTCTAAACCTAAACATTAACCTATTCTCAGTTCCCTAAAGCTATAACCTATAACCTATAACCTAAACTTAAACCTAACCTAAACCTATAACCTTAACCTAAACCTAAAACCTAAACCGAAACCTAAAACCTAAATGTATTCTCAAATCCTTAAACCTAAACTTACACCTAATCCTAATCTCAACTACTTAACCTAAACCTAAACTTGAAAACCTAAGCCTAAACCCGATCCCGAACCAGATTTCCTAAACCTAAACCTTAACCTATTCTCAAATCAAACCTAAACCTACACCTAAACCTAAACCTAAACCTGATCCCAAACTCGATTTCCTAAACCTAAACCTTAACCTTTACCTATTCTCAATTCCCTAAAGCTATAACCTATAACCTATAACCTAAACCTTAACCAAAACCTATAACCTAAACCTTAACCTATAACCTATAACATATAACCGAAAATTATAACTTATAACCTAACCTTAACCTAAACCTAAACCTAAACTTATAAACTAAAACCTAAACCTAAACTTAAAAACTAAATGTATTCTCAAATCCCTAAACCTAAACCTACACCTAATCCTAATCGCATGTAACGCCCTGAAAATTGGCGATCGAGCATAAACTCAACTCCCAAGTTCCAACACATCACTTACGCAATATAAATAATGCGATTGAATGTTGTCTAGGTTAGTGTATTAAAGATAAATAGGATTAAGCCGAAACAGTATATCATACTCCAGAGATAGTTAAATTACGCCAGCAGAAGACTGTGATAGATATATAACATATATAAACTGTTGTAAGTCTCCAGAGTGTGAACATGTTACCAGGTTAAATATATCAATGTATACTCCAAAAATGGACAAAATGAATATACAAGGGTGCTCCAAAAGAGCAAACTAAAGTGTAATTGCATCTAATCAACAACCCTGTAACCCCGTCGATCAGAAGATGGTCTACATAGACCCACCTGATAGCTGTATAAAGGAGAAACTCTCCTCATCAACATGAAAGTCTGGCTCCGCTTCGTAAGCATCGTCATCATCTGAAACTCAAACAGGGTTTGGTTGGTGTGTACAACACTGTCCTGTAACGTGGGAGTGAGTGATCAACTCACTGGAACAATAAAGCAGAGGTTAACATGTTATCAATTCGATCACGCAGTAATGATAAAGCAATACAACAATCAGGTCCTAAGTACTCTTGTTAATGCAAGAATGCTATGAATCATATGATGCATGCCCTCGCCTACGCTCCCTCAACGACTTCATCTCACCTTCGCGCATGACAACACTGCCTGCAACCCTAAACTCACCCGTAATGCGGTGCATGCATATGATTACCAAGTTCTAATTAGTCCTTTTCATATAGCAGGATTGGGAAACTAAGGTACCGCCCTTATATCAATACCCAAACAATGATCCATTCTAGGGTCATCAATCCTAGTAAATCTCATATGAAGTTAGGGTTCTAGGTCACTACCACCAATGCCCTACCAACTGGCAGTATATTTTCAAAGGCGCGTCACCGACTCGACTGGGGACCACAGCCAGGCTGCGATGGGGTAGGCCTAGCTTATACTATCGTTGCTACGAAAGGCTCGTCACCTCAACATAGTCTTAGAGTATGCTTGAGGTCACTACAAAGGGCTCGTCACCAATCAGTATAGGCCGATAGCTCGAATACAGTGTCCCATACCACCGTATTCAGCTCACGAGTCTGGGTTGCTCACTGGTCACTATGGGGAGGCTCGTCGCCCCAGCATAGGCCGACAGCTCGACCACGGTGTCCCGTACCACCATGTCCGGCTCATGAGTCTTTGCGGATCGAGGTACCAAGGTTAACGGGGTTTCCACTGGTGAGTTTGATACCTTAGGTTCAAGCAGTAGCGTCTAAACATGGTGAACATACATAGGGCCAATCGGGTTACTTGACGATCTCGACTAGCATGACCGCACATCGAGTTGGTCGACATGAAGTGCAATAGCCCTCCGTGTGGCCTAACCACAGCCGACAACTTTAGTATGACTCGGGTTCGTCAAACACGTCCTACGTGGTGAATGAATCTCAGCCACGAACTCATAGCCGGCTACCGATTGCCTGGACTATACAATAGCCCCAATCACACTCAACCTGTAACGCCCTAAAAATCTAGGGTCGAGTAGCAACTCAACTCTCGAATTCCAAAACATCACTTATGTAACATATATGCTTATGATTCAATGTTGTCTATGTTAGTGCATTAATCATCAGTGGAATTATACCAAAACAGCAATTCATACTCCAAATTAAGTTGTAAAACGCAAGCAGAAGACTGAAAGACATAAATACACGTATATAAGTCAAAGATCAAGATCGGTCTCCAGAGTATGAATACATCACTAGGTCACCATATCCATGTAATAGTCTCAAAATCAAAATGTCAAAATAGTACAACTACAATGATAATCCTTGTAGCCCCATAAATCCGAGTAGCCTAAGAGAAGCCGTCCGATAACTACATATAAGAGTACTCGTCCTGATCGTCGTAATAGTCAGGCTCTGCCTCAGGAGTCATGCCAACATCTGAAATCAAGATAGAGTCTAGTTAGTATTTAAAACATCGTCCCATAACGTGGGAGTGAGTGATCAACTCAGTGGAACAACAGAGCAAAGGTTAGCATGTTATCAATTCAGTCAAGCCGTAATGATAAAGCAGTAAATCACACATTCCTATGTACTGTTGTTAATGCAAGAATGGTATGGATGTATGATGCATGCCTTCGACTATGCTCCCTCAGTGACTTCATCTCACGTTCGCGCATGACAACACTGCCTCAGTGCTTGACCTGCAACGCCTGAACGCACGCGTAATGCAGTGCATGCATATGATCACCAAGTTCTTATTAGTCCTTTTCATACAGCCGGATTGGGAAACTAAGGTACCTCCCTTATTTCATTTCCCAAACAATGATCCATTCTAGGGTCGTTAGTCCTAGGAAATCTCATACGATGTTATAGTTCTAGGTCGCTACAAAGGGCTCGTCATCAAATCATTGCAGGCTTAGCTTATACTCTAGCTGTTACGGAAAGATTGTCGCCTCCACGTAGACTCAGAGTATGCTCAAGGTCACTACAAAAGGCACGTCTAGGGCTGTCAGGGCTGTTGCACGGAATCGTTACATCACTCCCCATCACCCATCATGGCTTTGTCATCAAAACATTGTAGGCCGACAGCTCGAATACAATATCCCATACCACCGTATTTGGCTCACGAGTCTGGGTTGCTCACTGGTCAGTACGGGCAGGCTCGTCGCCCCAGCGTAGGCCGACAGCTTGACCACAGTGTCCCATACCACCATGTCTGGCTCATAAGTCTTAACGGATCGAGGTACCAAGGTTAACGGGATTCCACTGGTGAGTATGGTACCTTAGGTTCAAGCAGTAGCGTCCATACATGGTGAACATACATCAGCACATCGGGTTACTTGATGAGCTCGACTAGCACTAGCGCACATTGCATCGATCGACATGAAGTGCATAAGCATTTCGTGTGGCCTAACCACTGCCGACGACCAATACATGACTCAGGTTTGTCAAACACGTCCTACGTGGCGAATGAATCTCAACCATGACTTCAAGCCTGTTGTCGATTGCCTGGACTATAACATAGCCCCAATCACATTCAATCCTTAACTAGAAAGCATGTATAGTAGTCAAAGCAAAGTTAACAAAGTAATTCAAACATGTTAACAAGCATGTTATAAAGCACAATATAAATAGGAAATACGAACACATACATTTCATAAGTAAGTGATAAAACTAAACAACTTACATAGAGGAAATCATATACATCTCTAAGGTAGTTGAGAATCATATCTCAACACCTACCCTAAGCACTATCATCTAAGTACTTACTCTTACAAGAATTTTCATAAACACTTAGAATACACTTATTAACATACATAACGTATATTAGCCAAAACATGTATTAGGGCGAATTCTTTCACCGAGTAAGTATTACACATATATATAGCATATACACACAGTAATTAACATGGCAAACACACTTTCATTTTTTATAGTATATGGTATTTTCTACAAATATATAGAATACACTAAACGCCATAATTTGCATACATAACTGAATCGCAAAATAAACATCACATTTTGCATGTGAAATAACACCCAGATCATGAATTTATCATTATCTAACATTGAAAGCTTTGAAAACCATAACCTATACATCTATAGTCCTCACCTTACGCCGATAAATGCGTAACAGAGTCAGTTTAAACACCAAGTCTTCAACAACGGTAGAATGGCAACCTATGACATGAAATAGGTTAGCTATTTCATCACTTACCACTAGTTGGATCTCTAGAACTTATTAGGGTTAGGCTTTCTTACCTAAGAACGAGATCGGAATCACCGGAAGAACGATTCAGATACGATACTTGAGTACGTGGAATGGCAGGAAAGAAGCCCTGGATTGAACACCAACTCTCTCTCACACTTTCTCTCACTTTCCTTCTCTCTTTTCTCCTTAAGGTTGGAAATTCGTATGTGAAGAGAAAGAGAGAGGGTTTAAGGTCCTTATATAGGCCTAAAACTGATGGGACATCTATTTTAGCTCAACAGAGCACTTTCGGAGCGCCCCCCTTGAGCCAAAGGTCAGACTTAAGCTCCCTGACTATGGATTTAGGTTGAGTTAAGTTTTCATTCCAATCGGGTTCCCAGATCACACGTGGTGGACCAGTTTCAGTTCAACGGTTACCGAAACTTGATCAGGGTTACAAGTACACGGACACGTATGGAAAATGTTCCCTAATCCGAGGGTGTATTTGGGTCAGATTCTGACAGTCTGATTGCTTATATCTGGCCTGCAAGCAACAAGTCTCAGATTACTTAAATTAGATTTAATTTCTAAAGAAAACTACGTTTTCTCACACTCTTCGCTCTGAGTTCAAGCGAATAGCCTCGGGACACTATCTGAATTTGATTTCCGAGATGGTTGTTAAGCCTAGTAAGGCGGTCCTAATTATATAACTTCGTATTATTCAAACTTTTGATGTGCGGTCCAGATCCGATACGGAGTTTCAATGTGCTCCCGAGAGCAACTGAGTAATGAGATTGATCCTAGATTTTAGGGTACCCTAGCGTCAACGATTCTGCAAGTTTTGAGTCTTATAGATCGTATTTAAAGTGGATCAAGCGGATTTCACAGCTAATCTAGTTTAACACTTAGTTAATTTCATCTACTTTCTAAAGGATTTGGTCCTTAGTGATTTCTGCCTAAGGTGGTACTCCGATCTTTGTACGGATTTCTAAAGTATTGTCCTTCATCACCTGAACTTGAGGATTCATGCCTAATATAAAAGTACTTAAAAATATTTAAAGAACTTAGAAAGTGAAAGGTGAAATGGGAGATTTTGAAGGAAATGGGTTGAAAGGGGATTTGAGACTTTGGGATTGAGTTCTTAAAAGTCATTTAAAGTGTTATGATCGACTCATTGCCCAAGGACGTCTAACTCCAGGTTGGCAAAAATCCTGGGTGTTACAATCTACCCCCCTTAAAAATAATTTCGTCCCCGAAATTACCTAAGGGTAGTAAGTAAAGATTTTATTATTCCTCTTGCTCAAGTTTTTCTGATTTTAAGTTTATGTGTGGTATGGCGTATACTATCTATGCTAGTCTGGCTCATGTTCGTCTACCCTCCTTAAAATTGTTTCGCCCTAAAATTGGCTAAGTCACCTATTAAGTTCGTATTCAATGAGCACAGTTGTAGATACACTGACCGTGGCTATTGTATTTCAATTCGTACCCATTGTTGGGCCTATTCTGTAATATGAATTAGTTTAGCACTTGAACCCTAATTGCTTTTATTCCAGTAGCTTCAACATTGACTTTCTAAGGAAGATTCAGATACTATTTAATAACCTATCCTTACGTGTATCCTGGATCAATCCCCTTCGATCCCGGGCCAGTGGGGCATGGGTCCACCACGCTTCCACTGCGCCACTCTGATCTAATGGATGCATCAACTGACTTAACTAGATTGGGCTCATAATGTTCTACCCCCCTTAAAAATTGTTTCTACTTTCAGGGTTCAAGATTTGTCCTGATCCGTATGTCAGAACAAGGTGTAATCTAGGGCCTATCCTTGACATGAAATGGGATACGATCTCCCAATACATTGGTCTTCCTTCCATCGATGATGTGTACTATGGCATTGGTACCTCTGGTTATAGAAAGGAGCTAAAACAATGTGTGTTAAGGTTGATTTATGGGACGGGTGTGAGTTTGTGGTAAGATGCCTAATTCTACCAAAGGACTTTTATCACGGTCCAGACTTACATTATTTAATCATGTCTAGCTTAACAGGTAGGCTATCTTTCTAAGTTCATATGCACAATATGTATGCCAACATGGAATGTGATTTGGGACCTAATTCCTAACTGTCTATTGCCCATTTAAGAAATTTCTTGGGCCTAAAGAGAAAATCTCTATTGGCTATATATTCTTAACACTTCTCAAAGATGAAATAATAAACTTTTAGTTGCAAGTGGTCAGGCCAACCAGGAAAGGAAGTTGTGTAGTGGGTTTGAGTCGGATACATGGACCTTTTGCCTAGCTATGACAGAAAGTTTGTCATATCAGTTCTTAATCCTAGTTGATCCTGATCTTCTGCTTGATCATAGCATTAAGTTCATTGGTAGCTACTAGGAATGAGAATTCGATTCAAACCTCAAATACCTCGCTTATATATAGTTCTCTACTCCATGTTCCCATTTGTAATAAGTCTTTGGGAAGACAATTCTAAGGGGTGTATTGATTTGACCTAACATTAAATCCAAGTGATATATAAATTTTCTCGCTCCACGTCAACCAAGCTTCCTAAGAGTTACTAAGGAAGCCTATAAGTATTAAGGGGATTCAACAAAGGAATGAGGCCTCACTCCAACCTAATCAAGTTAAGTAATTAAGTCTACCTTTCAATTATCTTAGCATATTCAGTATTTTTTACATTTCTTAGTATAACTAGTAGTCTAGTGTTAATTTAGGAATAGCGATAATCTAATAGTCGTAATCCAAAGTCTAGGCTCATACGCTAGATGATTTCGTACCATTTCTAATATAGGAAATTGTTTAATGGCTTAGGGTCAAAAGTTATCTGATTAGAATTGAGTTGCTCGACTTGAATTTAACTACGCTCGAACACTACACACATAGCCGTACCAGCTAAGGTGGTCCTAGAGTTCACATTATTAATTTATTGGATTCCCTATACTGTCAAAATTTTTAAAATCTAAGACTACCAACTTTAGGTCCAAAACTCTAAGGGACTGTTTAGCCAGTGGTATGAAGTTGTATTAAATGGATTGCATTGCTAATCCCACCTCAGGATTGGGAATGGCATGTTTGGTAGGAGGGTGGGATGGGATTAAAATTAATTTTTATAGGCTTTTAAAAAAAGTGAGCCTTTTGTTGGAAAGTGTGAGATGGGATTTCCAAATCCCATGAAGATGAATTTCTAAGTGTAATTTGAAAGGAAATCTCGGGATTTACTTTTAATTGCATATATTCCGAACATGGTATTAGAAACCATGGGATACACCCAATCTGGAGACAATACCTTACACATACATTTGTTGTTACTTTTACAATTCCAACCACCCTAACCTCATCTAATGCAGTTGATCGATCGGGCCCTAAATGTCCCAACATTTGGAGGTTGTGAAGGTTATGGGACACCAAAATGTGGGTTTGAAATGCTCCAATGAAATGGGATAAAGAGGGAAAATGACGAAATAGGATGAGTTAGTGGGTTTACACGAATTTGAGACTCAAATAGGGGTTTTAGGAGCTCAAATGAGAGAGAATGGAGAGGTTAGATAGCAATGGAGAAGGGTTTACATCAGGTAATGGAGAGGGTGCATGAAAATGGAAGATAGAGCTCTTGGTGGGGCGATTTTTATGAAAAATTAGAAGCTTGGGAGAGAAAAGAGAGCTTGGGATGGTAATTTGTGAAGGGAAGGTGGATTTGGAAGGGTTTTAATCGATGAACCCTGAAGCAAGGGGCCACACAACACGTGAGAATTATCGGCCCGCGTCGGCCCGCCTAGCCAGGCCTATTTGGCGGCAAGGCCTAGCCGAACCGACGAGGTCCTCGCTGACCTTTGGAGGTTCTGGTGAGGGCTTGCCCCCTGGGCAAGGTCGTCCTACCCCCCTTGGTCCAAAATGATGGGGGGCCCACCTTGGGTCCCACCGAATTTGTTTGGTTTGGCCCCCGACTCCGATTCCAGTCGTTTCGGGGCTTTTCAGGTATATTGCTGATGTACAACTGTACATAGGTATTTTTGAAGGCTGAGATGGGATAATTTTTGGTCTAGACCCGTCGTTTGACGGTTTAAGAGTGATCTGAGGTCGCCTCATGTGATCACGGAGGTGTACGGACCTGATCAACGCGATCGATTTTGGTGAACTTCGACAATTGGTGAAATCGGGGAAACCTAAGTTCTTTCCTACATTTCTCTTGCACCCGCCTATGTCGAAAAGTGTCAGCATACGTCGTGAGACCATAACCCAGGTCTGATTTAATCCAAATCATGCTCTAATACCAACTTGTAACACCCTGAAAATCTGAGGTTGAGTAGCAACTCAACTCCCGAGTTCCAAAACATCACTTATGCAACATATATGCTTATGACTCAATGTTCTCTGTGTTAGTGCATTAATCATGAGTGGAATTATACCAAAACAGTAATTCATACTCCAGATCAAGTTATAAAACGCAAGCGAAAGACTGAAAGACATAAATACACATATATAAGTCAAAGATCACGATCGGTCTCCAGAGTATGAATACATCACTAAGTCACCATATACATGTAATAGTCTCAAAATCAAAATGTCAAAATAGTACAACTACAATGATAATCCTTGTAGCCCTATAAATCCGAGTAGCCTAAGCGAAGCCGTCAAAGAACTGCATATAAGAGTACTCGTCCTGATCGTGGTAATAGTTAAGCTCCGCCTCAGGAGTCACGCCATCATTTGAAATCAAGACAGTGTCTGGTTCGTGTTTAAAACACCGTCCCGTAACGTGGGAGTGAGTGATCAACTCAGTGGAACAACAAAACAAAGGTTAGCATGTTATCAATTCAGTCAAGCAGTAATGATAAAGCAGTAAATCACACATTCCTATATACTGTTGTTCATGTAAGAATGGTATAGATGTATAATGCATGCCCTCACCTACGCTCCCTCAACGACTTCATCTCACGTTCGCACATGACAACACTGCCTCAGTGCTTGACTTGCAACGCCTGAACTCACGTGTAATGCAGTGCATGCATATGATTACCAAGTTCTTATTAGTCCTTTCATACAGTCGGATTGGGAAACTAAGGTACCTCCCTTATTTTATTTCCCAAACAATGATCCATTCTAGGGTCGTCAGTCCTAGGAAATCTCATACGATGTTATGGTTCTAGGTCGCTGTAAAGGGCTCGTCGCCAAATCATTAAAGGCCTAGTTTATACTCTAGCTGCTACGGAAAGGTTGTCGCCTTCACGTAGACTCAGAGTATGCTCGAGGTCACTACAAAAGGCACGTCTAGGGCCGTTAGGGCTGTTGCACGGAATCGTTACACCACTCCCCCATCACTCATCAGGGCTTCATCATCAAAACATTGTAGGCCGACAGCTCGAATCAGTGTCCCATACCACCGTATTGGCTCACGAGTCTGGGTGGCTCACTGGTCACTACAGGGAGACTCGTCGCCGCAGCGTAGGCCGACAGCTCGACCACGATATCTCATACCACCATGTCCAGCTCATGAGTCTTAGTGGATCGAGGTACCAAGGTTAACGGGGTTTCCACTGGTGAGTTTGGTACCTTAAGTTCAAGCAGTAGCGCCCATACATGGTGAACATACATCGGTACATCGGGTTGCTTGACGAGCTCGACTAGCACAAGCGCACATTGCATCGATCGACATGAAGTACATAAGCACTTCGTGTGGCCTAACCACTGCCGAAGACTAACACATGACTCGAGTTTGTCAAACACGTCCTATGTGGCGAATGAATCTCAGCCACGTCTTCAAGCCTATTTCCGATTGCCTGGACTATAACATAGCCCCAATCACATTCAATACTTAACCAGAAAGCATGTATAGTAGTCAAAGTAGAGTTAACAAGGTAATTCAAACATGTTAACAAGCGTGTTATAAAGCACAACATAAATAGGAAATACAAACACATACATTTCATAAGTAAGTGATAAAACTAAACAACTTACATGGAGGAAATCATATACATCTCTAAGGTAATTGAGAATCCTATCTCAACGCCTACCCTAAGCACTATTATCTAAGTACTTACTCTTACAAGCATTTTCACAAACACTTAGAATACACTTATTAACATACATAACGTATATTAGCCAAAACATGTATTAGGGCGAATTCTTTCACCGAGTAAGTATTACACATACATATAGCATATACACACAGTAATTAATCATGGCAAACACACTTTCATATTTTGTACGTATACGGTATTTTCTACAAATATATAGAATACACTAAACGCCATAATTTGCATACATAACTGAATCACAAAACGAACATCGCATTTTGCATATGAAATAACACCCAGATCATGAATCTATCATTATCTGACATTGAAAGCTTTAAAAATCATAACCTATACATCTATAGTCTTCACCTTATGCCGATAAATGCGTAACAGAGTCAGTTTAAATACCAAGTCTTTAACAACGTTGGAATGGCAACCTATGACATGAAATAGGTTAGCTATTTCATCACTTACACTAGTTGGATCTCTATAACTGATTAGGGTTAGGCTTTCTTGCCTAAGAACGGGATCAAAATCACCGGAAGAACAATTTAAATACGATACTTGAGTACGTGGAATGGCAGGGAAGAAGCCTTGGATTGAACAGCAACTCTCTCTCACACTTTCTCTCACTTTTCTTCTCTCTTTTCTCCTTAGGGTTGGAAATTCGTATGTGAAGAGAGAGAGAGGGGGGGTTTAAGGTCCTTATATAGGCCTAAAATTGATGGGAATGACCCCAGGGCCAAGGTATATTAGGTTATAGCCAAAGGGCATCTATTTCAGCTCAACGGAGCACTTCCGGAGCCCCCCCTTGAGCCAAAGGTCGGACTTAAACTCCCTGACTATGGATCTGGGTCGAGTTAAGTTTTCATTCCAGTCGGTTCCCAGATCACACGTGGCAAACCAGTTTCAGTTCAACGGTTACCGAAACTCGATCAGGGTTACAAGTACACGGACACGTATGGGAAATGTTCCCTAATCTGAGGGTGTATTTGGGTCAGATTCTAACGGTCTGATTGCTTATATCTGTCCCGCAAGCAACAAGTCTCAGATTACTTAAATTAGATTTAATTTCTAAAGAAAACCACGTTTTCTCACACTCTTCGCTCTGGGCTCAAGCGAACAGCCTCGGGACACTATCTGGATTTAATTTTCGAGATGTTTATCAAGCCCAGCAAGGCAGTCCTAATTATATAACTTCGTTTTATTCGGACTTTCGACGTGCGGTCCAGATCTGATACGGAGTTTCAATGTGCTCCCGAGAGCAACTGAGTAATGAGATTGATCCTAGATTTTAGGGTACCCTAGCGTCAACGATTCTGCAAGTTTTGGGTCTTGCAGATCGTATTAAAAGTGGATTAAGTGGATTTCGCTGCTAATCTAATTTAACACTTAGTTAATTTCGTCTACTTTCTAAAGGATTTGGTCCTCAGTGATTTTTGCCTGAGGTGGTACTCGGGTCTTTGTACGGATTTCTAAAGTATTGTCCTTCATCACCTGAACTTGAGGATTCATGCCTAATATGAAAGTACATAGAAACATTTAAAGAACTTAGAAGGTGAAAGGTGAAATGGGAGATTTTGAAGGAAATGGGTTGAAAGGGGATTTGAGACTTTGGGATTGAGTTCTAAGAAGTCATTTAAAGTGTTATGAACGACTCATTGCCCATGGACGTCTAACTCCAGGTTGGCAAAAATCTAGGGTGTTACACAACCCATAACTAGAAAGCATGTATAGTAGTCTAAGCAGAGTTAACAAAGTAATTCAAACATGTTAAGAAACATGTTATAAAGCATAATATTATCAGGAAATACGAACACGTACATTTCATAAGCAAGCGATTAAATTAAATGACTTTCATGGCGGAAACCATATACATCTCTAAGGTGCTTGAGAATCCTATCTCAACACCTACCTAGAGCACTATCTCCTAAGTACTTACTCATACAAATATTTTCACAAACACTTAGACTACACTTATTTAACATACATAACGTATATTAGCCAAAACATGTATTAGGGTGAATCCTTTCGCCAAGTAAGTATTATACACATATATAGCATATACATACAGTAATTAATCATGACAAACACACTTTCATATTTTATACATATACGGTATTTTCTACAAATATACAGAATACACTCAATGCCATAATTTACATACGTAATGGAATCGCAAAATGATCATCGCATTTTGCATGTGAAATAACACCCAGATCATAAATCTATCATTATCTGACATTGAAAGATTTGAAAGCCTTAAGCTATACGTCTAAAGTCCACACCTTATGTCGTAAATGTGAGTAATGGACTCAGTTCAAACACCAAGTATTTAACAACAGTAGAACGGCAACCTATGGCATGTAATAAGTTTGCTATTTCATCACTTACACTAGTAGGATCTCTAGAACTGATTAGGGTTAGGATTTCTTACCTGAAAATGGAATCAGAATCGATGGAAAAGCAATACATTTGTGGTGGATAGGTACGTAGAATAGCAAGGATAGATTCCCAGGAAGGACACCAACTTCTCTCTCACTTTCTCTCTCTTCACTCTCTTCTCTCTCCTAGGGTTTTCTCAAATTCGTATGGTGTGAATGAGAGAGGGTTTAAGGTCCTTATATAGGCCTAAAAGTGATGAGAATGGCCCCATGGCCAAGGTATACTTAGGTTATGTCCAAAGTGCATCTGGTTCAGCTCAACGGACCACTTCCAGAAACCCCCCCTTGAGCCAAAGGTCAGACTTAAGCTCATCGACCTTGGATCTAGGTCAAGTTAAGTTTTCAGTCCAATTAGATTCATAGATCACACATGGCAGACCAGTTTCAATTCAATGGTCACCAAAACTCGATCAGGGTTACGAGTACACTGCCATGTGTATGAAATTTCCCCTGATCCGAGGGTGTATTTGGGTTAGATTCTGACGGTCTGATTGCTTATATTCGGCCCTCAAGTGACAAGTCTCAGATTACTTAAATGAGATTTAATTTCTAAGGAAAACCACATTTTCTCACACTCTTCGCTCCTGGCTCAAGCGAATGGCATCGGGACACTATCTGGATTTGATTTTCAAGATGGTTGTCAAGCCCAGCAAGGCGGTCTTAAATGCTTAATCTCGTGGTTATCGGACTTTCGACGTGCGGTCCAGATCCGATACAGAGTTTCAATGTGCTCCCGAGAGCAACTAGGTAATGAGATTGATCCTAGATTTTAGGGTAACCTAGCGTTAATGATTCTATAAGTTTTGGGTCTTGCAGATCATATTTACAGTGATTCAGGCAGATTTCACAGCTAATCTAGTTTTGCTCTTAGTTAAACTTGTCTAATTTCTAAAGGATTTGAGGTTTAAGAGGTTCAAAAGGGGTTAGGATCTACCCCTTGCCAAAAGACATCTAACTCCAGGTTGGCAAAAATTTGGGACGTTGCAATCTACCCCCCTTAAAAATAATTTCGTCCCCGAAATTGCCTAAGGGTAGCAAGTAAAGATTTTATTATTCCTCTTGCTCAAGTTTCACTGATTTCAAGTTTATGTGCGTAGTAGGGTATATACTATCTATACTAGTCTAGCTTACTTTAGTTTATCCTCCTTAAAACATCTTCACCCTAAAATTGGCTAAGGCTCCTATTAAGTTCGTATTCAACGAGCACATCTATGGATATATTGACCTCGGTCATTGTAATTCAGCTCATACCCATTGTTAGGCCTATTCTGTAATATAAATTAGTTTAACACTTAAACCCTAATTTCTTTCCTTTAAAGACTTCATTATTGACATTCTAAGGAAGATTTAGATGCTATTTAATGACCTAACCTTACATATGACCTGGATCAATTTCCTTCAATCCTGGGCCAGTAGGGCGGGGGTCCACCACGCTTTTGTTGCGCCACTCTGATCAAAGAGGTGTATTAGCCGACCTAACTAGATTAGGCTCATAATGTTCTACCCCCCTTAAAAATTATTTCTAGTCTCAATGCTCAAGAATCTGTGTCCTAATCCGTATATCGGAATAAGGTGTAATATAGGACCTATCCTTGGCATGAAATGGAAAACGATCCCTCAATACATTGGTCTTCCTTTCATCGATGATGTGTGCTATGGCATTGGTACCTATAGTTATAGAAAGGAGCTAAAAATAATGGGTGTTGAGGTTGATTCCCAGGGACAGGTGTGAGTTTGTAGTAAGATGCCTAATTCTACCAACGAAGAACTTTTATCACGATCCCGACTTACCTTATTTAATCATGTCTCGCTTAACAGGCAGGTTATCTTTCTAAGCTCATATACACAATATGTATGCCAAGATGGCATGTGATTTGGGACTTAAGTCTTAACTCTCTGTTGCCTATTTAAGAAATTTCTTAGGCACGAGCAAAGTATCCCTATTGGCTATATGTTCTTAACACTTCTCAAAAGCGAAGTAACAACTTTTGGTTGTAAGTGGTTCGGCCAACACGGAAGGAAAGTTGTGTAGTGGGTCTGAGCCGCATACATAAACCTTCTGCCTAGCTAGGACAAAAAAAATTTCGTATCAGTTCTTAATCCTAGTTGATCCCCACCTTCTGCTTAATCAGAGCATTGAGTTCATTAGTAACTACTAAGATTGAGAATTCAATTCAAACTGCGAATACCTCGCTTTTATATAGTTCTCTACTCCGTGTTCTCAATTATAATAAGCCCTTGAGAAGACAATCCTAGGCGGTCTATTGTTTTGATCTAACGTTCAATCAGAGGGATATATAACTTTTCTCTATGCGTGAATAGTTTCTAAGTTAAAATAACTTTTCTAAGAGTTATTAAGTAAGCCTATAAGTATTAGGGGGACTCAACGAAGAAATGAGATCTCACTCCAACCTAATCAAGTCAACTACTAAATCTATCTTTCAAATATCTTAGCATAATTAGTCTTTTACGTCCCTCAGTATAACTAGTAGCCTAATCTTAACTTATGGGTAGCAGTAATCCAATAGTTGTAATCCAAAGTCTATGCTCATACGCTAGATGATTTCATACCATTTCTAGTCCAAGAAATTATTTATCGCTCAGGGTCAAACGTTGTCTGATTGGAATTGAGTTGCCCGAACTTGAATTTAACTACACTCGAGCACTTCACACATGCTCATACTAGCTAAGAAGGTCCTAGGGTTCACATTTTTAATTTGTTAGATTTCCTACACTGCTAAATTTATTTGCAAAAATCTAAGAGTACCAGCTCTAGGTCCAAAACTCTAAGGGACTGTTTGGCTAGTAGTATGAAGTTGTATTAAATGGGACTACATTGCTAAACCCACCTCGGAATTGGGAGTGGCATATTTGGTAGGAGGGTGGGATGGGATTAAAATTATGATTGGAAAGTGTGAGATGGGATTTCCAAATCCCACGATGATAGCTTTCTAAGTGTAATTTGAAAGAAAAATCTCGGGATTTACTTTTAATTGCATACATCCCAAACATGGTATTGGAAAACATGAGATACACCCAATCCAGGGACAACACCTTACACATGCATTTATTATTACTTTTACAATTCCATCCACCTTAATCTCACCGAATGCAGTTGGCCGAACATGTGGAGGTTTGGCCGAACATGTGGAGGTTGTGAAGGTTACAGAACATGAATTTTCGTGCTCAAATGGAAGGGAATGAAGAGGAAAAATGAAGAAAGAGGATGGGTAGTGGGTGCACACGAATTTAAGCCTCAAATGGGGGATTCAAGAGCTTAAATGAGAGAGAATGGAGAGGTAGGCAGCAATCAAGATGGGTGTACAGCAGGGTGGTGGGCGTGGTGCACGAAAACGAAAGAGGAAGAGGTTGGAGGGGCGATTTTTTATAAAAATCGGAAGTTTGGGAGAGAAAGGAAAGCTTGGGAGGGTGGTTTGTGAAGGGAATGTGGGCTTAGAAGGGTTTTAAACAAAAAAACCCTGGATCAGTGGGCCACACTACCACTCAAAGTCGACCGACCCGAGCGGCCCGCCCGACCTGGCCCATTAGCCGGCGAGGCCTTGCCGAACCAGCGAGCTCCTCGCCGGTCTCTGGACTGTTTGGCGAGGGCTCACCCATGGGGCGAGGTCCTCCCCTCCTCCTTTGTCCAAAAATATGTGGGGCCCACCCTGGGTCCCACCAATTTGATCGTTTTGGCCCCCCGACTCCGATTCAAGTCGTTTCGGGGCCGTTCGGGTAGTTTCTGATGTATACTCTCGTTTACCGACTGTTGATAGCTAGGATGGGGTAATTTGTGATCTAGACCCATCGTTTGATGGTCTAGAAGTGAACCGCGGTCGCCTCATGCGATCAGGGAGATGTATGGAATCGATCTCGGCGATTATTTTCGGTGAACTTCACCAATTAGCGAAACCGGGACTCCAACGACTATTTCAAGATTTTCTCGCACCCACCTAAGTTAAATTTTCGTCAGCATAAGGTGTGTGACCATAACCCGGGTCCAGTTTAATCCAAATCATGCTTTAATACCTTCTTGTAACGCCTTAAAAATCGGGGGTCGAGCATAAACTCAACTCCCAAGTTCCAACGCATCACTTATGCAACGTAAATAATGATGATTGAATGTTGTCCGGGTTAGTGCATTAAAGATGAATGGGATTAAGCCGAAATAGCATATCATACTCCAGAGATAGTTAAATTACGTCAGCGGAAGACTGTGATAGATATATAACATATATAAACTGTTGTAAGTCTCCAGAGTGTGAACATGTTACCAGGTTAAATATATCAATGTATACTCCAAAAATGGACAAAATGAATATACAAGGGTGCTCCAAAAGAGCAAACTAAAGTGTAATGGCATCTAATCAACAACCCTGTAACCCCGTCGATCAGAAGTGGTCTACATAGACCCGCTTGATAGTTGTATAAAGGAGAAACCCTCCTCATCAACATGAAAGTCCGGCTCCGCTTCGCAAGCATCGCCATCATCTGAAACTCAAACAGGGTCTGGTTAGTGTATACAACACCGTCCCGTAACGTGGGAGTGAGTGATCAACTCAGTGGAACAATAAAGCAAAGGTTAACATGTTATTAATTCGATCATGCAGTAATGATAAAGCAATAAACAATCAGGTCCTACGTACTCTTGTTAATACAAGAATGATATGAATGATATGATGCATGCCCTCGCCTACGCTCCCTCAGTGACTTCATCTCACGTTCACACATGATAACACTGCCTTAGTGCTTGACCTGCAACCCCTGAACGCACGCGTAATACGATGCATGCATATGATTACCAAGTTCTTATTAGTCCTTTTCATACAACATGATTGGAAAACTAAGGTACCACCCTTATATCAATACCCAAACAATGATCCATTTTAGGGTCGTCAATCCTAGTAAATCTCATATAAAGTTACGGTTCTAGGTCACTACTACTAACGCCCTACTAACTGGCAGTCTATTTTTAAAGGTGCGTCACCGACCCGACTGGGGACCATAGCCAGGTTGCGATGAGGTAGGCCTAGCTTATACTCTCATTGCTACGGAAGGCTCGTCACCTCAACATAGTCTTAGAGTATGCTCGAGGTCACTACAAAGGGCTCGTCACCAATCAGTGTAGGCCGACAGTTCAAATACAGTGTCCCATACCACCGTATTCGGCTCACGAGTCCGGGTTGCTCACTGGTCACTACGGGGAGGCTTGTCACCCCAGTGTAGGCCGACAGCTCGACCACGGTGTCCCATACCACCATGTCTGGCTCATGAGTCTTAGTGGATTGAGGTACCAAGGTTAACGGGGTTTCCACTGGTGAGTTTAGTACCTTAGGTTCAAGCAATAGCGTCCAAACATGGTGAACATACATAGGGCCAATCGGGTTACTTGACGAGCTCGACTAGCATGAGTGCACATCGAGTTGGTCGACATGAAGTGCAATAGCCCGCCATGTGGCTTAACCACTGCCGACAACTTTAGTACGACTCGGGTTCGTCAAACATGTCCTACGTGGCAAATGAATCTCAGCCACGAACTCACAACCAGCTACCGATTGCCTGGACTATAAAATAGCCCCAATCACACTCAACCCGTAACCAAAAATCATGTATAGTAGTCTAAGTAGAGTTAACAAAGTAATTCAAACATGTTAACAAGCATGTTATAAAGCACAATATAAACACAAAATACGAACACATACATTTCATCAGCAAGCGATTAAATTAAACAACTTTCATGGTGAAATCATATACATCTCTAAGGTGCTTGAGAATCCTATCTCAACACCTACCTAGAGAACTATCTCCTAGGTACTTACTCATACAAGCATTTTCACAAACACTTAGACTACACTTATTTAACATACATAACGTATATTAGCCAAAACATGTATTAGGGCGAATCCTTTTACTGAGTAAGTATTATACACATATATAGCATATACATACAGTAATTAATCATGACAAACACACTTTCATATTTTGTACATATACGGTATTTTCTATAAATATACAGAATATACTAAACACCATAATTTGCATACGTAATAGAATCACAAAACGAACATCGCATTTTGCATATGAAATAACACCTAGATCATGAATCTATCATTATCTGACATTGAAAGCTTTGAAAACCTTAACCTATACGTCTAAAGTCTGCACCTTATGTCGTAAAAGTGAGTAATGAACTCAGTTCAAACACCAAGTCTTTAACAATGGTAGAACGACAACCTATGACATGTAATAGGTTACCTATTTCATCACTTACACTAGTTGGATCGATAGAACTGATTAGGGTTAGGATTTCTTACCCGAAAATGGAATCAGAATCGCCGGAAAAGTAATATAGTTGTGGTGGATAAGCACGTAGAATAGCAGGGATAGATTCCCAGGAAGGACACCAACTTCTCTCTCACTTTCTCTCTCTTCACTCTCTTCTCTCTCCTAGGGTTTTCTCAAATTCGTATGGTGTGAATGAGAGAGGGTTTAAGGTCCTTATATAGGCCTAAAACTGATGAGAATGGCCCCAGGGCCAAGGTATACTTAAGTTATGTCTAAAGTGCATCTGATTCAGCTCAACGGAGCACTTCAGGAGCCCCCCCTTGAGCCAAAGGTCGGACTTAAGCTCACTGACCTTGGATCTAGGTCAAGTTAAGCTTTCAGTCCAGTCGAGTTCCCAGATCACACGTGGCAGACCAGTTTTAATTCAACTGTCACCGAAACTCGATCAGGGTTACGAGTACACTGCCATGTGTATGAAATTTTCCCTGATCCGAGGGTGTATTTGGGTTAGATTTTGACGGTCTGATTGCTTATATTCGGCCCGCAAGTGATAAGTCTTAGATTACTTAAATGAGATTTAATTTCTAAAGAAAACCACATTTCATCACACACTTCTTTCCGGGCTCAAGCAAATGGCATCGGGACACTATCTAGATTTGATTTTCGAGATGGTTGTCAAGCCCAACAAGGCGGTCCTAAACTCTTAACCTCGTGGTCATCGGACTTTCAACGTGCGGTCCAGATCTGATACGGAGTTTCAATGTGCTCCCGAGAGTAACTAGGTAATGAGATTGATCCTAGATTTTAAGGTAACCTAGCGTTAATGATTCTACAAGTTTTGGGTACATCTCAACTCCTTAACCTAAACCTAAACTTGAAAACCCAAACCTAAACCCGATCCTGAACCCGAACCCAATTTCCTAAACCTAAACCTTAACCTATTCTCAGTTCCCTAAAGCTATAACCTATAACCTAAACCTAAACCTAAACCTAACCTAAACCTATAACATTAACCTAAACCTAAAACCTAAATGTATTCTCAAATCCTTAAACCTAAACTTACACCTAATCCTAATCTCAACTACTTATCCTAAACCTAAACTTGAAAACCCAAGCCTAAACCCAATCCTGAACCCGAACCCGATTTCCTAAACCTAAACCTTAATATATTCTCAAATCCCTAAACCTAAACCTACACCAAATCCTAATCTCAACTCCCTAACCTAAACCTAAACCTAAACTTGAAAACCCAAACCTAAACTCGAACCCAATTTCCTAAACCTAAACCTTAACCTATTCTCAATTCCCTAAAGCTATAACCTATAACCTATAAACTAAACCTAAACCTAAACCTTAACCAAAACCTATAACCTAAACCTTAACCTATAACGTAAAACATATAACCAAAACTTATAACCTATAACCTAACCTTAACCTAAACCTATAACCTAAACCTATAAACTAAAACCTAAACCTAAACCCAAAACCTAAATTTATTCTCAAATCCCTAAACCTAAACCTACACCTAATCCTAATCTCAACTCCTTAAACTAAATCTAAACTTGAAAACCCAAACCTAAACCCGATCTCATACCCGAACCAAATTTCCTTAACCTATTCTCAATTCCCTAAAGTTATAACTTATAACCTAAACCTAAACCTAAAACCTAAAACCAATACCTAAACCTAAAACCAAAATGTATTCTCAAATCCCTAAACATAAACCTACACCTAATCCTAATCTCAACTCCCTAACCTAAACCTAAACCTAAACTTGAAAACCCAAACCTAAACCTGTTCTCGAACTCGCACCCGATTTCCTAAACCTAAACCTTAACCTATTCTCAATTCCCTAAAGCACCTATAACCTAAACCTAAACATAAACCTTAACCAAAACCCATAACCTAAACCTTAACCTATAACCTATAACCTTTAACCTAAACTTATAACCTTAACCTAAACCTAAAACCTAAACCTAAACTTATAACCTAAAACCTAATCCGAAACCTAAACCTAAACCTAAACCTAAACCTAAAACCTAAACCTAAACCTAAACCTATAACCTAAAACTATAAACTAAAACCTAAAACCTAAACCTAAACCTAAAACCTAAATGTATTCTCAAATCCCTAAGCTTAAACCTACACCGAATCTTAATCTCAACTCCCTAACCTAAACCTAAACCTAAACTTGAAAACCCAAACCTAAACCCAATCTCGAACCCGTACCCAATTTCTAAAAGCTATAACCTATAACCTAAACCTAAACCTAACCTAAACCTATAACCTAAACCTATAACCTAAACCTAAAACCTAAACCTAAACCTAAACCTAAACCAAAACCTATAACCTTAACCTAAACCAAAACCTATAACCTATAACCTAAACTTATAACCTATAATCCAACCTTAACCTAAACCTAAAACCTAAACCAATAAACTAAAACCTAAACCAAAACCTAAAACCTAAATGTATTCTCAAATCCCTAAACGTAAACCTATACCTAATCCTAATCTCAACTCCCTAACCTAAACCTAAACCTAAACTTGAAAACCCAAACCAAAATCCGAACCCGATTTAATAAACCTAAACCTTAACCTATTCTCAATTCCTTAAAGATATAACCTATAACATAAACCCTATTTCCTAAACCTAAACCTTATCCTAATCTCAACTCCTTAACCTAAACTTAAACTTGAAAACCCAAACCTAAACCCGAACCTAAACCCAATTTCCTAAACCTAAACCTTAACCTATTCTCGGTTCCTTAAACCTTAACCTATAACCTAACTTAAACCTAAACCTATAACCTACACTTATAACCTAAACCTAAACCTAAAACCTAAAGCTAAACCTAAAACCTAAATGTATTCTCAAATCCCTAAACCTAAACCTACACCTAATCCTAATCTCAACTCCCTAACCTAAACCTAAACCTAAACTTGAAAACCGAAACCTAAACCCGATACCGAACCCGAACCAGAACCTAATTTCTTAAACCTAAACCTTAACCTATTTTCAATTCCTTAAAGCTATAACCTATAACCTATTACCTATAACCTAAACCTAAACCTAAACCTATAACCTAAACCTAAACCTAAACCAAATCTATAACCTTAACCTAAACCAAAACCTATAACCTAAACCTTAACCTATAACCTATAACCCATAACCTATAACCTAAACTTATAACTTATAACCTAACCTTAACCTAAACCTAAAACCTAAACCTAAACCTATAAGTGTAGGTTTAGGTTAAGGTTGTTTTTCTTTTCATTTGTCTGGATCGCCTCTCATATGTTCTCTCTCTTTTCATTTGTTCTTTTCCATAGGATTGTTTGTGTTTGGATGGATGTAGTTTATATTTGGATGAATGTAGTTTATGTCTAGATGGATTTATGTAGTTTGGGTTTAGATGGATGTGAATGTTAATATGATGAAATATATTATATACCAGGTGTATATCAGGAAGAATATGATGAATTATATTGTAACAGGTGTATATCAGGAAATTTGAGTAGGAATATTTTTTAAAAAAGAGAGAGAGAGAGAGGAGACTTTTACCTATGAAATATTTCGTAGGTAACAGTCACATCCACAATTCTTAGCTGTGAAAATTTTCGTAGCTAAAAGTTATTTCAAAAATTGTTTACAGCCTTTAGCGACGAAACCTTTCGTAGCTAAAAGTCTCTTCCACGTTTTTTTGCTACGAAAATTTTCGTAGCTACAAGTAAACCTTTCGATATTTTTCAAAATTTGTTTACAGCCTTTAGCGACGAAAATATTCATAGCTAAAAGTCTCATCCACATTTTTTAGCTACAAAAATTTTTGTAGCTAAAAGTAAACCTTTTGATTTTTTTCAAAAATTGTTTACAGCCTTTAGCAACGAAACTTTTCGAAGCAAAAAGTCTCATCCACGTTTTGTAGCTATGAAACTTTTCGCAGCTAAAAGTAAACCTTTCGATTTTTTACAAAAATTGTTTACCGCCTTTAGCTATGAAACTTTTCGTAGTTAAAAGTAAACCTTTCGATTTTTTTAAAAAATTGTTTACAGCCTTTAACGACGAAACTTTTCGTAGCTAAAAGTCTCATCCATGTTTTTTAGCTACAAAAATTTTCGTAGCTAAAAGTAAACCGTTCGATTTTTTCAAAATTTGTTTACAGCCTTTAGCGACGAAACTTTTCGTAGCTAAAAGTCTCATCCACGTTTTTTAGCTATGAAAATTTTCGTAGCTAAAAGTAAACCTTTCGATTTTTTTCAAAATTTGTTGACAGCCTTTAGCGACAAAACTTTTCATAGCTAAAAGTCTCATCCACGTTTTTTAGCTATGAAAATTTTCACAGCTAAAAGTAAACCTTTCGATTATTTTCAAAAAATTTGTATAGCCTTTACCAATGAAACTTTTCATAGCTAAAAGTCTCATCCACGTTTTTTTAGCTACAAAAAGTTTCGTAGCTAAAAGTAACTTTTCGATTTTGTGTGAAAAATTGAAACAACCTTTACCGACAAAAATTTTCATCGGTAAAAGTGACTTTTAGCTATGAATTTACAATTTTGTTGCTAAAAGTAAACTTTTAGTGACAAAAACGTTTTTCATCTCTAAAGTGACTTTGAGCGACGAAAAAAAGTTTCATCGCTAAAAGTTTCATCGCTAAAAACCCTCTTTCTTGTAGTGTCCCCATTTTGGACCCCTCTAGGTCCATTAGTTGCTAAGTGTGGTTGAATGCCCACCTTAGTCCCTTGTTAGGCCCGTTTCCATATTATCTAAGCCCTAGCTTTGTATCCTTAGCTCGTGGGCTACCCCAGGTAAATGGGCCCCCACTAGAGGTTATTTTCCTTATGAGGAATTGGTTAAGTACCTAGACCCTGTTGGTTAGGTAGAGAGTACACCTTCTCATTCACCTCATTGGCACATTTATTCATCTTCATGGCCTACTCCCATACACATCATATGAATGCTTGATTGAGGTATGATTGGCCATAGTTGTGCCATTGTGTAGGACATGTTGGTATCTCCCCGAGGGATGGAGTTTACCCTCTTGAGCACGGTGGATGCTTGGGATTGATGCATGGATGATCGTGTGATTCATGCATCTGGCATTACATAACATGTGGATATTCGCCCTTGCTTCATCAGAGTCATAGCCTCCACAAAGATATCATGGATGAACGTGTGTGGATACCGGAAATGATTCTTGAGCATTTGGGGTGCATAGGATATCCCTGGGTGAAAGCTCCTAAACTTCCACGGTACCGAGGAAATGCCTCAACACTGAGACCAAGTAGAAAACATGAGCGCCTGAGTGCCTTATACCGTTAGGCCGCGACTGGAGTTGGGCAAAATAGACCCGATCCGGTGGATCTGACCTGATCTGACCCGATCTGACCCGATCAGAACCGATCTGATGGTCTAGATCGGTGCTGATCGAGTAGCCCCATCCAGATCCGAAATCTTTTCGGGTCGAATTCGGATTGGCCCTGATCCGACCCGACCTAACCTGACCCAAAAACCGATTCGAATGGATCCGGACAGATCTGATCCTACCAGATCCGGAGTAGTTCTTTTGATACTTCTACCTTTTCCTGTGGTATGGTTCGCTTGAGCTTTGGATATACATCAATTTTGGGTTCAACCACTAAAATGATATGCAAAAATGAATGAAAGGCGTGGATACATCACACGCATTCAAAGTGGGCCCCAACTGAGATTGCTGTGTACAATAGAAAAATGATTTGCTATGTACCGCACACAGCACACAGCTACTACATAGTTGGCTTTCAACCTAGGTGTAGGTACGTGTCGTGTTAAGACAATGCTACTCTATTTAAAGGAGATCAACGTTATATGGCCCCATAGTGATGTTTTTATTATATCTACACCGTTCACATATATTTACAGATTAATTTAGAGCATTATACAAAAAAAGGGCGCCCAAAAAGGGTTTCAATGATAGACGTTTAATATTCACTACTTCTTTCAGTGTGACCCACTTAATAGTTAGATCTATATTATTTTTCGTCTCAAGCCATAAAATAAGCTCGACAAATGGATGGACAGTTTTGATATAACACATGTACCATGATCAGACCCACCTAACTTGCTAACATGACATCAATACCATGTACCACCAATGCACGGGACAGTCCCACTGACGCCATTCACAGTTGTAAACAACTGTAACTTTTAAACGCCGAGCATTGTACGAACGGTTCAAACGAATTCAACATGGGCCCCACAATGATGTATTTATTACATCCATACCGTTTAACCGTTTTTCATGATCATTTTAGAGCATTTGGTAAAAAAATGAATCATATCTGAAGCTCACAAATGGACCACACTGAAAATAATAATGAGGATAATGATTTTCACCATTAAAAAATCTAATCAATATCGTACCTAATCCGATCCGACTCAATTTCCCTAGCCGAGTCGGACTAAGTTCGGGTCAAGCCAACAAGGTGTCGGATCTGATTGGATGGCCTGTCCCAGTTCCGGCCCTGGATTGGAATAAGTTCAAGTCAGTGTATTTAGATCTCGGACAGAATCGGGTTAAGCACAATCCGATCCGACTCGGTCGATTCCCACCCCTAACCGCGACTCCCACTATCGCGAGGTCGATTGAGATGGGGTGTGGCCTTACCCACCTAAGAGAGAGGGCAATAGCTAGGCTGAATTTAAGCAGCTCGTGAAATGGGTCTGCTGCCATCGAGCCTTACTGGTGATTGGTTGTCCATAGGTGGGTAGTGAGGTCTCCTACGCTCGTTTGATTGTTCGGGTCTTGTAGAGCGGCAGTCATCCAGTAGTATACTTGATCCAGGTGGATTCCTTATGATGGAACTGTACTTGATATGTGGATTGGATATGAGGACTAGCATTACTTCACATTGCATTTGCATCGGCTGTATAAGCCTTATATTGATCGCCTTGGTAGGGCACCCAGTACTCATGTATTGCATTACATAACCATGGTACGGCTAGTGGCATTGGTTTCATTCATGGTTCCTTCTGCATTCTCCTTATTCTTCTAAACACCATTGTCACAAACTTACACCGCCCTCTAAGCTTTCTATAAGCTTATGCACAATTGATGCGTGCAGGAGATCCTAGGTCAGTGTGGTAGCAAAGGAGCTGTGGATTAGATTGGCGAGAGCTGAGGACCTGTTGTAGACATTTCCTTCCCTCTTTCTATATCATGTATTTTATTTTGAACCTTGCACCTGTAATGTTTAAATTCATAGTGGATTTTGCAGTGTGTTCCTTTGTTTATTTTTGAGATTTACTTGCTATGATCTTAGGTATGCTCGATTTGGTCTAGAATTGTGATATGAAAATCCTCCCTGTAGGATCCCAGGATCGGAACCTATGATAAGAGCCGAGAATGGGATGATAGGGAGGTTGTCGCTGCCAGAACTGGCTATCGTGTCCCTTGTGAGTTCGGTCACCGAGTCTAGGGCGTGACAGGAGTCATATTAGAATAAGCAGATCCATAGATAATTTCATCAACATATATATGTACTATCAGTATGTGATCACTGTATTTCATTACAAAAAGTGTTTTATCAACAGTCCCCATTATAAAGTTATGACTTAGTAAAAACTTAGTCAATTTCACGTACTATGTATTAGGAGCTTGTTTTAATCCATAGAGTGCCTTTTTCAGGCGATAAACATTATCAGTATACTTAGGGTCTTCAAAACCAGTAGGTTGTTCTACATATACTTCCTCATGTAGATTACTGTAACGCCCTGGATTTCGAGGGCCGAGCAAAGCTCAACTCCCAAGATCCAGTACATCACTTATACAACATGGATAATGATGTTTAAATGTTGTCCATATTAATGCATTAAACATGAGTGGGATTATACTAAAACGGCATATCATACTCCAAATATAATTAAATTAGCAAGCGGAAGACTGGAATATATGTATATCAGAACGGTAAGTGTTTTACAACCTCTAGAGTATGATGATGCAATAGGGTTGAATATAAACATGTATTGTTTTAAAATATACAAAATATCAAAATCTATATGTTTAACTAATCCATGTAACCCTGTAATCTCGTTGATCAGTACATGGTCTACATCGACCCACCTGATAGTTATATATAGGAGAACTCCTCGTCATTAAAAAAGTCCATCTCAGATGTATAGACTCCGTCATCACCTGCATCTACAACAGATTCTGGTTGGTGTTTTAAAACACCGTTCCAAAGTGGGAGTGAGTGATCAACTCAGTGGTACTATAAGGCAAAGGTTAACATTTTATTAATTTAGTCAAGCAGTAATGATAAAGCAGTACAACAATCATATCCTAAATACTCTTGTTAATGCAGGGATGGTATGTTGTAATAATGCATGCCCTCGCACGAATCTCCCTCATAAGCGACTCCGTCAATCGTTCGCACATGACAAACTGCCTAAACGTTCATGCATTTTATCAAATATTTAGGCTACACTTCACCAAATATATAACCTAGGTTAGTTACAACATGTATTATAGCAAATCCTTACACATGGATGTTATCATGCATATGACAAACATGAATCCTAGATTAGTAGTCATAGCAAGCACAAATCATGTTGGCATGTTCATTCAAACATTTCAGCAAACACGTAGGATGCATATTTATTCAACATAGTTTATACATGCATAATACACCAAAATCGGTGTGTCTAACACAATGGGGTAGCAATCAAGCCAGATGTAAATCATTAGCTAACATTGAAAGCCTTGAAAACCATAACCCAAACATTTATAGTCCTTACCTTCCGTCGAAATTCTCGTTTTGAACTCGGTTTGAATCCTATGTTCCGGAAAATGGAATAACAGGTACCTAAATCATGAAATCTGTTAGCGAGGTTGACAAACAACCATTCTAGGTCATAGCTATAGAATTAGGGTTTGGATTTCTTACCTAAATCATAGTTGGAATGGTTCGTGTAGCGATGGTGGGAAGGTGATTCAGTGCATGGAGTTGTGGAAGAAATCCCAGCAACGAACTCCCGAGCTCTCTCTTCTCTCCTCACTCTTTTCTCCTCTTTTCTCTCTTCTCTCTCCTAGGGTTAGAGAAATTTGTTTGGAATGGGAATGGGGTGGTTTAAGGGCATTATATAGGCCCAGAACTGGTATAAATGGCCCTAGGGCCATGGTATACTTAGGTTATAGCCAAAGAGCGTCAGTTTCAGGCAAACAGGGCTCGTCTGAAGGTCCATTACTCACCTACGGCATGGAGCAAGTTTATTGACCATGGATCTAAACCAGGCTATGATTTCAGTACGATGGGATTAGCGGATCAACCGTGGAGGACCTGTGTCAGATCAACGGTCATTGTTGCTCAATTAGGGCCACAAGTATACAGATATGTGTAGGGAAATTTTCCTGATCCATGGGTGAAGTTCGGTCAAAAACTGAAGATTTAAAATCTTCAATTTCACTCGTGAGCAAACGGCCCAATTTACTTAAGTTTCATTACATTTTCTACAGATATTCGCATTTCTCACACACTTCGTCAAGGCTCAAGTTGTACATTTCAGGATACTATTAGGGCTCAATTCCCCCGATGGTTGTTAAGCCCAATAAGACGGACATATCCCTATAGTTTCACGGTCATCGGACTTTCGACGTGTGGTCCGGGTACGATATGGAGTTTCAATGTGCTCCCGAGAGTAACCAACTTTTGAGATTTCTCTTAGGTTTTTAAGTAGTACTGAGTCAGCAATTTTGATGGTTTTGGGTCATGCCATTTGTATAAATAATGGTTCGAGCCAAACCCATCGATTGTTTAGTTTAGTACTTAACTAAATTTTCATCTAATTTCTACAGAGTACAGTCCTTAGGGATTTTTACCTGAGGTGGTACTTGGGTCTTTGTACGAATTTTTTCGAGACATTACAATCACCATTCAAGAAAGCACTCTTAACATCCATTTGATAAATTTTGAATTTTTTGTAATAAGCAATAGATATGAACAGTCTGATAGATTCAAGGTGAGCTACTAAGGCAAAGGTTTCATCATAATCGATGCCTTCTATCTGAGTGTACCCTTGTACAACCAGTCTAGCCTTATTTCTTATAATGTTACTAAGTTCATCAGACTTATTTTTAAAGATCCATTTAGTTCCAATAATGTGTTTATCATTAGGTCTAGGAACTAAGTACCATACTTCATTCCTTACGAATTGATTAAGTTCTTCTTGCATTGCTACTATCCAGTTTTCATCAGCAAGTGCTTCTTTTACGTTGGCCAACTCAATCTGGGATGTGAAGCACACATAATTACAAATATTTTCTAATTGTCTATGAGTGCGAACACTAGTGAGAGGATTACCAAGAATTTGATCAGTTAGATGGTCTTTAACTGACCTCAGCTCAGTATCATTTTGACTAGATGAAGAGTCTGGTTTATCAAATAAAGAGACTTCATCATCTTCTGAACTTGAGACAGGTGTATTCAATGATCATCTATAACCACATTAATGGACTTCTGAATTACGCCGATCCTCTTGTTGAGAACACGATATACTCCACTATTTAGTGCATATCCTAAAAAAATACCCTCGTCACCCTTAGTGTCAAATTTTCCCAGATTTTTTCGGTCACGCAAAATATAGCACTTGCTGCCAAAAACTCGAAAGTATTTGACAGTAGGCTTCGTATTGAACCATAGTTCATAAGCAGTCTTATTATTAGACTTTTCTAGTATAAACACGGTTAATGATATAACAAGTCGTGTTCACTGCTTCAGCCCAAAGATTTTTAGGAAGTTTCATGCTATTTAAAATCACATTAGCCATTTCTTGAAGTACTCGATTTTTTCTTTTAACTACCCCATTATATTGAGGTGTTTTGGGTGCAGAATACTCATGCTATATTCTGCGATCTCTACGGAACTTCTCAAAACTGCTATTATTAAATTCAGAGATCTCTACGGAACTTCTCAAAACTGCTATTATTAAATTCACTACATATTTTAGAGACATGTGATTCCTTCTCAGTTTGGATATGCTTGAGTACCCTTTTCACTTCATCGAGAGTCTCACATTTCTCTCTCATGAAAACTACCCATGTATATCTAGTAAAGTCATCTACTATAACCAGAATATATTTCTTACCGCCTCGACTCTCCATTCTAGTCAGTCCAATGAGATCCATGTGGAGGAGTTCAAGGGGTTTGGATGTGGCATTGGAGTTCACTTTCTTGTGAGCACTCCTAGTTTGTTTTTTAATCTGACATTCATCACAGATTTTATCCATTTTCTTAATCTTGGTTAGACCTCTTATTACTTTACCTTTGCTCATTCTATAAAGACTACGGTAGTGTACATGTCCTAAGCATTTATGTCATCGTTCGGTCTCATCAGTTTGGACTATATAACATGATAACTTAGACGAGCTTAAATCACTGACTTTATAGCAGTTCTCAGATGTTTTGCGACTAGTTAATATCACAGAACCATTCTCATTAGAAATTTCATACCCTAGGTTGGTGAATTTTATGCTATGTTTATTATTACAAATTTGAGAAATGCTTAAGAGATTATGCTTAAGGCCCTCTACAAATAGAACATCCTCAAATGGAGGAAGATTAAAGAGTTGAACCGTACATTGGCCAATAATTTTACAGTTGCTACAATCACCAAATGTGACTGAACCATTAGTCATATCTTTGAGGTTAGTGATCAAATCTTTGTCACCTGTCATATGTCTAGGGCAACCACTATCTAGGTACCACTTTAATTGACTCGTAGCCTTAAAAGCAGTGTGGGCAACCAAATAAGCAACCTTAGTAACCCATCTCAATACTGTTTTGGGTTTTAGAGTATAGTTAATTTTTCTTCGCTTGTAGTTGTTGTATATTTTACCATTCGAATTAGATTTTAGAAGTTCCTTTAGTAAATCAACAATTTTCTCAGCTAAGGGGTTATGATTCTGATTTCTATAGTTGATATGGTTGCTTTTAGGTTTCATAGCTTGAAAAGTTTTAGAATTTTTGAAAGTATTTTGATTCAGACTTTTCCCTTTTGAGTTATGGGACTCCCCTTCAACAAAATTTGGAGGAGTGTTCTTATATTTAGGAGGCATATTCTTATCGTAGTCCACACTAGATCTATTGCCACATTTCTTTGATCCGGTTAATAATTTTTCTAGTTTAGGATCACCCTAGGCATACCTCCAAGTATCCTCCATACTCGAGAGAGAAGAGACTTCTAGTTTCAATTTTTCATTTTTAAATTTTTAGGTTTTCAACTTAGGAAGTTTTGAAATCTAAATCACACTTGAATTTTTCAAAACAATTTGAAACGTGTGATTTTTCTAAAACTAGATTATCAAAATTTTCTTTTAACTTTAAAAACTTTTCTTTTTGAAGTTTTAGTTTTACAGTTGTCCTGCAACTTTCCCTGTATAGGGCATCATATGCATCTTGGAAATCCTCATCATTTTCAGGATCACTTCTATGATTTTCATCATAAGTTGAATCATAACTGTCTAAGTAAGTGACTTTAACTAGAGTCATTAAGGCTTTAACCTCTTTAGCAGACTCGGGTTCAGAATCTTCTAACTCAGAAGAGGCTTCAGAGCAAGACGATTCATCCCATGTAGCCAACATGCCTTTCTTTTTAGATTTGTCCCTCTTTGGACATTTGTTTGGCAGATGCTCGTATTCATGGTAGTTGAAACATTGGTTGTCTTTAATAGATTTTCAAGTTTTAGATCTAGTCCTTTTCTTTTTAGAAGGTTTTTGAAAATCTACCCTCTTTTTACTTTTGAAATTTTTATAAAACTTCTTGGCTAATAGTGTCATATCATCTTCAGAGTTTTCAAAATCAAAATTACTAGCATTTTCACGAGAAATATTTTTGGAAGACTTAAGGGTAATAGACTTACCTTTAGGAGCCTTAAAGTTTAACTCATAGATTTGTAAAGAACCAACTAGCTCTTCAACTCTCATATTATCTGTATCACGAAGTTTCTGGATTGCGGTCACTTAGAATTAAACCTATCAGGCAATGAGTGTAGTATCTCTGCACAGACTTTGCTTTCTGGGATGCTATCATCAAGAAACCACATAGAGTTGACTATGTCATTTAACTTAATATAGAAGTCCATGAAAGTTTCACTTTCTTTCATACGTATCTCCTCAAATTGAGTGGTGAGAATTTGAAATTTAGATTTCTTGACAATAGTCATACCCTCGTGTGTCATTTCTAGAATGTCTAAGGCTTGCTTTATAGTATCATAAGATATAATTCTTTTAAATTCATCCGATGATAGTGCACAAGTAATTGCATTTAAAGCCTTTGCATTGACACTACTCTCATTTTTCTGAAGTGTGATCCAAGAAAAATATGGTGCAACGTTTATAGATTTGGATCCATCAGTGTCAGTCACTTCAGTGGTAGGAGGGTCCATCTAGTCACTGTGGCTTACCACATGCTCTCATCTATGGACCTTAGAAAGATCCTCATTCTGGCATGCCAATAGGCATAATTGGAGCCATTAAAAGGTGGAGTCCTAGTGATTGAGAGGCTATCAAAATTTGACATCTTATAAGCTCAGATCAATTAGCTCAGGAAATAAATCCAAATAAAAAGAGCTATTAGGCTTTGATACCACTTGAAAAGGCCGAGCTATACGTCCTAGAGGGGGGTGAATAGGACTATGCCAAATTAAAAAATAAATGCAAATTGAAAGAAAGATAGCACAATCAAATAATAAAGAAGCATAAATAAATAGCAACCTCAAACGTACTAGTCTTGAGTGGTTGATGCAAACTTAGTTCTAAGGATAACCTAACACCAAAAATCAAAGGCTTATGGCAGGACAACCTAACACCAAAAACCAAAGGCTTATGGCAGGACAACCATACTACAACGTTTGTACGTATCAAAAACCCAAACTAATAAAGAGGCAAAGGAAATAGCAAAGAAAATAAACTAAGTTATTACAACATTCCCACAAGTGCATAAAATAAATTACATCATTTACCACAAATGCTTAAAGTAAATTACAACATTCACACACATAAGTACATTCAATCAATCACCACAACTCCAGGAATTATAGTGGTTCGCTTGTGTGTACACCAACTGTTAGAAAATACCCACACAACTACTCCACTCCTAATATCCACTCTCTCGAGATATTAGCATTCACTATGAAAAAGGTTTTCCAAGGTTCACCTTAAAACCTTCACAATCATGTCTTTAGTTAGGCTTACATGATTACAAAAACCCCACACTCTAAGATTTTTTGGATTACCTCAAACAAAACCAAAAATGAGATTTTTCTAGCACAACCTCAAAAACCACAAAAAGGATATACAAAATGTAAATGTACCTATCTAAAATTTCTTCTTTTGAAGAAGTCCGGTAGAACCAATCCGATGTAGACGAAGATGTTCAATGTCCAGTCTCACAGATGAAAAGGTTTTAGTTCTTAATAATTTTTAAATTAAATCAACCTGGGCTAGCTTGATTTGATTTTGATCTCAAGAAAGGGGAAAAAAAATCCCTTCTTAAAGTAAGGTTGGAATAAAGATCACAAAATCAAATAACAAAAGCTAATTAAATAGAATATAAAATGAGCACGATATAGCCTAATAATATCACAAACTTATCTCTCAGAGTGGTGTCTTGATTTAGCTTTCAATGAATGAAAAACTCTAAAATTTGTGCTCTATTTATAGGTGAAAATATTGTTTACTCAACTGGTCTAAGGGTCGGTTAGATTAGTCGAAGGACCAACAAAATTTTAAATTTTTGGGCGCGATAAGATAAGGTCGTTACTCGACTGGTCGAGTGGCTTGCTCGACTGGTCGAATGGCCTGCTCAACTGGTCAAGCAATGCACTTGACTGGTCGAGTGGGATCAGAAAAGCTTGCTAGACTTTGAGTCGAGCCTGCACGACCGGTCGAGCACTGTTCACTCAACTGGTCGAGCAGTCTCCTGGAATGGTCGAGGGTCCAACAGAAAATTCTAAAAATTCATAACAAACCTTAGACTGGTCGAGAAAACTCTTAGACTGGTCGAGCCAGTACTAGGACGAGTCGAACAAGGACTAAGACTAGTCGATAAAATGACTTATAAATTTATGAAATGACCCACATAAAATACGCAATGAATATGACTCAACCTAAGGTCAATCTAGGGTCATCCATACCTTATTTGTGAGTAAGAACAATTGGAACAACATTTGCTCCAGAATCTTGAATTCTTATGAAGCTTGAGTTTGATCTCTTGAACTTGAGCTTGAGTTACGCTTGAGTTCTTGAATCTTTAGCGTACAGTATTTGAACTTCAAACTTGAACTTGAGTTCTTGAGCCTTAGATCTTGAATTTGAGCTTGAAATCATGAACTTCAACAATCTTCACTTCATCTTGAAAATGCAGGCAAGTTCAACGAAGATGTAGACAACTTTGCAATGTACAAACCTAATCAATTCAACTCAAATCATGATACAAATTCTAAATGGTTTGGCACAACAAAATTTGATAAATCTATGGGTGCTAGTTTTACACAATAGCATTTACACCAGGGCAGCAAGAACCTATCCCTGGTGTCAGATGGGTCCCATGCATACGAAAACTGGAGGAAAGCACGATCAAATAGCCGTCAGATCTTGGTTGTTGGATGGGCAGCTCCAGCGTGCCTCTCAGCCTATAAATTCGGGTTGTTCACCTCAAGATCTCCACTCAGCAAGCAGGAGAAGAGAGAGAGAGAGAGAGAGAGAGAGAGAGGAGAGTGACCGAGTGCGATTGAGTGGACTCAGTGCCGCACTGTACCAACTCGGTTTGCATAGGTCGGACCGAGTTGGGTCAGTATAGACCTGTAACACCACCGCGAGAGTGAGAGAGTGAGAGAGAAAGAGAGAAAGGAGTGTCGTGATCACTGTCGACGCAACACAACCAACCTCGAGCCGACTCAGTGTAGGTGAAAGCCCTACTGGACAACCGTTGGGCCTTGCCGAATCTTGACGACGACTCAGACTCGAGGCTAAGTCTCTCTATGTCACCAAAGAAGAAGCCCGACTCATTTTCCTCAAGCCTACACATCTGCAAATGCCCCACCTTGGTTAGTGGAGGAAGGACCGACACTGGACTCTAGCCTATTCAACCGACTGGACCGAGTCGACTCGAGCTCACTTATCGAGTCCCTAGCATAGGCCGTGGGCCTTCTTACAGTCTCTCCAAATTTCGGTGCTAAACCAGGATCCAAACGGGGTTGTTGAACGCGCACAACCTCTTATGCGGACGTAACCAGCGAGGTAAAGCCCATAACCGAGCATTGTGTAGTTGCCATTTTAACTCAGTGACTCAGCACTAGTCACAACTAGGCGGGACCAACCATCCAATGACCAAGACAGTGACCCGGAACCGCTCTCTTTTGTGGGCTAGTCGTTGACTGGGTGTGGGCTAAAACAGACAACCCAGCCACAACATTGGGCCGCACCTGAGCCAAGCTCAGTGGGCTACAACAGCTGGGCCAAGTCAGATCAGTGGGCAGCTATGGCTGGGCCAAAATGGGTCCAACCCAGCCTAATTTTTAAGCCACCAGTGGGCAGTAGTGCTGGGCCGAAACCAGCTTAGAACTGGGCGGAAACTAGCCTTAACATCAGACCAGAATCAACCACACGGACTAGGCTGAAAATAGCCCAGAATTGGGCTGAAACCCGCCCTAACAACAGGCCATAATCAGCCACACTGACTAGGCTAAAACTAGCCCAAAACTGGGCCCAAACTAGCCCCAACATCCGGCCAGAATTAGCCACATGGACTAGGCTAAAACTAACCCAGAACTGGGCCAAGACCAACCCCAACATTGGGCCGGACTCTGGGCAGGATGTAATACAGGGCCAGGTAACGTGTTGGGCTAGAATCTGGTCCAGGCTTAGATGTTAAGTTGGGCCGAGATCTAGGCCGAGCCAGAAAACCCAGCCACATGTTGAGGGTGAACAGTTGGGCCTGAACTAAGCCCATCCTCAGTAGGCCTAGTTTACATGGGTTTGGGCCCAATTTCATGGGTTTGGTAAATCCCAATAGGCCCTCCTAATTGTGGTAACCAAGAAGCATGGAGGTGGGCCTCATTATTCTTGAATGGAAAGAAAAAAAAATAGGGGGGGGGGGGTTAAATCAGGCCTGGGTAGCTAGAAGTTGTCAAATCATCCGTTAAACTTCGATTAATAACCTCTTAACGAGAACGACCCTAGGTGTCTAATCAAGTGACGTTGAATATTGGGTCGATCACTGAAAGAAATAACTACGTAAGATGATTCAAATCGAAAGGTGATGATTTCTTCCCCTTGAGCTTTCCATTTTCCCATTAGCTTAAGTGATAGTTTTTATTTTAATTTCGATTGACAATTGATATCTTCATTTTATAATCATATGTGTAAATTGTGGGAATTGAATTATTAGATTACATGCTCAATATTTATCCAGCATATTTCTTTTATGCTTGTGGATTACTTGTGGATTGCTTATGAAACTTAAACTGGTACATTAGTGGGAAACCCCCACTTATAAATGTGCACCCATACTTGGGATGTAACTCAATTGATTGTGATTGTAATGGACCTTTGACTTAATTGTTATTGAGTGGTGGTTTAAATTGATTATTGATATGGGCCTGCCATCCAGGGGTTGTCGTGTCTAAGTGGTTTTTAAGGAGGGTCTTTTATCGCGTAGTTTTTTATATTTTCCCTATGTGGCTTGGTTTTGATATTCGCCATATGTGGCTTTGTTTTGGTATTTTCCCTATTTGGATTCGATGTTTTATTTTATGCAATACTAAATATGATTGGACACTAGTCTATGGGTTCCATTAAATATCCTAAGGTGGTAGCCTCATGAGCCGGGGATGGGACCTATGCCCGAGTTGTCGGCCTACGCTGGGTAACGAGCCCCCCGTAGTGACCTTGAGCTTTATTAAACTAGCTAGTTGTAATTGGACTAATAATAACTTGGCTAATCATACATTCATGACATGTTGACGATGACAAGTGGATATTTCTAGATGTTGTATCACGTGCCCTCCGGGTTATTGGGGTTATTGTTTCACTAGCTGGCAGACCATCGACTATCGATTTACGTACGTGATGTACAATGGGCAGTCATTATATGGTACGTGATGTACGTACGTGATGTGCTTCGCTAATGGCTAGCCTTTGCATGGGTGATGAGCCTAACTACCGACTGGATGAGCATCCTCAAGTCGATGATGCATTCACGCATCCATGCATTTAATAAGACTGCATCATGTATTATTTTGAATACCTTTTATTTATAACTATACTTACCTAATGTGGCGATGTGTAATCTTGAGAGGAATTCACACTGAGCTGGCTACTCATTCATCAAATATATAACCGTACAGGTAGCACAGGTAGCCTAAATGATGTTCGTGTTCATATCAATGAAGAGCAGGGTACAATTGTCGAGGATGTATGATTGTATTGACAAGAGTTGCTATGTGATTTTAAAGCTCCAGATTTGTTATAATTTACTTTGCTTACATGCGACATTATTTCATTTTGTAATTATAAGTATTGGGACATTAGTTTGTGCATGACATTATGGGCAGCCGCTCGTACATTCTAAATGTAAATGCAAATTTCCCTTATGTTGATTTGTCCATCTTTCGTCTAAATGCTAACTCTGACATATATATATATATATATATATATACATAGAATGTGGCTCTCTATAGGTTAACACTCGAGTTTTTGGGAAACGAGTCATATACTCGTGTCCTGAAAACATGGGGTGTTACAGGACCCCACCATGATGTATATATTTAATCCACACCATCCACCATCTCCTCTAGATTATTTTAGGCTATGGGCCAAAATATGAGGCAAATCTGAATCTAAAGTGGGATGTACCAAGGGAAACAATGCCCATCTGTTGAGACCTTCTAGGGCCAGCTGTGGAGTCCCTGATCATCCAAACCAGTCCTAGTCAGTCTATTGGACCTCATTCAACCTAGTCAAGATGGTGGATGGAGTAGATCATCGACTTGGGGGCCACCTTGATAGTGTATCAAAAAATATGTATATAATAATAATAGAAAAAGCCAAGCACGTGGGCAGTAACCCATTCCTGAATTTGCGTCTCACAAGTGGGACCCATCTTGATGTTTATATTTAATATGAACCATCTAGCAATGTCACGCCCTAGATTTTGAGGGTGGATCCAGCACATCACTTATGCAACATGGATGATGATGTTCTGATTTCATCCATATTAATGAGTTAAACATGAGTGAGATTATACTAAAATAGCATATCATACTCTGGATACAATTAAATTAAGCAAGCGGAAGTCTGAAGCACATATATGTAAATATGTACGTGTTTCACAACCTCCAAAGTATGATTATGTTACCGGGCTAAATATTTACATGTATTATCTCAAAATATACAAAATGTCAAAATGTAAAGTGTCCAACTAATCCACATGTCCCTGTAATCTCGTCGAATCGGCACGAGGTCTATATAAACCCACTTGAGAGCTGCACGTAGGAGAATTCTTATTCCTCGTCCATGAAGTCCATCTCTATTGCGTAGACTTTTCCATCACCTACATCTAAACTAAAGTCTGGTTGGTGTCTTAAAACACCGTCCCAGGGTGGGAGTGAGTGATCAACTCAGTGGTACTATAAGGCAAAGGTTAACATGTTATCAAGTCAATCAAGCAGTAATGATAAAACAATACAACAATCACTTCCTAACTACTCTTATTAATGTAGGAATGGAGTGCAGTAATGATGCATGCCCTCGCACAAAGCTCCCTCACAAGCGACTCTGACAACCAAGTTCGTGCATGACAACCTCCCTAAAGTGCACCTTCCTCGCCAAAGCATATGCAATGCGGTGCATGGTCGTGTTAGCCAAGTACTTAATTAGGCTCATTCATAAGTAGATTTAGGAAGCCAAGGTACCTCTCTTTATATCATTAACTCAAACGAAGGATCCATCTAGGGTTGTCAATCTTAGTTAATCACATACGATAGGCAAGTGGTAGGGCATCACCCCTAATGAAAAGCAGTCGATAGACAAATTCAAAATTTATACTCGTGGTACTACGGGAAGGGTCATCACCTCAGCGTAGGCCGACAGCTCGAACACGGTGTCCCATACCACCATACCTGGCTCACAAGCTTAGGTTGCTCACTGGTCACTACGGGGAGGCTCGTTACCCCAGCATAGGCCGACAGCTCAACTACGGTATCCCATACCACCATGCTCGGCTCATGAGTCTTAGCAGATCGGGGTACCATGGTTGAAACAAGCTGTTAAATTGGTAAGTGGTACCTTAGATTCAAGCAGAGACGTCCTTACATGGTAAACACACAATAGGCCAATCAGTTTGTTGGGCAAATTCAATTGGTATGAGCACACGTTGACTTAATCGACATGGATCGCATAAACGTCCCTTGTGGCCTAACTATTGTCAACAGTCGTCGTGCGACCCGGATTCGTCGAGTTACCCAATGTGGCGAGACTAATTCGACCACTTGAATGGAAATTGTTACCGATCGCCTGGACTACGTTGTAGTCCCAATCTTACACATATGCAATAAGTAGACACATGTGATAATCATATCAGCATTCAACAACCAAATTCAAATACATTCCTCATTTGAGAAATGAGCATTTCATCAAACACGTTGATCATACTACCTAACACTTGCATTTTATCCATAAATCGCGTAGAGAAAAATCAGATTACATGAAGGAAACTATACATATGCATAAGGTAATTGAGAATCCTATCTTAATACTTTTAATAAATACAAATCATCAACATTTTCTCATTCAGACAATTTAACAAACACTTAGGCTACACTTCACCAAATATATAGACTAGGTTAGTTACAACATGTGTTTTAGCAATTCCTTATATAGAGAGGTAAGCATACATATGGCAGTAATGAATCCCAAATTAGTAGTCATGGCAAGCACAATCATGTTTACATGTTCATTCAAACATTTCAACAAACACATAGGATGCATATTTGGTTCAACATAATTCATACATGTAAAATATATCGAAATCGGCGTGTCTAAGACAATATGGTAGCAATCAAGTCAGATATAAATCATTAGCTGACATTGAAAGCATTGAAAACCATAACCTAAATGTTTATAGTCCGCACCTTTCGTCGGAATACACGTTTCGGACTCAGTTCAAACACTACCTTCCCGAAAATGAAACGACGGGTACCTAAACCATGAAATAGGTTAACGAGTTTATCGATTACTCAATTTGGATTTCTAAATCAAGATTAGGGTTAGGATTTCTTACCCAAATCATAGCCGAAACAAATCATGTACCGAAATGGGGAGGTGAATCTAGGCGTGGAGTTGTGGGAGAGAATCACAGCAATGATCTCTCGGGTTTTCCCTTAATTCTCTCCTTACTCTTTTCTCTTCTTTTCTCTCTTCTCTCTCCTAGGGTTAGAGAAATTCATATGGAATAGAAATGGGGTGAAATAAAGGGTTTATATAGGCCCAGAAGTGATGTAAATGGGCCCAAGGCCATAGTATACTTAGGTTATATCTAAAGGGCGCCTATTTCAGGCAAACGGGGCTCATCTGGAGGTCCACTAGTTACGTCATAGAGTAAGTTCCCTGACAATGAATCTATGCCAGGATGTGATTTCAGCACAATTGGATAGGCTAATCGACCGTGGAGGACCCGTGTCAGATCAACGGTCGTATTCACTCGATCGGGGCCACAAGTATACAGATATGTGCAGGGAAATTTCCTCTTCCCATAGGTGAGGTTTGGTCAGAAACTGACAGTCCGAAATTCTCGATTTCGTACATGAGCAAATGGCCCATTTCACTCAAGTTTCAATACATTTTCTAATGGTATTCGAGTTTCTCACACACTTTAATTAGGGCTCAAGTTATGCATTTCTGGACACAATCTAGGCTCGATTCCCGTGTTGGTTGTCAAGCCCAGTATGACGGATATAACTCTATAGTTTCGTGCTCATCAGACTTTCGACATGCGGTCTAGGTCTGATACGGAGTTTCAATGTACTTCCGAGAGTGACAGGCTCTTGGGATTTTTCCTAGTTTTTTAAGTGGTGTTAAGTCAGTGGTATTAATGGTTTTAGGCCTTGCCATTTGTGGAAATGGTGGTTCGTGCTAAATCCACCGATTATTTATTTTAGCACTTAACCAATTTTTACCTAAATTACGATAGGATATGGTCGTTAAGTATTTCTGCCTGAGGTGGTACTCGGGTCCTTGTGCAGATTTTTTCGAGACATTACAATCTACCCCCCTTAAATAAAAAATTTATCCTCAAAATTAGTACTTTTTCGTACTCGTCGAGGATCTGAAGGTAGTTCTTACGGACTTCGGCTTCCGTTTCCTAGGCTATGTCACGCCTCAAACCCGAAAATCGGATTCACAAAAATCCCGATCGCCGAACCCGTTGCCGACAGCCTCAGTAGTACCCCATTCTCGGTCCCCAACGTACATACACTAGATTCCGATCCTGGGATCCTACAAGGAAGATTTTCCAACGTACATTTGTCTCATAAGAAGCATAACCACAAGTATACCCAAATCATAAAGGCAACATCATCATCACATATCCACTAATATAATCATTTGAATACAATGCTGAAAGGGGAATACATATATCGAAATCAAAGCTCTAGAGGATAGCTGCACGCTCCGAGCTTAACGCTGCTACAACCTAATGTCACCTGCATGCATCTATCATGCATAAGCTTACAAAAGTTTAGAGGGTGGTGAAAGTGTGTGCACAAGATAAGTGTCAAGTATACCATAAAGCGCATAAATCATACATCATCGGAATAAGCAAAAATACTAACAAGATCATGAATTATACGATATCAGAGGAAGTGAAAATATATTGGTAAGTCCATGAGTGTTATCAGTCGTACCAAAGTTATGCGATGCAAAATATAATAAGACAATAACAGATGCTGAAGATGCAATGCAATATGCAAATCCTTACGAGCTACGAATACCATCAACCTCATCTAGGCCATATAAATGTAAAAACATAGTAACCCAAAAATGTTAATTACTACGAATGCAATGTAATATGTGGTGCGAATGAAATGACCAAGCTAGAATGTGAAGTCGGGATGATAGTACAAAGTATCACAGGCTACGGGGTCCACCACAAAGGACTTCTATCCAAACTAGTCTCATACCTAAATTTGGATAGTCCGACTCAATGTGGTAAACTCTTGATCTCAGGTTAGTCGCGCGCCCAACCGAAATCCTGGCCATGCGAAGGTACATGTAATATATAGTCACACACCACCAACCTGAGTGGATATTGAATGAATGAATGAATGGATATGCAATTCCTGCTCAATAAGTCCACTTATCAGTACGGTTACTCTCTGAGGATATCACCGAGGTCTATTACACTCCACTCCGACTGCCTCCTCCCTAACTGCACAACCCAGTGAGTGGAAGAGACCTCACTATCTGCCCAGCTAGCAGTTTACCAATACCTACCCGACTTGTTGATAGCGGACCCATTTACGAGCTAGTCATACTCAGCCTAGTTTATAGGCCCCTCACTAGAGTGGATAAGGCCACACCCCCTTCCAACCGACCACGACACAGTGGGAGACATGGCCTCAAGGTATAGGCACCGGCACTCATACTCCACTCGGTCTAGATGTTGGGGCAACTCCTGGTACCAAGGAGGTTCTGAGATTTTCACCTAAGGACATCCTACCTGCCCACAGTGCTAGAACCAAGCATTTTCGGTGTCCTATCTGACCATCCATGATGTGTCTATGGAGGTCACGGCCCTGATGTCACTAAGGCATATAATAATCATGTCACACATATGTGAGATGCATAAGACACACTGTCCAGTCATGCAACAATCCTGCGCATACCATACGCTCATGTGGGTAACTCCTATCAGTGAGTCCCATAAATAATCTGCCCAATGGCTATGCTATGATCAAACATTCCTCATATCAAGCATACATATGATGCGTATGCGCATGAATCATGGAAGTGTACTAAGCATGTTATAAAGTAATGAACTATCCTTACACCGAAGATGGGCCTAGATGGCCTACACGTGTAAGACCCTTATCCTAGTCTGTACTGTTCCGTCGAATCCCGCGATCCTTTCCATCGAATTCCGACAGTCCACGACTGATAATCGATGTTGCGCACGACCGTAAGTTGTATCTTGTAAATTCATGTCGACTTAATCCAAGACTTGTATCATTGCGACCGCATCGTCGTCGCGATTCCAACGCCGCGACTCACGCACCGATCCGATACCCTGACCAGAAGATGTGAGCCAGCGTTTATTTTGAAGAAACACCGTGCTTTCTCAATCCCAAGAGAATCTCTACACAATGTCAAATCAATCCCATCTATCACTCAATCACATCAATCAATCAATCACTTCAATGTCAAGTACAAGCAATCCATGCTTTCTCTCTCCAAAGTCAACTCTTTCTTACCCTCTCTCTTACACCACCTTACATGTCAAGTACCACATCCATCACTCACCTCACCCTTTCACCCATCACACCCATCCCTACTCTCTTACAACTCTCTCTTTCTCTTTTTTATTTCTTAACATTCCCAAGGCAAGCAAAAAAACCCCCACGTCCAAGTTTCCAAGTGAGAGAAGAGAGAGTTTGTGTAGCCCACCTTTCCCATTCCAAAACCCATCATCCTAGCCATCCATTTCCCATCTCCACCATCAAAGAGGAGCACAAGGAGGTTGGCATTCCAACGGACCAAGAAGATCAACCGGTGGGTGCTTTGATAGGGTAGCTTTCATATTTTCTTAGATGGGCCAAGTGAGACCTACCGATCAATGGTATGGATCTTACTTTGGACCTTAGGTGTGGCTAATGGCCCACCTTGATCCTCATGATCATTCCATGATGGAGCCATTCTCCATGGACCCCATCATGATGTTTATATTTCCTTGCATAAAGAGGTTATATAGACTGTTCACTTTGGGTGGAGAGGGATCTCCACCGTTGATCTTTTATTTGAAGGGTCCATATGCAATGGGACCCATTGATGTATGATTGGATGCTTAAAACGGAGGGCCCATAGTGTCGGGGTCCCTCCATCACACGTGTCCCACTCTCTTTTTATTTTATTATTTTGTGTATGATATTATGGCCCTATGGCCCACTTGGATGGAGCCCACAATGGAGCATGTTTTGGATCCAAACCATCTAAAGGTGGGGCCCACTTTACATATGTATTGTAACCACACCACCTCACCATGTGGTGGCCCACCTATGAAGCGCCCACCTTAAAGGCATTGCACGCCCAAACAAAAAAAAAGGGGGGGGGAGAGAGAGTCCAGGGACTCTCTGGACGTGAAAAGCAAAAAAAAAAAAAAACAAATATTAGCCTTTTTTCAAGGCATTGGAAGTGGGCCACTTATATAGGCCCCACCTTGATGATTGGATTCAATCCAAGCCGTCCATCCCCTTTCCTACCTCATTTTAGGCGTTGAGCCAAGAGATGAGGTTAATCTAACCCTCAGGCGGGCCATAACATTGCAGACGACAATTTTCACCGATTAAAACTTCCTTGACATTTCTGTACACCGAAAAATATTCAATATTGGGCTCGTTTAACTTGTGTTGAACCATGGAGGCCATTGGGTAGGGTAGATCCATCATACGTGGGCCCCACACGTGAAAAACCATGCAGTGTTCAAAAAATATATATATATTTATATATATATATATATATATATATATATATATATCGCAGCTGACATCTTCTTCTTTGTCGAAGCGCAGACGCAAGCGTCTGCTGCCCAGGCGAGGACGGAGCCACCCACGGCCCAGCCGTGGGCCCCACCTTGATGTTTATTTGACATCCAATCCATCCATGAGGTGGACCACCCCATGAGGTGGGTCCCCTCCAAAAATTAGTTAGATCCAAATCTCAGGCGGCCCACACCACAAGAAAACAGTGGTGATTAAACTCTACCACTGAAACCCTTTTATGGGCCATAGAAGTTTCGAATCAAGGTGAGATTTGTTTTCACCCTTCATCCAGGTCCACGTGGCCTTATGAATGGGTTGGATGGAAAACAAACATTACAGTGGGCCCCACATGGGACCCACACAGATGTATGTATTTTATATGCTCATCGTCCAGGCGGACGGTGGCACCCACCGAATGTATGTGTTTTATTCACGCCGTCCAGCAGGCTGCTGGACGGCCAGTAGGCCCCATAGTAGGCCACACATTGGTGGACCCCCACCATGATATTTGTGTTGCATCCAAACCATCCACCATTTGGCAAGCTTGTCTTAAGGCTTGGGGCCAAAACTAAGATAGATCTATTTATCATGTGGACCCCACTGTTCAGTGAGGACTAAACGACCACCATTAGACCCTTGGGCCACCAAGTTCTTGGTGACCCTATGAACAGATTGTATGGGAAATAAATGTTATGGTGGGCCCTAGGAATTTCAATGGTGGCAGTTGTTGATGCAAAAATCCGGTTTGATCCCTTAGACCTTCGTGTACCTGCACAGGAAGAACAACAAAGGACACCCTGGCTTGAGCAGGGGACCCTCCGATGCCAAAGTCAGGCTTGGATTCCAGGTCTAAATGTATTGAGGGGTTTTGAGAAAGAATTTTTGCTTACCTTACAAGATGATGGAGGTTCTCCTTTTATAGCTGCTGGAGCGTTTAATCGTAGGAGGATTCTCCTCCTAGTATTGTGCAATCGTAAGAGGATTCTTCTCCTCATATTGCGGAGATAAGATTGTGCCCGTCTCTAGTCCTCATCTGATCCCGTGAGCTTCGGGATCGGGGATCTTATCCTGAGATATTTGGGATGAGGCCTTGTTTCGCGCTGTCCCTCCTTTATTGGCCGGTCCGGTAAGAAGGTCGGCCCGATGCATGCTCGGACTGCTGGTTCGTCGTCCGGACCGACTTATCTTTTGTCTCGATTTATAGAGTTTATGACTTCGCCTCGGATCTGACGTATCCCTCGGCGACCCGAGGCGCTAAGTCCGAGTCTCGGGACTTGGTATTTTTTGTGCCCAACAGTAAGCCCCCTTACTCCGTGTGTCTCATATGACACTTAGGAGTAGCGAGTTTTGAGTCGGTTCATAACTTGGTCCGAGACAATAAATAGGCATTTAATGCACTCTGTGTCGCCTTTGATGGGAGACGGTTCAGTTTCTAACATCGCATGCGCCGGCAACTGTCAAATCGCTCACCCCGCCAATGAGGTTTGGACACGTAGCAAGGGCATTATTATCGTTAGTCGACGTGCGCCACGTGTCGAGTGGGGGAGTCAATGCAAGCGTTGAATCATTTCCCCATTAATTGCCTTCGCCACATGGCAATCTTATAAAAGGGTGGGGGTCCCGCATTTCAAACTTTTACTGCCATTCCCGCTTTGCATTTCCTTTGGAGCTTTTCGGTCTTTCCTCTTCTTCCTTTCCTCTTGCTTGACTGTCAGCGGCTCTTTTCGCCATTTCTGCTGTCCTTCCTTTCTCCGGTGAGTCTCTCCTTCCTCTTTGTTTAGTGATAATAGCGGCTAGAGGTTGTCAAAGTCCCCGGGAAGGAGTTTCCGGAGATGAAGGCGAAGCGCAACGTTTTTGGAACGTTGTGGAATCGCCTTCCTTGCTGGCAGAGATAGCAGTTGATGCGAACGCTGCTTTTCTTTCTGAGAGGGTCACCGAAGCTCCGGCGGAGCGCCCTGCTTCTGTTGAACCTTCTCGTGGTGGGTCGTCTTTAATAACCCACCCGGGAAGGCCCAATCTTCCAAGGGATATGGAAGAAGAAGAAGAGGAGGAGGAGGAAGAGGAAATATTGATTGCCGAGGGAACCTCTAGGTCGGGTCCTGTTGATAAGTCGGCACATGCCGAGTTTGAAGGAGAAGGATCGGGGGATGATCTAAGCGGCCCGGTTCCTTCGGTCTTAACTGAGGCGGATTTGGACAGAATCCGAATCGGGTATCACATCCCCGAATCGGTCATCACTTATCTCCCCCATCCGAATGACTTGCCGGATCATCCTCCTGCTGGGGTGGTCACGATTTATCAGGTCTCGATGCAATGCGGCTTGCGTCTGCTCCTTCAGCCCATTGTCCGAGGAGTTTTGTCTCGTATTCGGATTGCTCCGGGGTAAATAGTTCCGAATGGGTGGAAGAACTTACTCGGGTGTGCGGTGTTGTGGGCTGAGATGGAACAGCCACCGCTAACAGTCGATGAATTTCTCCACTTATACCAAGTGCGCGTGAACCCGAATTACCCCGGCTTTTATGTCTTCGCTGCTTGGCGGGGCGGAGGCGGCTCCCTAATAACTGACCCTCCCACTTCCAACAAACATTGGAGAGAACGTTGGTTTTGGGCCTGTGGTCACTGGGAGACGGCTGAGTCTGGGTCGTACGAGGCTCGTGTTCCTCGGGCATTCCAGAGAGCAGGTGACATTGGCTCTTCTCTCTTGCCCTTCTTTATTTTTGTAATATTCTGAGTCTGACGAGCTTGTGTCTGGCAGATATTCCGAAGAAGCGACAAAAGCTCGGCTCCAATGCTTCAGCTCGGATCAAAGAGTTGAGGTCGTTGGATCCGGCAGATAGGTCCTGGAAGGTGCTTTTACAGCCGGAGCGTCTTCATCTCGCAGGTCTAGACTCGGCTGTCACAGGTAATTGAAAATGTATCTTCATGTATCATCTGAATTTTTCCTGACTTGAAGTTCTCTCTTTTCTTTTATTTTTAGATTTGCCTGAAGCTCGTCCCCATCTAAAGATTGTTCCCGAATCGGCCCCCTCGGAGATGACTGGAGCTCGTCCTCCTCTTAGGGCGGTTTCGAAGTTAAAGGATCCTCCGCGAGCAGTTCTTTTGTCAGAGCCTCGGCTGCCGAAGAGACAAAGGGTAGTGCAGAAGGAGAAGGAGCCTGCGAGTTCTTCTACCCCTGCTGTCGTCATAATTTCGGATCCTGATCCAGAAGAAAGGGTGGAAGTGACGGTGGCCACTGCTTCGGAACCTCAGGCGGCACCTGACTCGGGACACGTTGCGACGGATGTTCCGAGACAGGAGGAAGAGACTAGGGCTGCGTCTTCCAGAGGGGAAGAAGAGACGAGGACTACATCCTCCAGAGGGGAGGAAACGAACCAGGAAGGGCCGTCCATCTTGCAGAAAATGGTGTCGGGGATGGTTCCCTGGGCCTTAGCCCATGGGAGCGAAAAGGAGTTCATCAGTCTCTACAATGCTCCTTCGTCGCAAACCATCGGCCATGCAGCGAGGGTACTTTTTGAACTCGCTCCTTGCTTGATTAAGGCCTGCAAAGAGTTATCCTCGGCCCATCGGCTGCAGACCCTTCTGTCGGAAGCGGAAGGGCGACGTGAGAATGCCGAGATACGGGTCGGCGTTCTGATGGGCGAGGCGGCCCTTGCCCGGAAAGCTGCCGAAGACGCAAAAGCAGAGGCGACTTTTTCCAGGAGAGCCCTTGATGAAGCGCAAGCCGAGGTTACTCGAGTGTTGGCTCTCCTCTCCCGAGCTGAAGAAGAGAACCGGCGAATCCTTGCAGTCCATGCTTCCTGTGCAGATGACTTGGCTCGGGCTAAGCTTGAGGCGGCGGAGCTTATTCAGCAGGCCAACGAGAAAACTCGGGAGGCTGAGAAGGCTAGGGACCAAGCCGTTCAAGCATTCCTTGAGTCAGCGGAGTTCGAGGATGAGAGGGATCGCTCGTTCCAAAACGGATTTCTGGAATGTGTCAAAGACATAAAGAAATCTTTTCCTGACCTTGATCTCTCAGAAATCGAGGGTGGAGGAGCCTCGGAATCTGAGAATCCGGATGCCGCTGCTGAAGTCATTGTTGGGGATGTTTCGGGTTCCGTTCCTACCGGAGGACAGTAACCAGGGCCCTTTTTTTTGATGTATTCAGATGTTGTATTTGCATGTGTTTGACGAATGAAATAAAACGCTTTAGTTTTATTCATTTGAAAATTCTTTCTTATTTCAGAGCCTTTAAACATTGAGCACCGAGCTAAGGATAGTAAATCTTGAGGTGCTCAGCGTTCCACGGATGAGGCAGCGATTGTCCGTTTAGATCTTTTAATTGGTATGTTCCTGGCCGGATGGTACCCGAGACAATGTAAGGTCCTTCCCAGTTTGGCCCTAATGTACCCGATCCAATCTCCTTAGTGTTGGGAAATACTTTTCGGAGAACCATATCTCCCATCCGAAACCGTCTGATCTTAATTCGGGCATTATAGAACCGAGCCACTTGTCGTTGCCGGGCTTATGTATGTAGTCGTGCCACTTCCCTTTGTTCGTCCAGGAGATCGAGTCCGAGTGTAAGGAGTTCTTCATTCTCTTCCGCATTGAACGAAGTGACTCGAGCCGAAGGTAAGCCGATTTCAACGGGAGTGACGGCTTCCGAGCCGTAAGCGAGTGAAAAGGGAGTTTCTCCTGTGGCGGTCCGAGCTGTGGTTCGATAAGCCCAAAGAATTTTCGGGAGTTCTTCGGCCCATGCTCCTTTGGCTCGGTCAAGCTTGGTCCGGAGATGTTGCTTGATAATCTTGTTAACCGCTTCAACTTGCCCATTAGTTTGAGGATGATGGGGCGAAGAATAAACGTTTCTGATTCCGAGGTTGTCACACATCTCGCGAAAGCTTCTGTTGTCGAATTGCCTTCCATTGTCCGTAATAATGATATGGGGTACTCCGAATCGGCAGATAATGTTCTTCCATACGAAATCGGTGATCTTCTGTTCGGTTATCTTAGCTAATGGCTCTGCCTCGGCCCACTTCGTGAAATAATCCACTGCTACCACAGCAAACTTGGTCTGACCTTTTCCCATAGGGAGTGGACCAATAATGTCGACACCCCACTGCGCGAAGGGCCAAGGACCGGTCATTGAGGTCAATGCTTCGGGAGCTTGCCTCGGAATCGCTGCGAACCTTTAACATTTGTCACATTTTTGGACGAGCTTGCGAGCGTCGTGTTGGATAGTGGGCCAGTAATATCCCTGTCGTAGGACCTTGTGGGCGAGAGACCGCCCTCCAGAGTGGTTTCCACAGATTCCTTCATGGATTTCACGTAATACATAGTTCGCCTCACTGGGTTTGAGGCACCGCAGCAACGGAGCGTAGTAACCTTTCTTATAGAGGGTACCGTTGAGTATGGTGTAACGGGAGGCTCGGAACCTCACTCGTCGAGCCTCGGCACGATCTTCAGGCAGTTTCCCCTTGTCAAGGTATTGGCGGATTGGATCGATCCAGGATGGTTCCGAGTCGACTGTATTGACACCTTGCTAACTGGTTCATTTATGCTTGGCTTATCGACGTATTCGACAGGGACGGACCTGGGTATATCATCTTCATCGGCGGAGGCGAGCTTTGCTAATAAGTCGGCTTTGCCGTTTTCCGTACGAGGGATCCGAGTAACATGACAGAGTTAAAATCCGTTGATAAGTTCTTTCGGTTTCTTCATGTATGCTCTTAATTGGTCTTTCTGTGTCTGGTATACACCGGTAACTTGATTAACAACCAACTGAGAATCGCTGAAAACACTTAGGTGCGTGACTCCCATGCTAGCGGCGAGTCGGAGGCCGAGTAACAATGCTTCATATTCCACTGTATTATTCGTCGCTTAGAATCCAAGTCGTAAGGCATACTGTATATAGGTATGATCGGGGGTTTCCAGCACAATCCTAGCCCCAATTGCCTTCGAATTGGAAGAACCGTCGACAAACAGTTTCCAGGGAATAGGGCAGGGTAGGGCGACATCCTCTGGTATATCGTTGACCGGGAGTTCGGTTGGAGGTGTTCCCTCGGAAATAAAATCAGCTACGGCTTGCCCTTTGATTGCTACCTTCGGTCTATATTGAATGTCAAACTCACTCAGTTCGATAGCCCACTTCGTGAGTCGGCCTGAAGCTTCTGGTTTCTGCAATACTTGGCGAAGCGGAAGATCGGTCATTACGATGATGGTATGGGCATGGAAATACGGCCTGAGTCGGCGAGAGGAAGTTATTAATGCCAAGGCTACTTTTTCCAGGCTCGGGTATCTCGTTTCTGCTGGCAGTAATGCTTTGCTGGCGTAATAAACCGGCAGTTGCTTTCCTTCGGATTCTCGTATCAAAGCCGAGCTAACTGCTGCCTCGGATACTGCTAGGTAAAGCAGTAGGGATTCCCCTGATTCGGGCTTTGATAAGAGAGGTGGAGAACCGAGATATGATTTTAATTGTTGGAATGCCGCTTCACATTCTTCCGTCCAACCCATTGTTTGTCGTCCTTTCAACTGTTTGAAGAAAGGGAGACATTTATCCGTGGCTCTGGATAGGAACCGATTAAGTGCTGCGACTTGTCCAGTCAACCTTTGGATGTCCTTAATGGTTTTAGGGGATTCCATATCAATCAAAGCCTTTATCTTCTCAGGGTTTGCCTCTATTCCTCGCTGACTAACCAAGAAACCGAGGAACTTCCCAGAGCCCACCCCAAAAGCACATTTACTCGGATTTAGCTTCATTCGAAACTTCCGTAGGATGAGAAACATTTCTTCCAAATCATGCACATGATCTGCCGCGTGTATACTTTTGACGAGCATGTTGTCAATGTATACTTCCATGGTTCGGCCTATAAGCCGAGCAAAGATTTTGTTAACTAATCTTTGGTAAGTTGCGCCGGCATTCTTCAAACCAAATGGCATCACTCGGTAACAATAAAGGCCTTTGTCGGTGACAAAGGTAGTTTTTGATTTATCTTTTTGATGCATTACAATTTGATTATACCCTGAATATGCATCCATGAAGCTAAGGAGCTCATGTCAAGCGGTACTATCTACTAGTTGATCTATCCTCGGAAGCGGAAAGCTATCCTTCGGGCAGGCTTTATTTAAGTCAGTATAGTCAATACAAACTCGCCACTTCCCGTTGGATTTCTTTACGAGCACGACATTCGCGACCCATTCTGGATAGTGTATTTCTTCTATGAAATTAGCCTGGAGGAGCTTGTTGACTTCTTCTTCAATGATGGCGTATCATTCAAGGCCGAGCGGTCGTCGCTTCTGTCGGATTGGTCGATATGACGGATCGATGTTGAGTCGGTGAGTGATCACAGATGGGTCGATCCCGGGCATATCGTCATGGCACCAGGAAAATACGTCGGCGTATCTACGGAGCAGGGCTATCAGATTTTCTTTCAAGGGGGACTGTAAAGACGAACCAGTTCGTACCGTCTTGGATCCATCTGTTTCGACCAGGGGAACTGAGATAAGATCTTCAACCGGCTGCCCTCGTTCATGACTCTCGCCCCGAGGGTCCAATGATTCGACCGTTGATATGTTGATCGGATTTTTGTCAGCGGTTCCTTTTACAGCTATCATGTAACAGCGCCTCGCATCTTGCTGGTCTCCTTTGACAATTCCTACTCCCGACTCAGTCGGAAATTTCAGTGAAAGATGGTACGTGGATACCACGACCTGGAGGAGACTTAAAGAAGGTCGACCGAGTATCGCGTTGTATACTGAGGGTTGATCGACGACCAAGAATTCAACCATCATCGTCGTCTGATGTGGGGCACTGCCAGCAGTGAGTGGTAACGACACAATCCCTTCGGGCAGTACTTGTCCTCCGGAAAACCCGATTAACGGGGTTCGAACTGGACGTAGCATAAATCGTTCAATCCCCATTTTATCAAACGCCTGAGTAAACAATACATCTGCAGATGACCCCGTATCGACGAGTATCCGGAACACTTTCCGATTGGCGATAGTCAGGGTGACAATCAATGCGTCATCGTGGGGGTGATAGATACCTCGGGCGTCTTCCTCTGTGAACGAAATGCAATATCTTTCCCTTTTCTTCTCCTTTGGTGGTCGATCTATAATCATAAGCTCGGACTCAGGTTGACTAAGTTTTCTTGCATGGTTCCTTCGAGCATTATTTGAGTCGCCCCCACCTCTCGGGCCGCCGATAATTGTCCGGATTTCTTCCATAGGCTGACTCTCGGTCGGACGTCCCTTAGTTACCCCAGCTTTGACCACATGTTCTTTGAGTCGGCCGTCCTTTATGAGTCGTTCGATCTCTTCCTTTAAGTGACGGCAATCACTTGTGTTATGCCCGTGATCACGGTGATAATGGCAATACTTATCCTTGTCCCGCCGATTAGGATTACTTCGAGCTTATTGGGCCAGTTGACAAAGCCTTCGCTTTTGATTTCCATCAATACTTGTTCCTGAGTTTTGTTCAGGGGGGTATATGTGGAAAATCTTCCATCCGGTCGTTTACCTGACCTTCGCTCATATGCGCTTGATCATCCTTACGTTTCCTTCCTCCGGTCGAGTCGGCTTCCTTTTTGGCCGACTCTTTGACCAGAGTTTTTGTTTCACGCAGAATTCGCGTTTCTTTGGCGTTTGCATACTTATCTGACCGTGTCATAAACTCTGCCAGAGTATCGGGCGGGGTTTTGTCTAGAGATGCCAGGAATGGCTTATCTCTAACTCCTTGCATGAGCGCATTGAGAGTCATTTCTTCTGAATGTTTTCGAACTTGAAGGGATTCGAAATTAAAATGCTTGATATAATCTTTCAATAGCTCTCCCTGTTTTTGAACTATGTTGTTCAGATGTGCAGGGGGCTTCAATTTCTTTTTTCCGCCGATAAAGTTGGTGAGGAAGGCGTCGCTCAGCTCCACGAACGAACTGATGGACTTTGGTTTCAACTGTTTGAACCATAGTCGAGCTACATCGGTCAATGTAAGAGAAAAGGCCCGACACATTACTGCATCCGAGGCATCGTGGAGCTCCATATATGTTTTGAAACATTCGATATGCTCCGTCGGGTCGGTCTTGCCGGTGAAAGGAGTGATTTGAGGTAAGCGAAACCTCTCAGGAAACCGAGCCTCCATTACCGAGTCCACAAAGGGGGACGCCCTTGCCTCGGATATGGTTGGATGCATATTTCGGCTATGCTTCATGTCCGCCATTTCTTCCCGAACTTCTCTTTTAAAATTTTGAATATCGGCTTTCCAAGGTTCACTACTCTCTGTCGTGCCTTCTATGGAAGGTCGGATGCGCCTCCTTCGCTCTATCTCGTGTCGAAGATCGGTCGGGGGTAGAGATGCGTTGGCCGACTGAGCTGGAGATGGTTCAGAGATGCCTTGGGGTTGGCTCGGCCGGAAAGATTGCGGCGCGAAAGGTTGAGGATCAACTGCTGCAGTCGGTACATGCGCTGTCTCCCCTTGGGGAGGCGGGAGTGGCTGCATTTGCTGCTGATACATTCGTTCCAGCATCTGCTTCATCACATTCATATCAGATCAGATTTCTTGAACCTCCTGATCCAACCGCCCATCGTTCCGACCCCGCTGATTGTTGCTTGTTCTGGTCGCTCCTCGTTGGCGGTTGTTAGGTGGATTCTGGGCTGCGGGGACCGCGACCGGACCTGCTGGCCCTGTAACCGCGATCTCATTTAGATCTTCTGGGACCGTTCTTCTAGTCATCACCATGGAATTCAATATAGAAATAAGGGATGGCTTTTTGTACGTTCCCACAGACGACGCCAAACTGTTGATGTAAAAATCCGGTTTGATCCCTTAGACCTTCGTGTACCTGCACAGGAAGAACAACAAAGAACACCCTGGCTTGAGCAGGGGACCCTCCGATGCCAAAGTCAGGCTTGGATTCTAGGTCTAAATGTATTGAGGGGTTTTGAGAAAGAATTTTTGCTTACCTCACAAGATGATGGAGGTTCTCCTTTTATAGCTGCTGGAGCGTTTAATCGTAGGAGGATTCTCCTCCTAGTATTGTGCAATCGTAAGAGGATTCTTCTCCTCATATCGCGGAGATAAGATTGTGCCCGTCTCTAGTCCTCATCTGATCCCGTGAGCTTCGGGATCGGGGATCTTATCCCGAGATATTTGGGATGAGGCCTTGTTTCGCGTTGTCCCTCCTTTATTGGCCGGTCCGGTAAGAAGGTCGGCCCGATGCATGCTCGGACTACTGGTTCGTCGTCCGGACCGACTTATCTTTTGTCTCGGTTTATAGAGTTTATGACTTCGCCTCGGATCTGACGTATCCCTCGGCGACCCGAGGCGGTGACTCGAGGCGCTAAGTCCGAGTCTCGGGACTTGGTATTTTTTATGCCCAACAGCAGTCATTATCACCACTTATGTAGGGCCCATGTTATGGGGCCCATTCGATGTATTTGTGGCTGTTATGAAGGCCCTCCTTGATGTGTGTGAAGCTGTTGTTGAGGCCCACTTTGATGTGAATGTAAGGCCCATGATAGGAGGCCCATTTGATGTATCTAAGGCCCATGGGCCATGGCCCATTGCAATTTACATAAGGCCCATTGATGTGGCTCACTTGATGAATATAAGGCCCATATGATATGGCCCATTTGATGTATTTAAGGCCCAATGGGGTGTACCTAAGGTCCATTGCAATGTGTGATTCCTCCAAGGTTTAGGTAATGATATTTATGGCAGTCCGTGCCTAGGGAATAATGGTGGTTTAACGTCCACATTGTACGTACAATGTTAGTTAAATGTCCGCATTGTAGCTCTCCTTAGGGCCCATTGATAGGCCCATGCTTGTGATAGTTCATCATTATATAACATGCGTAGTATAATTCCGTGTTTCATACCCATATGCATCATCTGTATGCTTGGTGTGAGGGATGTTTGATCATAGCATAGGCCGGTTAGGCTGAGACATTTACGGGACTCTTTATAAGACGGAGTGCCCCACATGATCGTGTGGTACGCGTGAGATTGCTGCATGATTGTACGGTATAACTCATGCATCTCGCATATGTGTGACTTGATCACTGCACGCCCTAACTACATCAGGGTCGTGGCTCCATAGGCACATCGTGGATGGCCGTATCGGATATCGAAAATACTTTGTTCTAGCACTGTGGGCACTTAGGATGTCCTTGGGTGAAAGTCCCAGAATCTTTTTGGTACCATGGGATGCTCCAATGTCTAGACCAAGTGGATACACGAGCGCCTGAGTGCCGAATACCAGTAGGCCGCGTCTCCCACTGTGTCATGGTCAGTTGGAAGGGGGTGTGGCCTTATCCACTTGAGTGAGGGGGCTATAAGCTAGGCTGAGTTTGACCAGCTCGTAAATGTGTCTGCTATCGATGAGCCGGGTAGGTATTGGTAGACTACTGGTCAGGCGGATAGTATGGTCTCTTCCACTTGCTTGACTGTGCAGCTAGGGAAGAGGCAGTCAGTGTGATGTGTATTAGACCCCGGTGATATTCAGAGAGGAACTGTACTGTTATGTATACTTAATGAGTACTGGCACGCTTGTATTGCATATCGCATATGACATTTGGCTACATAGGCCTCGCATCGCATGGCCTCGGTATGGCCGATAGCATTCATGCCTTGCATACATAGCTTTAGTACAGCTGATAGCATTCATGGACTTACCGCATACTTCCGCATTACTCTGATATTGTACACTTGGCGTTTGCCTTGCACACACACTTACACCACCCTCTAAGCTTTTGTAAGCTTATGCACGACCGTTGCGTGCAGGTAGCGTTGGATAGCAGCAGCGCTGAGACAGGAGTGCGGATCAGATCATTTTGGAGCCTTTTGATCATCTTGTATTTTTCTCCCAGCATTGTACTTAAAAGTTTTTGATATAGTGGATATGTGGTATTGCTATTTTGTGACTTGGTAATGCTTATGGTTATGCTCCTTTACAAAAAAGAAAATTCATACTGAAAATCCTCCTTGTAGGATCATAGGATCGGAATCTGGTGTATGGGCACTGGAAGCCGAGAATAGGGTACTACGGAGGCTGTCGGCACCACATTCGGCGACCGGGAATTTTGTGAGCGCGATTTTCGAGTTTGGGGCGTGACAACACGCAACCAATATAGGCCTATCAATGGGCCCAAGGGAGAGTCATAATGCGGACATTTAACCAACATTATTTTTACAATGTGGACGTCAAACCATCATTCTCCCCTAGGCACGGCCCACCATAAATATCATTACATAAACCATGGTAAAATAACACATTTCGATGGTCCTATATACATCTCATTGGGCCTCGATCCATGGGCCTCAGATACATTAAATGGGCCACATCAATGGGCCTTATGTACATTGCAATGGGCCATAACCTATGGGCCTTCAATACATCACAATGGGCCTCAACCCACGGGCCCTAATACATCACCATGGGCCTTAACCCATGGGCCCCCAAATACATTACATCAAGGTGGCTTCACAAATGGGCCACAAAATACATCAAGGTGGGCCTCAACATGGGCCTAATACACCTCAAGTTGGGCCTCAACAAAGGGCCTCATACACATCAAGGTGGGCCTCAACAACAGGCTCTATACACCTCAAGGGGGACCTCAACAACGGGCCTCATACACATCAAGGTGGGCCTCATAAATGGGCCACAAATACATGAATATGGGCCTCATGGACCGGCCATAAACACATCAAAGGTGGGCCCTGTAAGGCAGCTCATGATTGGGGTAAAAATAGATGGACAGAGGGTCCAACACATGCATCATGGTGGGCTTGCCTAAGGCAGCCCATGATTGGGAAACATTAGGGTGGGCCTCTCAAGATAATGGGACCTACGGCCCTAATAAAATGAATGAACATGTGGGTATAATACACACATCATGGTGGGGCCTAAGACTTAAAAATCAAGTCAATCCGTGACTTGTGTGGAGCACACCAGGTACACAGTTAAGAGGTTTAGCCTCCATTAAAACATTCACAAGCATTAGTTGGGCCCGCCAAGCTGTGGTTCACAAATCCAACCCATTCATAAGTTAACATATTGATAGATGAAGTGATGACAATTATCAGCTTACTGGACACTACTGTGGCCCTTAAAAGTTTTAAATGGTTGATGTCATTGTCCACATAGATGGTGGGGTCCACTTGATCCATAAATCTGACTCATTCTTAGTCTCAAGCCCTTAAATGAGCTTTCAAAATGGTTAGAGAGTTGGGATGCAACACATGCATCATGGTGAGCCCCACCGTCTAGGGATGGACAGTGTGGATAAAACACATAAATCATAGTGGTTTCCACCGTCCATGGCTGTGGACGGTGAGAATAACACATACATCTCTGTAGGCTACACCATCCATAGCTGTGGACTGTATCAATAATACACATACATCATGGTGGTTTCATGTGGGGCCCACCGTAATGTTTATTTGCAATGTGACCCGTTAATAAGGTCACACGGGCCTGGATGAAAAGGAGAAACAAATTTTATATTAATCCAAAACTCCTGTGATACCCAAAAAGGGTTCAAAGGTAGCCGTTCAATCACCACTGTCACCTATGATGTGGGCTGGGCCACCCGAGCCATGTATACGGCTGATTTTTGGAGGAGGACCCACTGCCCTAAGGGGCCACCTAATGAACGGCGTGGGTATTCAACACACATCACAGTGGGGCCCACAGCCATGGCCGTGGGACCCTGTCCGCCTGCACGTCTATGCACAGCAGGCGCTGCCTGTGCCTCTGGCAGCAGCAGCGTCCTGCTACTTATAATCTATATTTATTTTTTTAGGTTTTCTAAGGTTTTTCCTTAGTGGGGCCCACATCAGGTGAATCCGACTCAACCGTTGGGTCCCATGGCTTAATACAAGCCAAACAAGCCCAATATTGAATATATTTTGGTGAATAGAAACAGCAGGTGGTTTTTCAACCATAACCACCATAGTTTCCTGTGTTATGGCCCACCAGATACTCGGATTAGCTTCATTTTTCAGCTCAACGCCTAAAATGATCCAGGGAATGAGATGGATGGCGTGGATCGGATTAATGCATCAGGGTGGGGCCTGTGTGAGCGTTTCATTCCAAGTTCTAAATCAAACTGATATTTTTGTTTTCATTTCAGCGTCCAGCTTCAAGGACGCTGGACGGTTTGCGCGCACACATATCTAAGGTGGGCCCTGCTCAAGTGGGCCACCAAATGGCAAGGTGGTGTGGGTGCAACATATGTATAAGGTGGTCCCCACCTACAGATGACTTGGGTAAAATACATGCTTCGTGGTGGGGTCCACCCGGGTGGCCACACGGCCACATCATCACATAAAATAGGAGAAAAGAAGAGAGAGAGAGAGAGAGAGAGAGAGGGACACGTGTGATAGAGGGCTCCGCCACTATGAGCCCTCCCTTATAATAAATCATACATCAAGTGGGTCCCAATACATGTGAGCCCACCAAATCAAAGATCAACGGTGGAGATTCCTTCTCCACCAAAATGGAAGGTCTACATGACCCTTATCAACTAGAAAGTAAACATCATGATGGGGTCTATGGTGATTGGCCCAATCATGGAATGATCATGATAATCAAAGTGGGCCATCGGCCACATCTTAGGGTCCAAAGTGAGATCCATACCATTGATCAGTAGGCCTCACTTGGCCCATCATAAAAACATGAAAATCTAACTTATAAAGCACCCACCGTTCGATCTTCTTGGTCCGTTGGAAAGCCGGTCTCCTTGTGCTCCACTTTGATGGAGGGTGATTAGAGATGGATGGCTAGGATGAAGGTTCTTTGGGATGGGAAGGTAGGCCACCAAAATCACTTTTTTCTCACTTGGGATGGCTTGGACGTCCATTTTTTCTCTCTCTTTGGTTGCTTGGAAATTGTGTAGAAAAATGAGAGAGAGAGAGAGAGAGAGGGTTGTAAGGGGAGAGAGTGAGATGGGTGATGGATGTGAGGTGAGTGATGGATGTGAGGTGAGAGAATGGTTGACTTTTGGGTTGCTTAACTTATGGAGAAAGAAAGTATGGGTTGTGTGTACTTGACATGAGGTGATTGATGGATTGATTGATTGAGGGGACATGTTGTAGAGATTCTCTTGGGATTGTAAATACACGGTGTTTTCTTTGAAATAAATGCTGGCCCACATCTCTCGACCAAGGTATCGGATCGATATGCAAGACACGGCATTGGAACCGAGGGGAAGGTGCGGTCACAATGATATAAGTCTCGGATTAAAGCCACTTAAATCTATAGGATACGACTTAGGGTCACGCACAAACGTTGATTATAGGTTGCAGGTTGCCGGAATTCGACGGAAAGGATTATGGGAGTCGACGAAATAGTACGGACTAGGATACAGGTCTTACAGCTCTCCCCACCTAATAAAAATTTTATCTTCGAAATTTAAAACATGACCCAACCAATATAGAACTCACAAAGGGAGCAAAATCCTATCCGAGCACAATACGTCAGCATAATCAAACACATAAGAGATAGGGACAATGCCTGCGAATCTCAGCATCCTGCTCCCAAAACTCCTCGTCAACATTACGATGATCCAACTGGACCTCGGATCCTGGATTAAAAACGATCAAAACTGGAATACTATACATCCTCACAATCTCAATGGTAGGGAGCTATATCTGAAAATCTCTAAGTTATTCGAACTTGGGCATCTAACCATTCTAAGTTCTCAACAATCATAAAGTGAAGGGTAGCTATCAGCAGATATGTAATGTTATCCTCACGTACTCCCAAGTTATACTCTGATACCAACTTTTGTCACGCCCCAAACCCGAAAGTTGGATTCACAGGAATCCCGATTGCCAAACACGGTGCCGACAGCCTCCGTAGTACCCCATTCTTGGTCCCCAACGTACATACACCATGTTCCGATCCTGGGATCCTATAAGGAGGATTTTCCAACGTACATTTGTCTCATAAGAAGCATTAACACAAGGATACCCAAATCATAAAGGCAACATCAATATCACATATCCATTAATATAATTATTTGAATACAATGCTGAAAGGGGAATACATATATCGAAATCAAAGCTCCAGAGGATAGCTGCACGCTCCAAGCTCAACGGTGCTGCAACTTAACGCCACCGACACAGATCTATTGTGCATAAGCTTATAAAAGCTTAGAGGGTGGTGAAAGTGTGCCCACAAGATAAATGCCAAGTATACCATAAAGCCCATAAATCATACATCATCGAAATAAGCGAAAATACTGACAAGGTCATGAATCATACGATATCAGAGTAAGTGGAAATATATTAGTAAGTCCATGAGTACTATCAGTCGTACCAAGGCTATGCGATGTAAAACATAATAAGATAATAACAGATACTGAAGATGCAATACAATATGCAAATCCTGACGATCTACGAATACCATCAACCTCATTCAGGCCATATAAATGTAAAAACATAGTAACCCAAAAATGTTAAGTACTACGAATGCAATGTAATATGCGATGCGAATGAAATGACCATGTTAGAATGTGAAGTTGGGATGATAGTACGAAGTACCACAGGCTACGGGATCCACCACAAGGGACTTCTATCCAAACTAGTCCCATACCTAAATTTGGATAGTCCGACTCAATGTGGTAAACTCCTGATCTCAGGTTAGTCGCACGCCCAGCCAAAATCTTGGCCATGCGAAGGTACACATAACAAATAGTTACGCACCACCAGCCCAAGTGGATAATGGAATGAATGAATAGATATATAATTCCTGCTCAATAAGTCCACTTATCAGTACGGTTGCTCTCTAGAAAAATCACCGAGGTCTATTACACTCCACTCCGACTACCTCCTCCCTAGTCGCACAGCCCAGTGAGTGGAAGAAACCTCACTATTTGCCTAGCCAGCAGTCTGCCAATACCTACCCGGCTCGTCGATAGCAGACCCATTTACGAGCTGGTCATACTCAGCCTAGCTTATAGCCCCTCACTCAGGCAGATAAGGCCACACCCCCTTCCAACCGACCACGACACAATGGGAGACACGGCCTCATGGTATAGGCACCAACACTCATATTCCACTCGATCTAGACGGTGGAGCAACTCCTGGTACTAAGGAGGTTCTGAGATTTTTAGCCAAGGACATCCTACGTGCCCACAATGTTAGAACCAAGCATTTCTGGTGTCCCATCTGGCCATCCACGATGTGTCTATGGAGGCCAAGGACCTGATGTCACTAGGGCATACAATAATCATGTCACACATATGCGAGATGCATGAGACAAACTGTCTAGTCATGCAACAATCCTGCACATACCACACGCTCATGTGGGTAACTCCTATTAGTGAGTCCCATAAATAATCTACCTAATGGCTATGTTATGATCAAACATTCCTCATATCAAGCATACATATGATGCGTATGCACATGAATCATAGAAGTGTACTAAGCATGTTATAAAGTAATGAACTATCCTTACATCGAAGATGGGCCTAGACGGCCTACACGCAAATAATATGGGCCTATCAATGGGCCCAAGGGAGAGTCATAATGCAGACATTTAACCAACATTATTTTTACAATGTGAACATCAAACCATCATTGTCCCCTAGGCACGGCCCGCCATAAATATCATTACATAAACTATAGTAAAATTACACATTTCACTAGTCCTATATACATCTCATTGGGCCTCGATCCATGGGCCTCAGATACATCAAATGGGCCACATCAATGAGCCTTATGTACATTATAATGGGGCATATCCCATGGGCCTTCAATATATCACAATGGGCCTTAACCCATGGGCCCTAATACATCACCATGGGCCTTAACCCATGGGCCCCCAAATACATTACATCAAGGTGGCCTCACAAATGGGCCACAAAATACATCAAAGTGGGCCTCAACAACTGGCCTAATACACCTCAAGGTGGGCCTTAACAATAGGCCTCATACACATCAAGGTGGGCCTCAACAACGGGCCCCATACACCTCAAGGGGGACCTCGATAATGGGCCTCATACACATCAAGGTGGGCCTCATAGATGGGCCACAAATACATCAATATGGGCCTCATGGACGGGCCATAAACACATCAAAGGTGGGCCTCATAAGGCAGCCCATGATTGGGGTAAAAATAGATGGACAGAGGGTCCAACACATGCATCATGGTGGGCGTACCGAAGGCGGCCCATGATTAGGGCACATAAGTGAAAGTGCCCTGGTTTGTCAAGTTACGTGAGTGTTGAGTCAGATTGTCTACAGAGCCTGATAGGAAATCAATTCAAGTGTCTGCCTCAACCGGATGTGTGCAAGCTCGTCACAGGTAAATTTAAAGCCTCACATCCCATGTCCCAAGACACCGGGTGAATAAAACCCTTAAAAACAAGTTAGACAATCATAACGTTTTTAGGTGAGAAAACTTTTTTCAAAATAGGAAAATCTTTAAGTTCTTCTCTTCTTGTTGATTTTATCAAAACACCCTCGATATGATCGACCTGCGCTGTCGAGTCCTCGATGCTTCATCAATATGATCGGAAAGAGGACCAAATATGTCCAGCAACCTCACAACATATCTGGACGAATTATCGATGTATCGATATACCTATAGATACCATCGATACTCAAATCTCAAGCTCTTGGAAAGTGGCTCGGTAAGATCGACAAGCAGATTTTCGCCGCCCATGTTTTTTAAAGAAAATTTTAAAATTCTTTGATATATCGATGAGCCTTCCGATATGATTTGAAATCAAATATTGATAAGATCGGAAGTCCATCGATGATAACGGTCGTGGGCGCGCATTTCTTTTAGCAGATATTTTAGGTTGTTTTTAACTTTGATCGGGGGCCATTTGAGAAAATCGATATTCATATGTCGATGATATCGAGGCCGAGTCGATTGCATCGAAATTGGACACAAACTGTCCAGCGAGCTTACTGGTAAATCTATTGGATTTATCGATGCGTCGACACTGCCTCCGATATCATCGATATACAAATTTCGATGACATCGGTTGACCCTCGATCATATCCTAAAAACCTAAAATATTTCATGTCAAGTCTCTCTCATTTTTTCAAGTGTTGATAGATCAAACCTACCATCGATGGAATCGGAGTTCAAAATCTAATGATATCAACAGTGGTTTCGATTCATTGACCATCTGGCAAAAGGTTTCAAAAGCGTATGACTTTGAGTTCAAGTCATCGAGTAGACCATCGATGTTATCGAGAGTATACACTCGAGGATATCGAACCTGCTCGATGATATCGAACACTATCATAAATGTGACCATTTTATATCCATTGGAACCCTTTGCCTATAGATAGAGGACTTGTCTATTGTTGCTGGGAGAGAAAGTAGAGAGAGCTTTTGAGTGTTTAATCTTAGATCATATACCCAAAGCCCTTTCTCTCAAGGAAGTTCATCCTCCAATCCACCCTCATCATTGATATTCAATAGAGTGGATTGGGGAATGAACTTCCACATTCAAGGATCCTCCAGCTACTTTCTTAATAGAAAATCATTAAGCTGGGAAGCCTTGAATGCATAAGATTGGAATCGCTCTCTCTTCCTGATAGGAAAACACTTCGAGAGTAGGATTCCATCTTGACCTTAACCCAACTTAAAGCCAAGTACTTGTATATCATTTTATGTTACGGATCAAGGGAGCAGAAGACTCTTCGTCAACAAGGAGGAGGAGATCTTCGGCATTGTGCTAATCAGGACTCATCAACTTATTTGTAAGTATCTAGAGTCCAAGAGGACACTTGTGATCATTCCTTTCTAGGATTGGGTCTTAAGTGGTTCTCACCCTTTGAAGTCCTCAAGGAGGCCTCTGGCAGGAGTGTACGTGGTGGGTGCGTTGTGTGGACCCTTGCTCTGTGGAGAGCATAAACATCTGGTTAGGAGTGAACCAGTAAAACTCTGGGTTTGAGGTAAACCGTGTAAAACCTCGGGTTTGAGGTGAACCGTTTAGAAACCTCCAATAGGGTCTTATGGAAGATCCTTGGCCAGTATACCTAAAAGTGGGTGTGTTATGTTGACCCTTGCTCGTGAGAGCATAAACAGTCAGCCTTAGTGTAGGTTGTAAAGGTTGAAGGTGAACCTGATTAAAAACCTTAGGTTTGAGGTGAACCATTGTGAAACCTCCTTAGTGAAATCCGGTACACTCAAGGGTTGAGTACGGTTACCTGGAGTGGAGTAGACAAGTAGTCGAACCACTATAATTATGTTTGTGATTGCTCTTCTACTGTGTGTGTGATTTATGTCAATGCATTCTTATTTATATATCTGATCACACCCCACACAGTCACATCCATCATAAACTAAGTTATATATTGCTATCTCTTAAATAGTTTGTGATTGGATCCTCTACCCGGCTTGGAAGCCAGTAGAGTTACATTTGAGTAATCCTGATATATTACATATTCATAGGATTAGTGAAATAGGATTTCTAAGTAAAGCTGTAAAAACTTTTAAAAGTCCTATTCACCCCCCCCCCCCCTCTAGGACATATTGACATATTCCTTCTTCAACTGGTGCAATCTTCACCGCAATTTCAATTGGTATCAAAGCGGGTCTCTCTTTAAGGGCTTCACCGGCTAGAGAGTGATCTTGACTGAAGTTGGGAATATGTCCAAAGGAGAGGGTTCATCAATCACTAGAACTCCAGTATTTGATGGCTCAAATTATGCATACTGGAAGGCTAAGATGCACTACTTTCTGAGATCTTTGGATCATGATGTTTGGGATATAGTTGAAAAGGGATACGTGCCACCAACTGAACAAATTGAACTTGATAGTGGCACAACCATCACAAAACCCAAATCCAAAGAAAAGTGGACGGTGTTCGACAAAGAAAAATAGATTGGTGAAGCTAAAGCTATAAACGCCATCTACTGTGCCGTGTCCCAAGATATATTCAATCAAATAAGTATGTGTGGGACATCCAAGGAAGCATGGGATCTATTAGAAATAACCCATAAAGGCACAAGCACTGTGAATAGATCTAAACTTCAACTCCTAACTTCACAGTTCGAAGGTCTTAGAATGGAAGAGAATGAGACGTTTATGGAGTTTTTCACAAAGTTGAATATTATTTGCAACTCCATGGGTCGCTTGGGAGAGAAAGTTCCGGTACCGAAAATTTCTAGAAAAATTCTAAGATCCCTATCAGAACAATTTAATCCCAAGGTTACAACAATTAAGGAGTGTCGGAACATAGACGAGATGAAAGCAGAAGAACTGGTAGGTTCCCTATAAACCTTTGAACTACACTTCAAACAAACTCAAAAATCCAAAACAACTGTCCTTAAAACTTCTAAGAAAACATTACAAGAGGACAGTGAATGTGAAAAAGAGGATGAAGATGAGGAAGTGGCTTTGCTAGCAGAAAGATTCAAAAGATTCTTTCAAAAGAATCGTGGCTGGCCTTCTATAGGAAGAAAGGTGAACAACAAGCCTTCTACAGGCAAATTTGGTAGAAGAACTAAACAACCACAATGCTATGCCTGTCAAAAGTATGGACACCTATCAACCGAATGTCCAAACAGAAAAATTAAGGGCAAGGCAATGGCTACCACGTGGGATGATACTGAGGAGTCAAATTCAGAATTTAGTGACTCAAAAAGTGATGGAGATCAGAAATCATTGAAAATACTCATGGTTTCCACTACTTCAATCATTCCCACTGAATCTGAGAACAAGAAAGTACAGCTAGCCTTGAAATCATCTCCATCTGACAATGGAGAAGAAGAAGAAATTGAAAAGGATAAACTGCAAGATGCCTATAATCAACTTTATATTCACAGCATCAATATCCTTAAAAGACTTGGAATAGCGGAGAACAAAAGTAAGTTGCTGCAGAAAGATTTGGATAACACATTGGAAATTAACACACAACTAATAAATGATCTACAGCAATATCATATGGATAATGATAGACTTGAACGAATGAATACTTTTCTTGAAAACGAGTCCGATAAACTAAACAAACAGGTTGAAATGCTAGAAGATAAGAATAAACTTCTTTGCAATGAAAATCATACACTCCTGTTTGATCTAGAAGAGTCCAAGAAGATGGCCAAGATAAACTACAAGTTTTCCCAGAGTGGTGAAAAGCTAGAAAAACTGTTGGGAATGGGAAGACCTGGAAAGGATAAAAGTGGCCTAGGATATGAAAATTTTAAGCCAAAGGCTGGAAATGCAGCACCTAGAACTGGAAAATTTGCTACTTCTAGAAGTAAAACCGGAACAACTCCAGTATGTCATTTGTGTGGTGATTCAGGTCATTATATTTTGAATGCATAACACCTAGGAGGACTCAACCTAACTCTGGTCAGAATCATGCTAACAAATTGTCAACCTGAGGAATACAGAACTTCAAAAGTCCTCTTGAGGATATGGATAGAAGCAATGTCCCTGCACCACCATCCAAATCGGTTAATAAGATGAAATGGATAAGGAAGAATTAGTTCAGAACATGAATCAGAATCTGAACCTGTGCTAAAATGAGAATTCTTTTTGCTGAGCTAAAAATGATGGATATGAGGTTCCTTGCCTCAATCTTTTGTATAAACATTCAAATGTTTATAATTTTGTTGTGTACAGTGTGTGTACATAGTTTTTTGGCTGAGCATACTGTTGATAGAAATACAAAAGTATACTTAAAGAGTCGTCCGAATGCTAAAAATTGAAAATCTTCATTTTTGATATGACTATCGATATGACTTTCTTGATATATCGATAAAAGGTTGATATCATCGACGCCTCTTGAGAATATGAATAGTCGTGTGACCAAGATTGATATCGAAGACAGACTCGATAGAATCGACCAACAACTTCTCGATGTTATTGAAACAATGATCGATAATATCAACAGATGCTGCCCGATAAAAGTTAGCAAAGCGAAAAAAGAGGTTTATTTTCTCAAGGGTTTCGGTCATCTTCTCTACTCGATTCTCTCAACCAAAACTGCTAGAAGCCACGTCAGACTACTCAGATCACTCCATAAATCAGGTAATACCCTTTTTACGTCATCCCTTTTTGGGTATTTCTCTTTGGTGTTTCAGGTGTGTTTGTCGTTTCTCCCAAATCCTTCAAAATCCATTTATCCACATGGGAAAGGACAAAGGAGTAGCATCCGGTCCGGGGGAGTCTTCAAGAACTACCCGACAAAAAGTCCTCGCCTCAAGAGAAAGGGTGAGGGCCCCGGAATCTGGGATCCCCACTTGGCAAAGATCACAACAGACTTCACGTGGCAGGTCCCAAACCAAATTTTCAGCACCTTCTCAACCGGCACCCTTGCATCCGACTAGCCAACGACCTGCAAAATACATCGGCAGGAAACTGATCCATGAAAGAAAAGTAAACAGGGGCTGCATAACACCTTACAATCTAGAGCCCTTATTTGCTACGATCGGATGGCTGCCTATTCTAGATTTTAGAGGACCGTGCCAGCTTGAACAAATACGAAACTTTCTGCCGTGTGTCACTCACCTGTAGCAGATCCTCCTTCATTTATGGTCTCTCTGAATAGTCATGATGATGTGTTGATTACTCCTACCACCATGGCTAACATCCTCAATCTGGAAATGGCTCCAGAAGGTCTCCCTCAATTGAACCTCAACTACCCTGATGTTCGATCCATGGTAACCAAGTATCTATGTAATGGTCGAGACATCCCATGGCATCAAAGGAATGCACTAAAAGCTAGATTCATGGAGCCCCGATTTCGTATTCTACATGGTATATTCACCACAAATATATATATCCAAGAAGCACCAATAGATCCGATCTCACTGGATTCATGGTCATGATAGTTTATTCTATTGCAAATGGGACTAGGATGTGCCTCCCAACTAAGCTCGTCGGTCAGTTGGTAAATGTTGTTCATACCTCTAGGGATCTTCATCTCCCATATCCCTAGATCAGCAGCAGGATATGCAATGACATTGGTTTCCCATCTACCACTGATCCAGTAATCCCACTTCAAGTCTTCAATATAAAGAAAATTCGCAAAATGGACTTGAGGTTTCACGAGTATGCTGAGGACGAAGAAGAAGGGATCTAAGAAAAGGGAGCAGAAGCTGGTGCTTCTTATACTGAGTAAACAGAGATGGCGGGAGATGAATCCTCTAGACCCGATCTAGCCCCATCAGCGTCAACTCTTGGACATGCCAAACGATATAAGCTGGATAGAATCGGGGTAATCCAGAGGGATATTCACACTACGCATGAGCGACTGACAGTCTTGGAGCGAGTCGTCCATAAAGTGCAGTAGTCTATGCAACAGCTGGTAGATTTGATGACATGTCGACGGGATGACACAGCACCATCACACTCTACTCCATAGCACTGATCCCTGAATGCTATCACACACACACACCTCCTAAATCAGCATATGAACATTAGTATCTTTTTGAACGTTCTACGCTCCCTTGAGTGTATGTGACAACTCTCTAACCTGCCTATTTTTTTTTGTGATTGTATATGCCTCGGTGTGGGATTGATACTGGTATTTACTTAGTGGGTGCCCTTACATGGGCTTGTTTGTTTTGGGATAAACTGTTAAGCTACTGCTGTCTGTGGCAGTATATGGTTAAATATTTTGGTTTCATTTTAGAAATGGCTGAGTATAAGTCTTTTCTTTACTGCCATGATTTTGTTCCAAGTTCCCCTGGTTTATCAAGTTTCTGCTATGGATTGCATCAGATATGAATATCTTAACTGCTATATAACTGCTCCATTTTATTTAATATGCATCCACAGGTTCTGATATTAATGTCTACTTAAACTGAACTCTTTATCATACATCAATTTATCTGCTTCTGCCTGGTTAGTTCTCCCAAGTAATTTACTCTTCAATCAATATCACTTAATCTATCTTTGTCAATGACTGACAAAAAGGGGGAGAACATTTGCAAACACCCCGAACGATAATTGCATATCTACTTGAATGGTTGTGCAAGTGTTTAGGGGGAGCAAGCTGCAACAAGAAAGGGAGAGTTTACAAGTTAGGGGGAGCAGCTACTAGTTGTGTACATAGGCTAGAAATTGTAAAATTGTGTAAAAGCATATAAACACAACTTAGGGTGTGTTTGTCTAAAGTATTCTAGGGTGTTTTGGTTTTTTGTCACGTAATTGACAAAGGGGGAGATTGAAAGTTCCCTGGTTTGTCAAGTTACGTGAGTGTTGAGTCAGATTATCTATAGAGCCTGATAGGAAGATCAATTCAAGCGTCTGCCTAATTCAGAAGTGTGCAAGCTTGCCATAGGTAAATTTAAAGCCTCACATCCCATGTCCCAAAACACCAGGTGAATAAAACCCTTAAAAATAAGTTAGACAATCATAGGGTTTTTAGGTGAGAAAACTTTTTTCAAAATAGGAAAATCTCTAAGTTTTTCTCACCTTGTCGATTTTATTAAAACACCCACGATATGATCGACCTGCGTTGTCGAGTCCTCGATGCTTCATCAATATGATTGGAAAGAGGACCAAATATGTTCAACAAGCTCACAACATATCTGGACAAATTATCGATGTATCGATATACGTATCGATACCATCGATACTCAAATCTCGAGCCAATCGAAAGTGGCTCGATAAGATCGACAGGTAGATTTCTGGCGCCCATGTTTTTTAAAGAAAATTTTGAAATTCTTCGATATATCGATGCGCCTTCCGATATGATCTGAAATCAAATATCGATAAGATTGGAAGTCCATCGTGATATCGATCATGGGCGCGCATTTCTTTCAGCAGATATTTTAGGTTATTTTTAACTTTGATCGGGGGTCATTCGAGGAAATCGATATTCATATGTCGATGATATCGAGGCCGAGTCGATTGCATCAAAACTGGACACAAACTGTCCAGCGAGCTTACTGGTAAATCTATTAGATTTATCGATGCATCGACACTGCCTTCGATATCATCGATATACAAATTCCAATGACATCGGCCGACCCTCGATCATATCCTAAAAACCTGAAATATTTCATGTCAAGTCTCTCTCATTTTTTCAAGTGTCGATAAATCGAACCTACCATCGATGGAATCAGAGTTTGAAATCCGATGATATTGACAGTGGTTTCGATTCATCGACCATCTGGCAAAAGGTTTCAAAAGCATATGACTTTGAGTTCAAGTCATCGAGTAGACCATCGATACTATCGAGAGTATACGCTCGATGATATCGAACTCAGTCATAAATGTGACTGTTTTATATCCATTGGAACCTTTTGCCTATATATAGAGGACTTGTCTATTATTGCTAAGAGAGAAAGTTGAGAGAGCTTTTGAGTGTTTAACTTTAGATCATATACCCAAAGCCCTTTCTCTCAAGGAAGTTCATCCTCCAATCCACCCTCATCATTGATATTCAATAGAGTGGATTGGGGAATGAAATTCCGCATTCAAGGATCCTCCAGCTACTTCCTTAATGGCAAATCATTAAGCTGGGATGCCTTGAATGCATAAGATTGGAATTGCTCTATTTCCTAATAGGAAAAATACTTTGAGAGTAGGATTCCATCTTGACCTTGACCCAACCTGAAGCCAAGTACTTGTATATCATTTTGTGTTGCGGATCAAGGGAGCAGAAGACTCTTCGTCAACAAGGAGGAGGAGATCTTCGGCATTGTGCTAATCGGGACTCATCAACTTATTTGTAAGTATCTAAAGTCCAAAAGGACACTTGTGATCATTCTTTTCTAGGATTGGGTCTTAAGTGGTTCTCACCCTTTGAAGTCCTCAAGGAGGCCTCTGGCGGGAGTATACGTGGTGGGTGTGTTGTGTGGACCCTTGCTCTGAGGAGAGCATAAACATCTAGTTAGGAGTAAACCAGTAAAACTCTGGGTTTGAGATAAACTGTGTAAAACCTCGGGTTTGAGGTGAACCGTGTAGAAACCTCCAGTAGGGTCTTATGGAGATCCTTGGCCAGTGTGCCTAAAAGTGGGTTTGTTGTATTGACCCTTGCTCGTGAGAGCATAAACAGTCAGCCTTAATGTAGGTTATAAAGGTTGAAGGTGAACCTGATTTAAAACCTTAGGTTTGAGGTGAACCATTGTGAAACCTCCTTAGTGAAATCCGGTACACTCAAGGGTTGAGTGCGGTTACCGGGAGTAGAGTAGACAAGTAGTCGAACCACTATAAATTTGACTGTGTTTGTGATTGCTCCTCTTCTGTGTGTGTGATTTATGTCAATGCATTCATATTTATATATCTGATCACACCCCACATACATACACAGTCACATCCATCATAAACTAAGTTATATATTGCTATCTCATGAATTGTTTGTGATTGGATCCTCTACGAGGCTTGGAAGCCAATAGAGTACATTTAAGTAATCCTGATATATTGCATATTCATGGGATTAGTGAAATAGGATTTCTAAGTAAAGCTGTAAAAACTATAAAAAGTCCTATTCACCCCCCTCTAAGACATATTCCTTCTTCAACTGGTGCGGTCTTCACCGCAATTTCAATAAGTAGGGTGGGCCTCTCAAGATAATGGGACCCACGGCCCCAATAAAATGAATGAACATGTGGGTATAATACACAAATCATGGTGGGGCCTAAGACTTAAAAATCAAGTCAATCCGTGACTTATGTGACCACACCAGGTACATAGTTAAGAGGTTTGGCCTCTATTAAAACATTCACAAGCATTAGTTAGGCCCACCAAGCTGTGGTTCACAAATCCAACACATTCATAAGTTAACATATTGATATATGAAGTGACGACAATTATCAGCTTATTGGAAACTACTGTGGCCCTTAAAAGTTTTGAATGGTGGATGTCACTGTCCACATAGATGGTGGGGTCCACTTGAACCTTAGATCTGACTCATTCTTAGTCTCAAGCCCTTAAATGAGCTTTCAAAATGGTTGGAGGGTTGGGATGCAACACATGCATCATGGTGAGCCCCACCGTCTAGGGGTGGACGGTGTGGAGAAAACACATAAATCATGGTGGTTTCCACCGTCCACGCCTGTGGACAGTGAGAATAACACATACATCTCTATAGGCTACACCGTCCATAGCAGTGGACGGTGTCAATAATACACATACATCATGGTGGTTTCACGTGGGGCCCACCGTAATGTTTATTTGCAATCCGACCCATTAATAAGGTCACACGAGCCTGGATGGAAAGGAGAAATAAATTTTATATTAATCTAAAACTCCTGTGATACCCAAAAAGGGTTCAAAGGTAGTCATTCAATCACCAGTGTTACCTATGATGTGGGCTGGGACACCCGAGCCATGTATACAGCTGATTTTTGGAGGGGGCCCCACTACCCTAAGGGGCCACCTAATGAACGGCGTGGGTATTCAACACACATCACAGTGGGGCCTGCAGCCATGGCCATGGGACCTTATCCGCCTGCACGTCTGTGCGCAGCAGGCGCGACCTGTGCCTCTGGCAGCAGCAGTGTCCTGCTACTTATAATCTATATTTTTTTTTTAGATTTCTAAGGTTTTTCCTCGGTGGGGCCCGCATTAGGTGAATCCGACCCAATCATTGGGTCCCATGGCTTAATACAAGCCAAACAAGCCCAATATTGAATATATTTTGGTGAATAGAAACAGCAGGTGGTTTTCCAACGGTAACCACCATAGTTTCCTGTGTTATGGCCCACCAGATACTCGGATCAGCTTCATTTTTCGACTCAAAGCCTAAAATGATCCAGGGAATGAGATGGATGGCGTGGATCAGATTAATGCATCAGGGTGGGGCCTATGTGAGTGGTTCACTCCAAGTTTTAAATCAAACTGATATTTTGTTTTCATTTCAGCGTCCAGCGTCAGGGACACTGGACGATTTGGGTGCACACATATCTAAGGTGAGCCCTACTCAGGTGGCGACCAAATGGCTAGGTCGTGTGGGTGCAACATATGTATAAAGTGGGCCCCACCTACAGATGGCTTGGGTAAAATACATGCTTCATGGTGGGGTCCACCCGGGTGGGCCACATGACCACATCATCACATAAAATAGGAGAAAAGAAAGAGAGAGGGAGAGAGAGAGAGAGAGAGAGAGAGGGACAGGTGTGATGGAGGGCTCCGCCACTATGAGCCCTCCCTTGCAATAAATCATACATCAAGTGGGTCCCAATGCATGTGGGCCCACAAAATCAAAGATCAATGGCGGGGATTCGTTCTCCACCAAAATGGAAGGTCTAGATGACCCTTATCAACTAGAAAGTAAACATCATGATGGGGTCCATGGAGATTGGCCTAATCATGGAATGACCATGATAATCAAAGTGGGCCATCGGCCACATCTTAGGGTCTAAAGTGAGATCCATACCATTGATCGGTAGGCCTCACTTGGCCCATCATAAAAACATGAAAATCTAACCTGTAAAGCACTCACCTTTCAATCTTCTTGGTCCGTTAGAAAGCCGGTCTCCTTATGCTTCGCTTTGATGGAGGGTGATGAGAGATGGATGGCTGGGATGAAGATTCTTTGGGATGGGAAGGTGTGCCACCAAAATCACTTTTTTACTCACTTGGCATGGCTTGGACGTCCATTTTTTCTCTCTTTGGTTGCTTGGAAATTGTGTAGAGAAATGAGAGAGAGAGAGAGGGTTGTAAGGAGAGAGAGTGAGATGGGTGATGGATGTGAGGTGAGTGATGGATGTAAGGTGAGTGATGGGTGAGGTGAAAGATTGGTTGACTTTTGGGTTTGCTTGACTTGTGGAGAAAGAAATCATGGGTTATGTGTAATTGACATGAGGTGATTGATTGATTGATTGATGGGACATGTTGTAGAGATTCTCTTAGGATTGCAAATACGCGGTGTTTTCTTTGAAATAAACATCAGCCCACATCTCTCGACCAGGGTATCAAGTCAGTATGCAAGACGGGACGTTGGAACCGCGGCGACGGTGTGGTCATAATGATATAAGTCTCGGATTAAATCTACTTAAATCTACGGGGTATGACTTAGGGTCGCGGGTAAACATTGATTATCAATCACAGGTTACCAGAATTCGACAGGAAGGATTGCAGGAGTTGACGGAATAGTACGGACTAGGATACAGGTCTTACATGTAGCCTCTTCCTCAGTGTAGTGCATCCATAATACTTTTACGAGTGGGATAACTTCACTGCGTAGCACTTGTTTCACCCTATCTAGAACACGTGTGGGACGCAATACATAAGTAGCATCTTCACTTAGCTTCACTTGCTCCCATTTGATAATATGGGTAGGGTTAGGAATATATTTCTTCAGTATCAATACGTGAAAGATGTTATGCATGCCTGCGAGTGGTGTGGGCAAGGCGAGACGGTATGCTACCACACCCACTCGATCTAAAATATGGAACGGGCCAATGAATCTCGGCGTGAGTTTCCCTTTCTTGCCAAAATGAAGGACTCCTTTCATTGGAAAAACTTTAAGGAATACATGGTCCCCAACTTCAAATTCTAACTGTCTCCGTCTTATATCGGCATAACTCTTCTATCTACTTTGGGCTGCAAGAAGTCGACGTCTGATAATATCGATTTTCTCTGAGGTCGCCTGTACTAAATCTGGGCGAACCAAACTCTTCTCGCTAACTTCTGCCAACAATGTAGGCTCGTTATGGGTGTCCATACAGGGCTTTGTAAGGAGCCATGTTAATGCTTGCATGGAAGCTGTTGTTATACGCAAATTCGGCATAGGGGAGACAGTTATCCCAACCGTCCTTAAAATCAAGCACGTACACTCGTAGCATGTCCTCAAGTATTTGATTTACCCATTCCGTCTGCCCATCGGTCTGTGGGTGGAATGCAGTACCGAACTTCAGTTTCACTCCCATTGCTTCTTAGATTCGAGTCCAGAAAATATACATGAATCGAGTGTCTTGGTCCGAAACAATTTTCATAGGAACCCCCATGCGGTCGTACTATCTCCTTGATGTACAGCTTGGCTAGATCATCTGATGAATTAGAAACTCTAATCGGGAGGAAATGAGCCGATTTCGTCAACCGGTCCATAATCACCCAAATGGAGTCATGCCCCTTTCTCATCTTCGATAACCCGAAAATGAAATCCATGGATATGAAATCCCACTTCCACTCGGCTATGGGCATGGGCTGCAGTAAACCAGGGGGTCAGCGATGCTAGACCTTGACTTGCTGGCACGTGAGACACCGAGATACAAAATCTTCTATGTGGGCCTTCATGTTGTCCCACCAGTACAAACGCTTCACGTCTCGATACATCTTTGTACTACCCAGATGCATCAGTAACTTTGAATTGTGTGCGGCTTCCAGAACTTCTCTCCTCAAGTCATGGAGGTTCGGGACGCATAGGCGGCCACGATATCGCAAACCTCCATTCAAGCTAATCCTCCATTCTGATTCTTCATTGTCACTCGCACGCTCTCTCATCTTCACCAACAGTTCATCTTCTTTCTAAGTCGCAATGATTCGGTCATCGATAAGCCGCAATGATTCGGTCATCAATAAGTGGTTGCACATGGAAGTGTGTGACGCTCTCGAATGGCTCCTCCACTGTCAGCTTTTGTTCGAACTCTCGTATGAATTCCACCATATTCCACTCTTCTATCATCAGTGGGGCTGCAAATTCGATGATTTTCTTACGGCTTAATGCATCCGCTATAAGGTTGGCCTTTCCAGGATGGTAGGGGACCTCAAACTTGAAGTCTGTCAAGGTCTCCATCCAACGTCGTTGCCTCATATTCAGGTCCCTTTGCGTAAAGATGTATTTAAGGCTCTTGTAGTTGCAAAAGAGCTCGAACTCCTCTCCATAGAGGTAATGTCTCCAAAGCTTTAATACGAAAATGACTGCCACCAATTCCAGGTCGTGAGTGGGGTAGTTTTCTTCGTGTTTCCTCAACTGTCATGAGGCATAGGCGATCACCCTATCCTTCTGCATAAGTACACAACCCAAACCAACTCGAGAGGCATCAGTGTAAATGGTATATTTGACCCCTTGCTCTGGCATTACTAGCACGGGTGCAGAAGTGAGCTTGTCCTTTAATTCCTGAAAGGCTGCTTTTGCTTTCTCCTTCCAAGAAAACTTAAGATCTTTTCGAGTAAATTGTGACAACGGTCGGGCTATCTTAGAAAAAATTTTAATAAATCGGTGGTAATAGCCAACAAGTCTGAGGAAACTCCTCACTTCTGTCACTGAACCGGGCTGCTCCCAATCTTGTACCATAGTCACCTTGGCAAGGTCCATAGTGATTCCTTCCTTGAATACCACGTGCCCTAAGAACTTGACTTCTTCTTTCCAAAAGTCGCATTTTCGTTACTTTACAAATAACTAGTTCTTCTTGAGAGTATCGAAGACTGCTCACAGGTATTCTTCATGATCCTTTCAACTCTTAGAGTATATAAAAATATTATCTATAAACACGATGATGAATCGGTATAGATACGGCCAAAACACCCGGTTCATGAGGTCCATGAACACAACTGATTCATTTATAAGCCCAAATGGCATCACGAGGAACTCGTAGTACCCAAAACTGGTTCTGAATGTTGTTTTTTGCACGTCCTCATTCCTCTTGCTCAACTGATGATACCCAGACTGCAAGTCTATCTTAGAGAAATAATATGCCCCCTTCAACTGGTCAAACAGGTCATCTATCCTAGGTAGAGGATATTTGTTCTTCATTATAATGTGGTTTAGCCTGTGATAATTAATATATAATCGCAACAATTCGTCCTTCTTCTTTACAAATAACACAGGTGCTCCCCAAGGAGATACACCTGGTCTTATAAAACCTGAATCTAACAAATTCTGCTTTCTCAATTCCTCCATTTCATATGGAGGCATGCGATACATTGGTAAAGAGATAGGTGTCGTGCCTGGCACTAGGTCGATGGTAAAGTCGATCTCGCGCTGAGGAGGTAGTACAAGGATCGTTCTAAACACGTCTGTGAAATCTTGGACTACAAGCGTGTCCCCAAGTGTCGGACCATCAACATTTTCAAATAAGGAAGCGTAATAACGAACGTGGTAAAGACAACTGACCTGAACTGGGAAAGTGAAGGTCGTATTTTCGAGCCCATGTGCTGTCACCAATCTGGTTTCACAGTCGATCTCGGCCTTCATTTTGGTGAGCCAATCCATGCCAAGGATGACGTCGTAATGAAATATCGTGGTGACGACAAGTCAATGCACACCACCCTGCTTCCTAAGTCTATCGGGCAATTCTTACAAAGCTTAGTGGCGTCAGTAAAAGTTCCTGTTGCTGCGATGACTCTCACCCCAACTATAAGGGTAGTGCTCAGGCCTAATCGCTTGACTGTGGAGTATGCTATCATCGAAATAGTAGATCTAGTGTGCACCAACAGAAACAATGGTGTACCTTGGATGTGGGCAGTGACTTCAAAGGCTAATGGTACTACAGTTGTTGACTCAGATGCTTCAGCTACAAGTGCATGTACACAAGCTTAGTGTGGATGATTTGCTTGTATTGCCATTGGTCATTAAGGCGGCCTATTTCGAGGTACAGGCGGTTAGTAAAATGGTTTTGCCGATGGTGCAGATTGTAGAGGTGGAATCGATATAACTTGTGGTGGCTGGCGGTTGATCTTTTAAGGCAGCGTAAAGCTATTGTCCCTCATCTTGGAAAAATAAAAGAATTCTGTATGGCCCGCCTTATTACAATAGACGCACCAAAGATTAGATCGCCTCTGTTGGACTGACGAAGCCAGTAGTTTGGGAGGCGAAATTGCACGCAGCCTCTTGTCAAGAAATGATCGGTTCGGTATTTTAGGCTGAGGCCTCGGGCCCATTGGCATACGTGTTTAAGACACTCTTTCACCATTCTACTCAGGTCGCAGGGACATGTTCACTAACTCAGTGTAATTGGGAATCCTAGTGCAACACATCTTAGTACGGATATCAGGCCGCAGTCTCTCTAAAAACTGTCGCATTCTCATCGGCTCATTAGCTAGGATCAAGGAGCGTATATGGCTAGCTCCATGAACCGATTCTCATATTTTGCTACTGTCATCCCCCCTTATCGAAGGCAGAGAAATTTGTCATCTTTCTCATTACGATAAGTGAGGGGAAAGTACTTTCTGTGGAAACGGGTTTCGAACTCGTCCCAAGTCCAAGCAAATCCTATGGGAACAGTTCATAGGATGCTATCCCACCAAAGGCTAGCCTCCTTCTAAAACATATACGTGGCCAGCTCAACTTGCTCTACTTCAGTACAGTGCAACGGCCTCAACATCTTGGATATGCGATCCAACCAGTACTCAGCCTCCTCGGGTCTATGAGTACCCATAAAAGTGGGAGGACGGAGGCACTAAAAGTGCTCAAATAGGACACTTGTAGTCATGGTTCTAATAGGCTGCACAGGTGGTACAGGCAGGACTACATTCATGTTTTGGGCAATGGCCCCCGCTATCGTGGCCAAGACTTGTTGTTGTTGCTGCATTAGGAACATCATCTTCTCCAACCTATCAGGAGGAGACGCCGCCTAAGACATGTGTGGCATCGACGAAGATGCAAGGTTCCATCCCAGAACTGATGGTGCATTTGGTGTTGGCCCATTTGTAGGGCCAGTGGTCAGTTGTGAATCCGGCATTGTGTCGCTACTCAGACCCAAATTAGGGTCCGTTTGGCTACCACTGGGGTGAGAGGCCCCGTCATTCATTCCACCAAGCAGAAGATGTGTCATGTTTTGAGTAATCTTAGGTAGCATTCCCTATATACAACATAGGGTGCAACAGAAGATTAGGATAATATCACCCACTTTTTCCAAACATTCTACATATTTCAAATCAAAGGAAGCTTCATGCATTTTATTTACCCAAAATTTGTCACAATGCATGAGATGTAGTATTACATGAATTATGATAGAGAATGCATGTGAGCTAATTTAGCAAAAAGCTTTAACACTGACTAGTCTAACATCTAACTAAGCCAACCAAGGCTATTACAAAGAAAAATAAGAAAAGAACTACAACACATGACTAGTCCTCCGACTCTGGCGAAGGTGGAGGCGTACCCTTATCCTGCATACAGCACAGGAGGGCTTTCAGGGTGCGAGACATCTTCTTAAACTTCCGTTTCAAGTAGGCCTGGTTCTCCTTTAGGTTGGCCTGGTTTTCTTCAATCTTGGCCATGCAGGCTTCCAGGGCGGCCTAATCATGGCGGTCTTCGTGTGTGGCAGGAGGTCCCCCATATGAGCCTTGAGCCTCTACTTCTTCTTCTTGCTCTTCCTCCTCACTGCCTTCCTCACCATTTCCTTCCTCATCCTCACTGCCTTCTTCCTCTTCATTTCCTTCCTCATCTTCACTACCTTCTTCCTCTTCACTCTCTTCTTCTATTTCATCCCTATACTCATCGAGCCTTGCTTGGCGTTGCCTAGGGCCAATTCCCATATTGTTGAGTATAGTCTCACTGATGAAGTGGATAGGAGCAAGATTATCCAGATGAAGTCTGAAATTGAAGTTATGGGCAATCTTGCAAATAAGTCAGCCAAATGGGAAGGATGCATCCCCCCCGAATAGATCGTGCGGTCCTGATTATCTGAGACAAGGCGAGCGTAGGCAGACATACTTTTTCCCCTTGTCCAACTCTGTATAAGAAGTCCACCGTGAAGCGAGTACATTCTGTGTGGTTACTCCACCTAGGAACATGTTATACGTGCATATGTGGTGGAGTAGGCGGAAGTCGACTGTTATGCGTGTTGATGCAAGGCTATTGTCTCGCCTCCAATGAGCCAGTTGGCAGCAAAGGAAATGTGTGTGGTGATCTTTCTCTCGTCCACTAGCGAGATGAGTTGCACTACCATGTACCACACCACGCTTTATTCCCATAATACAGGCCATCACATCCACATTGACTACGGCTTCCTATCTCCCTAAAGGGATAGTAAACTGAAGAGGCTCTAGAATCGAGTTCCGTATGTGGGCATAGAAGGCTCGTATGGTGCCTTCACTTACATGAGTCTTCCCTTCAAACATGAGACCCCAACCAGTCTCCAACAGAAGGTCAATAACTGGATACAACCCAAATAGTTTCTCATCAACATGAGCTTCAAATACAACTTTGTGGTCGCGGAACTTACCAAGTTCGGCACCCGCCAGTAGAGACCTTTCCAACGGGATTTGAGGATCCAGGTCCCATTTTGATCTTCGCTTTCGTTCGGCACTTGCACTAGTCTCGACGCTCTCCTTCTTCCTCGAGCGGCATGGAAGGCTAGGCTGGCCTCATCCGGGGCCACTCTTTTCTTTCCCATAAGGGAAAGGAGTGTTAAGATTGAGAAAATGGTGGTGACAAGGTCAAAAAGTGACATGGAGGTGGGAAATCTTGAGATTGAAATGGATTTGAGGATATAGAAGTTATGAGACACAAAAAAGATGAGTTGTGTGCTCAAATGAGTGGAAACAAGGAAGATGGGGAATAATAAGAAGATGAAATGAGTAGTCTTAGGAGGATGGTGGTGGATCGGTGTAAAAAGTAGAGGATTTAAGAGTTTTTGAGTGTATGAAAGAAGAGATTTGAGAGGGAAAAGTGTTTGGGAGGGTTTGGGGTGAAAATAGGGTTAGAAGTGGGTTGAAATGACCAAAGAGGCAAGGAGGGGGGTTAAATGGTGGTCCCACATGTGGGAAGGCCCCACATGGTTGGTCAGTCAGTGGTGCGTCACCGCCCACGTAGTACCACAGTACCTCGGTATGGAGGCAGGCGGTGGCACTCCCCTGGACGGTGACCACCCCCTCCCGGGGTGCCGTATTGTACGTGGGACCCCCTGGGCCCCATCGGAGTTTGTAGTTTGGGTCCCTATACCCGTAGGGTACACTTCCTCGGTCCAACAAGCGCATATTCGTGCCCTTTGGCCTATTTTAGGTTTGGGATTCACCAACTTATAGTTCAAACACGTCAATTAACGGTCCAAAAGTGACGGAGATCAATTCACATGATCTAGAACGCATACGGGCTAAACTACAGTAGTCAATCTCGCCTGTAAGAGAAACTAAGAGATCCTATGATCGTTTCTAAATTCCATTGCCCCCTTCCTAAGTCAGAGTGCATCAGAGTGTGTTGTGTTACCTATAACCCAGGTCTAGTTTAATCCAAATTATGCTCTGATACCAACTTGTAACACCCTGAATTTCGAGGGTCAAGCAAACTCTACTCCCGAGATCCAACACATCACTTATGCAACATGGATGATGATATTCTGATTTCATCCATATTAATGAGTTAAACATGAGCGGGATTATACCAAAATAGCATATCATACTCTGGATACAATTAAATTAAGCAAGTGGAAGTCTGAAGCACATATATTTAAATATGTATGTGTTTCACAACCTCCAGAGTATGATTATGTTACCGGGCTGAATATTTACATATATTATCTCAAAATATACAAAATGTCAAAATGTAAAGTGTCCAACTAATCCACTTGTCCCTGTAATCCCGTCGAATCGGCATGAGGTCTACATAGACCCACCTGAGAGATACACGTAGGAGAATTCTTCCTCCTCACCCATGAAGTTCGACTCTGTTACGTAGACTTCTCCATCACCTGCATCTAAACCAAAGTCTGGTTGGTGTTTTAAAACACCGTCCCAAGGTGGGAGTGAGTGATCAACTCAGTAGTACTACAAGGCAAAGGTTAACATGTTATCAAGTCAATCAAGCAGTAATGATAAAGCAATACAACAATCACTTCCTAACTACTCTTGTTAATGCAGGAATGGAGTGTAGTAATGATGCATGCCCTCGCACAAAGCTCTCTCACAAGCGACTCCAACAACCAAGTTCATGCATGACAACCTCCCTACAGTGCACTTTCCTCGCCAAAGCACATGCAATGCGGTGCATGGTCGTGTTAGTTAAATACTTAATTAGGCCCATTCATACAGTAGATTTGGGAAGCCAAGGTACCTCCCTTTATATCATTAACTCAAACGAAGGATCCATCTAGGGTCGTTAATCCTAGTTAATCACATACGATAGGCAAGTTGTAGGGCATCACCCTTAATAAAAAGCAATCAATAGGCAAATTTAAAGTTTACACTCGCGGTACTACAGGAAGGCTCATCACCTCAGCGTAGGCTGACAGGTTGAACATGGTGTCCCATACCACCATGCCTAGCTCACGAGTTTGAGTTGCTCACTGGTCACTACGGGGAGGCTCGTTACCCCAGCGTAGGCCGATAGCTCAACCACAGTGTCCCGTACCACCATGCCCAGCTTATGAGTCTTAGCAGATCAGGGTACCATGGTTGAAACGGTCTTTTACATTGGTAAGTGGTCCTTAGATTCAAGCCGAGACGTCCATACATGGTAAACACACAATAGGCCAATTGGTTTATTGGCCAAATTTGATTGGTATGAGCACACGTTAACTTAATCGACATGGATCGCATAAGCACCCCTTGTGGCCTAACCATTGTCGACAGTCGTCGTGCGACCCAAATTCATCGAGTTATCTAATGTGGCGAGATTAATTTGGCCACCCCAACGGAAATTGTTACTGATCGCCTGGACTACGTTGTAGTCCCAATCTTACTCAGATACAATAGGTAGACACATGTGATAATCATATCAGCATTCAACAACAAAATTCAAATACATTCCTCATTCGAGAATTTCATTAAACACGTTGATCATACTACCTAACACTTGCATTTTATCCATAAATCGCATAGAGATAAATCAGATTACATAAAGGAAACTATACATATGCATAAAGTAATTGAGAATCTTATCTTAATACTTTTAATAAATACAAATCATCAACATTTTCTCATTCAGACAATTTAACAAACACTTAGGCTACACTTCACCAAATACATAGACTAGGTTAGTTACAACATGTGTTTTAACAATTCCTTATATAGAGCGGTAAGCATACATATGGCAGCAATGAATCCTAAACTAGTAGTCATGGCAATCACAATCATGTTTATATGTTCATTCAAACATTTCAACAAACACATAGGATGCATATTTGGTTCAACATAATTCATACATGTAAAATATATCGAAATCAGCGTGTCTAAGACGATATGATAGCAATTAAGTCAGACATAAATCATTAGCTGACATTGAAAGCATTAAAAACTATAACCTAAATATTTATAGTCCGAACCTTTCGTCGGAATACACAATTCGGACTCGGTTCAAACACTACCTTCACGAAAATGAAACGACGGGTACCTAAACCATTTAATAGGTTAGCGAGTTTATCGATTACTCAATTTGAATTTTTAAATTGTAACGCCCTGGATTTTTGCCAACCTAGGATTAGATGACCTTAGGCAATGGGTCGATCGTAATACCTCATTAACTTGTCAGAACTGAATCCCAAAGTCTAGAGCCGCCTTTGAACTCATTTCCTTCACAAACCTCACCCTTCATCACCTTGATCTTCCAATTTTTCTAATAACTTTCACCCTAGGCACTATCTTAAACTAGCTAAGTAGTATAACTTGGATCACTTTATATACAAACTCCAAAGGCCTGAGTACCACCTCGACCAGAATTCATTTAGGACTAAATCCTTTAGAAATGAGACAAAGTAACTAGGTGTGAAACCGTGATTAGCTACGAAATCCGTTCGAATCGCTTTAAATACGTTCTGCAAGACCCAAAACTTGTAGAATCATTGGCGCTAGGTTACCCTAAAGTTTAGAACCAAACTCATTTCCCGTCTGCTCTCAGGAATGAAATGAAACGTCGTATTAGGTCTAGATCGCACATCGGGAGTCCGATTAACCCGAAGCTAAGGAACTAGGACCGCCCCACTGGGCTTAACAATCATCTCAAAAATCAACTTTATCCGACGTTCCACGGCCATTCGTTTCGAATCGGAGCGAGGTAGTGTGAAAAACACTATTCATATGCCAAAATAAATATCTGGAATAGTGATCTGGCATCGTTCGTTGACGCGTCAAGATAAGCAACCTGACCGTCGTAATCAGACCAAATTACACCCTCGGATTAAGAAAATTTTCAGAACATTTACATGTACTTGGAATTTCTGATCGTGGCCCACTGACCGTCGAACTGAAAGTGGTCCGCCACGTGCGATCTGCGTATCCGAATGAGTCAAAAACGTAATCCCACGTAGATCCATCGATGGTGAGCTTAAGTCTGACGTTTGGTTCAAAGAGGGCCACAAGAACTTCCCTTTTGAGCTGGAAAAGCGGTGAAAATCCTATATTGGCAGTACCCCTTGAACCTGGGTCTAAATCCGTAATGTTTGAGGCTATAAAAGGAGCTTAGAGCAGCCCCTCTCACAGCCATACGAATTTTGGGTGAAACCCTAGAGGGAGAGAGAGGAAAGAGAGAGAAAGACTTGGAGATCGTTGCCGATCTTCCTCCTGCTGCTTTGGCTTGCTACACGGCCTACACCGCCCTATCCTAGACGTTTTCCCGGCGTTTTCCGCCTCATTTGAAGGTAAGAAAACCTAACCCTAGGTCTGATTTGGGGTGGAATCGAGGTAGGATGTATACCGACTAACCGATTCCGCTCTTTAGGCTAGAAATCGCCCGTAGACGGAAAATCCTTTACCCTTGCTGATTCGTTCCGTTTCCAAAGGCAAAGGTGAGGACTTTAAGCTTATAAGTTACGGTTTTCAACGCTTTCAATGTCAGATAATGGTAGATTCATGATCTGCTTGCAATTGCACATGTACAAAGTGCTTTCCGTTTCCTGTTTTAATTAACGGTGTGAAATATGGAATTTCACATATTCTAGGTATACGTAGAAATACCGTATACGTATTTTTTTTGGATAAATGCTTGACATGTTTATTTAAGGTATAATTATATAACATATGAATAAAATACTAGTTTGGTGAAAGGAATCGCCAAAATATATGTTTACTTGTAAATGCGCCGTATGTTGAATTTACGTATTGTAGAAATACCGTATACATATTTCTTTTGGAATAATGTTTGACATATGTATTTAATGTATGATTATACAATACATGATTAAAATACTAGCTTGGCGAAAGGAATCGCTGAAATCTATGTTCCTTTGTAAACACTATGTATGTCGAAATTGGGTATACGTGAAAGTACCCTATACGTATAAAATTTGCTGATGTGTTTGCCATGTTTAATTGTTGTATGAATATGATGTATATGTATAAAATACTAGTTTGGTAAAGGGACAACCCTAGTACACACTTCCCTAGCATACGTCATGTATGTCGAAATAATGCATTCCAAGTGTTGGTGAAATCACTTGTGAGTGTAAGTGCTTAAGTGTTAGAATCTTAGGTAGGTGCTGAGATGGGATTCTCGGTTACCTTAGAGTCGCATATGACACTCTCCATGTGGTTGTTCACTCTAACCACTCGCCTACGAAATATAAGTATTTGTATACTTATTTACATAATGCTTTATAACATGCTTTTGAACATGCTTTGTGACTTGTTTATTAATATGCTTCATGTTATGCTTTATATTATGCTTACTAGTGTTCTTGAATTACCATGTCAACATGTTCGTATTTCACATGCTATGGTTAGGATTTGGTGAGCTTGGGACTATGTTCGTAGTCCGTGCATCCATATCGACTTGAAGATGTGGTTGGGATTCGTTCCGCCACGCACGATGTGTTGGTGAACCCGTGTCGTACTTCGGTTGGCGATAGTGGTTGGCCACACGAGGTGCTTCGCGCCTCATATCGCCCAACTTGTTGTGCGCTCGAGCTAGCCGAACATGTCAAGTAAACCGTATGCCTTATGTATGTTCACCATGTTTGGTCGCTAATGCTTGAACCTAGGGTACCAAACTTACCAGTGAAAATCCCGTTAACCATGGTACCTCGATCCGCTAAGACTCATGAGCCGGGCATGGTGGTATGGGACACCGTGGTCGAGCCGTCGCCACGCCTGGGCTACGTGCCTCCCCATAGTGACCAAGTGAGCAACTCAACTCGTGAGCCGATTATGGTGGTATGGGACACTATATTCGCGGTGTCGGCCTACACCGATAAGGTGATGGGGAGTGGTGCAATCTTTGTGTGTACTGTAGCCCACAGCGACCCTTTGTAGTGACCGCGAGCATACTCGAAGTTGCGGCGTACCTTAGGGTTCGCCGCGATATATAGAGTATGAACTAGGCTGTTTCTCGTATAGTTGTATCGTGATGAATCGTTTAAGGGGTGATGGGGGAGTGGTGCAACCTTTGTGCGTAATGTTCACGGCACCTCTCTGCGAGTGACCTAGAAAACACACCATCGTCTCGATATTAACTAGGGACCGACGACCCTAGATTGGATCATGTTTGGATATGATACAAGGGAGGTACCTTAGTTTCCCAATCCTATTTGTTTGAAATGAACTAATTAAAAACTCGGTAATCATACTCATCATGCATCGCATGTGCCTGGAAGATGTGGAGCACCGTGGGATGTAAGCATGCGCGAACGTGAGATGGTGTCGCTTGAGGAAGTATGTCGGAGAGGGCATCCATCATACCCGCATTCATACTTGCATTAATCGAGTAACTAGGAGTGTTTGATTTACTGCTTTATCATTACCGCTTGACCGTATTGATAACATGATAACTTATGTCTTATTGTTCCACTGAGTTAGCTACTCACTCCCACGTTACGGGACGGTGTTGTACACACCAAACAGATTTGTTGAGTTTCAGGTGATGGCGATGCTTGTGAAGCAGAGCCGGACTACTTCTATGGTGATGAGGAGGAGCTCTCCTATCTGTATCTCTCTGACAGGTCTATGAAGACCGGTATTGTACTGACGGGGCTATGGTATTTGGGATAGGAGACTTTACACGTCATCACATTAGGTATATTTTAGAATTGTCCTTGTAATTATTTAACCTGAAAATGTTATCACACTCTGGAGACTCATCATAGTTTATATATTTTGTCTATCTATTACAGTCTTCCGCTTGCAACTTTAACTGTCTCTGGAGTATGATATGTTGTTTTGGCTTAATCTCACTCATGTTCACTACTCTAATACAGTCAACATTCAATCATCATTCATTTTGTTGCATAAGTGATGTTCTGAAACTCGAGAGTTGAGTTACTACTCGACCCCCGATTTTCAGGGCGTTACATAAATCAAGATTAAGGTTAGGTTTTCTTACCCAAATCGTAGCCGAAACAAATCGTGTACCGAAATGGGGAGGTGAATCGAGGCGTGGAGTTGTGGGAGAGAATCACAGCAATGATCTCCCAGGTTTTCCCTTCTCTCCTTACTCTTTTCTCTTCTTTTCTTTCTTCTCTCTCTTAGGGTTAGAGAAATTCGTATGGAATAGAAATGGGGTGAAATAAGGGCTTTATATAGGCCCAGAAGTGATGTAAATGGCCCTAAGGCCATGGTATACTTAGGTTATATCCAAAGGGCGCCTGTTTCCGGCAAACGGGGCTCATCTGGAGGTCCACTACTCACTTACGTCGTAGAGTAAGGTCCCTGACAATGGATCTATGCTAAGATGTGATTTCAGCGCAATTGGATAGGTTAATTGACCGTGGAGGACCCGTGTCAGATCAACAGTCGTATTCACTCGATTGAGGCCATAAGTATACGGATATGTGCAGGAAAATTTTCTATTCCCGTGGGTGAAGTTTGGTCGAAACTGACGGTCCGAAATTCTCGATTTCGTGCATGAGCGAATGGCCCAATTCACTTAAGTTTCAATACATTTTCTAAAGGTATTCGCGTTTCTCACACACTTTACTCAGGGCTCAAGTTATGCATTTCTGGACACAATCTGGGCTCGATTCCCGCGATGGTTGTCAAGCCCAGTATAATGGATATAACCCTATAGTTTCGTAGTCATCGAACTTTTGACATGCGGTCCAAGTCCGATACGGAGTTTCAATATACTTCCGAGAGTGACAGGCTCTTGGGATTGTTCCTAGGCTTTTAAGTGGTGTTGAGTCAGTGGTATTAATGGCTTTAAGCCTTGCCATTTGTGAAAATGGTGGTTCGTGCTTAATCCACCGATTATTTAGTTTAGCACTTAACCAATTTTGGCCTAAATTACGACAGCATACGGTCCTTAGGTATTTCTGCCTAAGGTGGTACTCGGGTCCTTGTACGGATTTTTTTTGAGAAGTTACAACCAACTTCTCCAGATCATTTTAGGCCATGGGCTGAAATATGAGGCGAATTCTAGACTCGATTGGACTGCACGGAGGGGAACAATTTTTGTATGTTAAAACCTTCCAAGGCCCACCATGGGTCCCTGTTCATCCAAACCAATCCTAATCAGAGCCTATTATCCCCTTCTCGAGTTGGTCTACAGGGTGAACAGAGTAGATTATCCAAGTGGGGCCCTCTTTGATGGTGTGACCAAAACCAAATCATATATATATATATATATATACACACACGATAAAAGTCAGCGTCTTGGGCGGGCAGACGCCCACTTGGGGCATGAAGTGGGGCCCACATGTGGGATACCCTATGATATGTGTTTCATCTGTTATGCACATCTGCTAGCCAACAATGTGACAAATCCAAATCTCAGCTGGACCACACAAACAATGTGATTGAATGTCCACCGTCGAAACCTCTGCAAGGTTCACCGTGAGTTTATTTTCCATCTTACCTGCTCATGCAGTCCTGAATTTATTTGCCATCTTACTTGCTAATCAGGCGCTGCAATCCCGAATGAGGGGAAATCACAAATATCATCTTGGTCCAAGTAGTGGGACCACTTTAAACATTGGTGAATGAATGTCACCATGAGAACCTCCATAAGGATGTATTTTTTTTACGTTCATGTAATGCATCTGTTTTCTATTCCATTTTGGGAGTAGGCCCACCATGCAGTGGGGCCCACGTGAGGCATGTGAAATCCACACCATCCATTCATTCCTCCCATCAATTCTAATGAGTAGATCCAAAGCTCATCTAAGACTGCACCACAGCTAACAGTGTGATTCAATGTCTACCATGGAAATCTTCCTTAGGCCACTGATTGTTGGGCCGTGTTGGCTAGCCTGCGAGGCCCGCAATGGACCCTGTCATGATGTATATGTTTTATCCAAGCCACCAGACCATGGCCCACTGTGATGTGAGGTGCCCACCTTGTGTGTGATCCATCCATACTGGCTAGGGAGCCAAACCCACTAGATATTGTCCAGTAGGTGGAGTACCCTACTAGCCAGTAGGCATGGCCGGGTGTGGCGACCCACCTTGCTGATGTGTTGAATATCTTGGTCATCTTGTCAGCTTAGGTAAGAGCTTGAGCATGATAATGGGGTAGATTTATGTCCCAATTGGACTACCCTTCATGGGTTAGTGGAGTTAATTATGCCCATCATTGGAACCTTTTTAAGGGCCTACTGCGATGTGTCTATAGTGCCCACATCATAGGCCCTACCTTAGTGCGTGTATAACATTTACACTATGGGGCTGTCTTGTTATATGAGTTGTACATGGACCATTTCTTTTTATGTATGATAAGTACCCGTGTTGTCCCACCTTGGGATTCATCCTTATTTTGGATACTACACATTATTTATGATTTAGCCCATGTAGACCTATTATTATAGATAGTTGGTGGCTCTCTTATGCCTTCTTTTGGAATAGTTGTAAGGCTCATTTTGATGTCCGTTCTAGGCCCACCGTGATTGTCCATGGATCTAATAATTTGTCACCTCATTTGGATGTCGATGGTTGTATGTTTTGGCCACTTATGTGCGGGCTTGCTGGTGGGCTCATTGGCTTGAAAGACCACTTAAGTATAGCCTAGTGGGCCTCAATGAACTTGGTTTCCAAGTAGGTTTCACCCATTATGAATTATAAATTTCCTTTATCATGTTGTGCGATATTTCACACGTGTGTTGGTATAATACTTGATAATTTATGTAACATTACTTTAGTGATTTGTGCGATGCTTATGCTTATGATTGTTATAACACTTCCTTTATGTTGATATGGTGTTTTCTTTACATTGATGCAGCACTTATTTTATGTTAGATGTAGCATTGCTTTTATATTCCAATTAACATTGCTTATTATTGATTTAGCCTTGCTTTATACTCGATATGGTATCACACACCTCATGCATAGTGGTTATGATTGTATGTTATCATATGTCATTCGCATCATGTGTGCATGAGTTGGATGATGACTCATTCATGGATTTGTCTTACCTATGTACAACGAAGTTGAAGTCCCTATGGCTTAGGGCATTTTAGAGGACCTATATGAGATAGGGCTGCCTTGCATGTATGCACAACTTGCATGACATGGTTGCATGACTCGGATGATGCTCAAATGCATTCGTGCATTACATGATGCATTTGCATTCATACCCTAGCGACATCAAGGTTGTGGCCACCACAGGATCATTGTGGTTGGCAGCTTGAGTATGGACATCGAAAATTTGGTTACAGTTACTGGACACGTAGGATGTCCCTGGGTAAAAGTCTCTAAACCCTGTGGGCCAACAGGAAGCTCTAATGTCAAGACCAAGTGGATAACATGAGCGCCCGTGTGTCAAATACCAGTAGGTCACATCTTCCACTGATTTGGTCGATTGGAAGGGGGTGTGACCTTACCTGCCCTGGTGAAGGGGGCTATAAGCTAGGTTGAGTCTGACCATCTCATGAAATGGGTTTGCTATTAGTAAGCCAGGTGTGGATTGGCATACCACTGACGAGGCGGATGATGAGGTCTCTTCCACTCGCTAGGTCATGCGTGTGATGGGGCGACAAGCCAATGTCAGAGTGTACTAAACCTTGTTGATTCCAGATAAGAACTGTATTGGCATGTGACATGGTAATTATACATAAATGTAGCACTTGAGATTGTAAATGTGTAAATATAATTCAATGTTATACAATCATGGGCCCGATCCCTAATAGGTATGGGACTATTCAGGATCAAGAGTTTATCAGCCTGAAATTACTTTACATGTTAGGTATGGGACTAATATGTTCTGTAACCCTAGGTGCGAGGCCCCTACCGGCATATGATACTACGCACTACAACTCATTCCTTCATCATGCATTTTTGTGTTAAATGGTTGCATATGACATTTAACCCAATATGTCTTTGCATTACATAGCCTGAATAGGGTTGATGGTATTTACGAACTTGACAATCTAGCCCTCCATCATTCTACTTACCCTGACATTTGTATACTTGGTACATGCATTACGCACACACGCATGCACGCACTTTCTAAACTTCGTAGTAAGCTTACGCACATTCATTACATGCAGGTTATGCTAAACCACAACAACATTAATACAGGATCACGTGTCTGACCTTTTGGAGTTTTTTTTTTATATCATGTATTTTCCTTTCAATACTGTACTCAAAAATTATATTATTGGACATGTAATGATGATGTTTTGTGACTTAGTACGCTTGTGGTTATGTTCCTTTACAAAAAAAAAAAAAAAAAAAAAAAATCACCCTAAAAATCCTCCTTGAAGGATCCCAGGATCGGAACCTAGCGCATGGGAGCTGGGAACTGAGAATGGGGTACTGCGAAGGATGTCAACACTGGATTCAGCGACAAAAAATTTTCTGAGTCTGGTTCCCAAGTTTGGGGCGTGACAAAATTGACAGTAAAAAATGAGATGGTTGATCTAATAATGGGAGAAGTTAAATTTACGTAGTCTAACAAGTAGGTTGGGGCAGTCAAATAAAGTTGGATTAGTTTTTGCTTTCAACAAATTAGGTGGAAAAGTTCCCTTTAGTTTATCAAAAGGGCTTACTAAGGTTAATATCTGTTTAGGTTTGAACTTGTTTGATTAGAAGTGGAGGGTTTCTCGGACAAGGTGAAGGAGTGGTGGCTTTCCTTATCAATTCGGGGAGGAGCTTCCCTTTTTAAGAAATTGAAAATGCTTAGAGGAAAGATAAACAATTGGAATTTTTAAAAAAATGTTGAGGACTCAAGAAGAGGAATCTTCAAAAATTTTGCAAGAAATTCAAAGGCTCGATGTCCTAGAAGAAGACAATGAGTTTTTAGATGAAGAAATAGCATTGAGGGAAATTCATATGGCAAAGTTCAATGCAAGAATAAAGGAAGGTGAAATCAAATGGAGGCAACGTTCTATGGCTCTTTGGTTAAAGGAGGGTGACAAAAAAAAATACTAAATTCTTTCATGTAATAGCTAGTGCAAGAGCTCAGAATAACAAAATCAGTGCCATAGTGGTTGAGGGGGGAAGGATATAGGGGAAAGGAAAGGTTTGTGATTCGATAGTAAAATTCTGCAAAGAGCTTTTATCGTAAGGAAGAATGGGGGTAAGACCAACACTTGATAATCTCAATTTCAATTCGATTTCAAGGGAGGATGCCAAATCCATAGAGGAAGTAGTTATAGTTTAGGAAATTGAGGTGCCAATTTTCTAATTTCGGTTGTGATAAAGCCCCAGGTCTGAATGGCTATCCAATTGCATTTTTTCAAAAATTTTGGGATCTTGTCAACAAGGATGTGCTTGATTTGTAAATGAATTTTTTTAAATTCCTAGCAACAGAATTAAGTGCTATTTTTATAGAGCTAATTTCGGAGCTAATTTCGAAAACAAGAGGGGGCCAAAAGTTTGAAGTATTTTAGAACCATTAGTCTTTTAGGGAGGCCATATAAGATATTGGCAAAAAAAAAAAAAAAAAAAAAAAAAAAAAAAATAGCTTCAAGGTTTCATCTGGTTATATGAAAAGTGATTTTCAAGTCACAAGAGGCTTTTGTGGATGGGGACAAGGGGCTTTTGTGGATGGGCGTCAAATAGTGGATAGTGGGTTGATAACAGGTTGATAACTCACCAAGTGATTGATCTTGTAATAGGATAGGTTTGTAAATCGGACATTGAGAAAGTGTACGATCACATGTATTATGACTTTTTAGATTACATGTTAGGTTGTTTGAGGCGAGATTAGCAATGGCAGTAATGGATTCAAGTTTGTGTTAAATTGATAAAATTCTCTATTTTAATAAATAGATCCCCAAATGGTTTCTTCCAAGCATCACAAGGGTTGCATCAAGGTGAACCTTCTTCGTCATACATGTTCATAGTGATAATGGAAGCTTTGAACGAGATGATCAATAGGGGAGTTGCAATTGGTTTAGCAAAAGGCTTTAAAGTTGACAAATTCTCAATTTCAAAAATCACACCTACACTATTTAGTTGATACATTGCTTAAGTGTGAGGCAAATGAATCAAAGGTAGATAATTTGCATATGATAGTTGTCTACTTCGATGTGGTATAAAGGTTAATTCCGATTAAAGCAAAATATTGAGAGTTGGTTTATCAAAGGAATAGGTATATTCTTTTGTCAGGATCTTCAGGTGTAGGGGAGGTTCCTTTTCATCTACTCACTTTGGTTTATCGCTATGCATTGGAAAGTTGTACAAACATCTACAGGATAAAGTGATCGAGAGATTTGAAAGTACATTATCTTGTTGGAAGAGTAGAACTTGTCTTTCGGAGGAAGATTAATGCTAATTAGGTAACAATGTCTAACTTTTTAGTATATTATGTGTTCCTATTCAAGTGCCCAAAAGAGGGTGGTGGATAAGTCCGGAAAAATTAGTAGGGATTTTTGTTGAGAGGGGCAAAAGATAAACACAAGTTTTATGGAGGAGGAAGTACATAAATCTTGGAATCAAGGGAGAGTTGGCCTTGGGGTCTTAGGAGAGAGAAATTTAACGTTATTGGGAAAGTGGGTGCGGATATTTGGGGTTGAAGAGGGTAGTTTATGGATGGAGGTAGTGAGTAGGAAATATGGAGTCAAGAGGGTTCTTGGTGAATTAAAGAACCTTCCTTGTAATGGGCATTATCTCTTTGGAATGGCATTGCTAAAAAGATAAGGTTTGGGAAGAGTAGGGTTTTCTTTAGGTAATGGTGAGGGAATTAAATTTTGGAGGTTGTTTGGCTAGGAGACGTAAAGTTGAGGAAGAGGTTTCCGCTCTAACAAGCATATCATTAGAGGGAAATTTATTTGTGACTAGGTGCTTTTATTTCCATGGAGAGGATATTATTTAGGCTCCTTGTAGGAGAAATTTAAATGAAGAAGTAGAGGAATTATCGAGTTTGTTGGAAGTTTTGAGCAAAGTTAGCCAAGTGATTTCTTAAAGGGATTCGATGATATTGTTAGTAGAAAAGTCCAAGTTTTCAGTCAAATTTTTTACCAAAGAATTAGCGGTTGGAGATTTGTTACCGAGGTGAGCCACACAGCTTATCCATGACGATATGGTACTCCCCCGAAGGTGGCTGCTTTGGCTCAACAACTTGTGCAAGAAAAAGAATGATTCTTCCAAATGTGTGTCTAATGTGTTTTCAAAATGAGGAATCAGTGCATCATCTTTTCCTTTATTGCAAGTTTGCTGGACAAGTGTAAAATGATTTTCTTGTTAAATTTGGAATTCAATGGGTTATGCGGGATTCTATTGGCTCTTTCTTTCAGCATTGGCATGGAGGAGGCAAAGGGAAGATAGGAAAGAAGATATAGGGTCTTTGTCTTCTGTCAGAGCTTTTTGGATTCTCTGGTTGGGAAAGAACAATCAGTGTTTTAGAACCATTTGTAATGCGGCTATAGAGCTAGAAAAAGAATCGGCGATAGAATCAAAAGCAATTGCGGTGGATCAGTTTTCTGATAATTTGGCAGATTGGTTATTTTTGCTCTTTTTTTTTTTTTTTTTTTTTCCTTTTTGTCTTTCTTTGTATATTTTTGGCTTGTGGCCTTCTTGAAATAAAATCATCATGGTTCAAAAAAGACTGGCTTGGGCTGGTGGCCAGTGCTTCAACCATCCCATCTTCTATGGCGGAAGATTTGGACTAAGCTAAGGCTCTTGTCTTCGTCAGTTCACTCGAAGAAGAATTGTGGCTGCTACCATGGATGGTCTATACAAGGAAGACTTTGATGGTTGAGGGGAATGGTTTACATGCAAGGTTTCACGGGGGCGGTGCTGTTTGGACGCAAAAGCCAATTCGAAATGTCAACAGTTGAAAGCATTTGCCTTCTTCACGATGCCCAAGCCCATCAGTATCAGATCCACATCATGTACTGCTACTAGTTCTGCATGAAAATGGCCACTTCCCAGTAATTTTCCCCACGTCCCTATGTACTTGCATGAGAATAGCAACTCTTTTTTGGTATTTCTCCCCCATGTTATCTTACATGGTGATGGTGCTAGCTTTGACTTCTTGGACTTCACTTTTTTAGCTGCATTGCGTGACTTTACATGCGCATAGCTATGCGGAGAACCACTTCTCGCTGCGTTGTCGACTCTACACACAAATGGAATGACAAACGGCCTTATTTTGCTAAACGGCACGACTTTTCACAACACCACAATAGATGACAGTCATCTCCTGTGGAATAGATTTTCAAGGCCAGCCGTTTTTTCCTGCTACGCTCCCCTTACATGACACGGGAATTCAAGCCTATTGCTTCCTGATTGACCCTGAATGCGATGAATGCTGGTAATTGTTTTCAACGCAGGCTCCTATTTACATGCTTATTGGTACAGGTGGTTTCGTTTCATACATATGCCCTTCTACATGCAACTTTAAGTGATGTTAAGACGCATTACATTGTCCTTCACTGGTATTTGGACTGACAAGGAAGTGGGAGCAGATAGTGCAGTTGTCATTCACTGTTCTATGTTGTATTATACTACGAAATAGAGAATTAGCTTGTGGCAGCTATTTTTTATCACTGGTTTTGATATCCCTGCCCTAGTTCATTTCAAGGAGCAATGAAGGATCAGCAGAAGCCTGGTTACGTCCCACTACGGAGGTGTTAAAGTTACTATACATAAGCTACTTATACCTCAGGTGTTTAAGTTACTATATATAAGATACTTATACCTCAAGTATCTTATCTATCATAAGTTACTTTACATAAGCTACTTATACCTCAAGTAGCTTATCTGGGTCCCACTATGGAGGTGTTCAAATAGTAAGTAACTTTACATAAGCTACTTATACATCAAGTAGCTTATCTGGGTTTCTACTTATTTAGAAGACTAGTATGTTTGATGAACAATAGCTAAAACGTAAAAATATATCTTTTGTTTCCAACATCAAATACGCAATTGTTTTTCTTACTTTGATTTACTTGAAATTCTCATAGATAGACGTTATGTGTCCATCACCTAGGACTATCAACTGCTGGGCCTGGGTTGGCTTCAGCCCTGATTTTGAACCATTCAGGCCCATTAACAACCCTGCCATAAAAGATTCAAAGAAATTCCCGTTACAAACATATTGCATTCATGGACAGAATCCCATCTTTCTCATGTCAAATCATGTTACTATCTTCAGGCACCAGTTAACAAAACAGCTAAAATCTTTCTCAACCCGTACAGTATAAATGGTTTATTCACTAAAGGAAGAAAATCCTATGAAATTGCATAGTTCATGAACCCATCAAGATACAAGAGACTAAAAAAGGAGTAAATACGAACCAGCCCAAACCAATCTGAATAAGAGCTGATTTGAATTTTCCGCTGCCTTCTGCGGAATCTAAAGATGGGGCAGCCTGTTTCCACATTTCCAAACTTAGATTAAAATAAGATAGAAGAAATGTGCGAGTAGAAATACAATTGTGTTTATAGAAATCTTAATCCCAATCAATAAAGACTTAAAAAATAAATGAAACTCCTGTTTTCTTTGTTTGTGCCAAAACTTCAAGCCAATATGATATGAGAAATAGTGAACTTGAACAGAAATTGACGAGCAACCAAGTGCTTTTCATTGAAAGCTCAACCAAAATAAAGAAAGAAAAAACTGGGGGCAGATTTGGTAGAATGCTCAGGTTTTTGTTCATCAGGATCTCAATCTCAATTTTTTAAAAAATGAGGAAAAGAACAGAAAGCAAATGGCTGCATATGGAAGCATCCTCAAGTTTCCAGCAAAAAATTTTGAGGCCCCAACAGAAAGCAAAGTCCAAACTGAGTGGGGGCTACCATTTTTACATCAAAATGGCCAAAAAGAATTATTCTACTCAGATGAAATGGGTAGTGGGCTATCACTCTTGGGTGGAATCAATTCCATCCAACACAGACTTCAGATGGAATGATACATCGGGAGCTAAAAAGTCATCAGCTAAAAATACATGATATATCACAGAAAGTCAAAGATGGACCAACTTGTCATTAGAGAACTTCAAATTACAGTCACTACAGATTTAGATTTAGCTGAAAAATAAAGTTCGGACAACCTGAACCATTTTCCTTGATAGTTTTATCAAGCAGGCCCTAAGGTACTTGATAATTTCTATCCTACATACATCATTGCTATTTATTCAAAAAAAAAAAAAAACATTTCAACTTCCCCAAACAGGCGCCTCTACCAAAACAGCCATGGAAAACCAGTCCATGCTGTTTTTTCATGCAGGCCTCTCCACCAGAACAGCCATGGAAAACCAATACTTCATGCTGTTTTTCATGCTATAAGTGCTTCTTTTCAGCTTCTGTTCCGCCTCAGAACAGAAGTGTATCTCAGCTGTGGGTGACCCAGGCATGCAAAGAGATGGGCTGAGAGTAGCATTTGATGGGTGGAATTTCTGCAATGAATTTCTAAAAAAGACCATGGCAAAATTCAGAGCAATGGACCCCAACAAAAATGTCCCACGAAGATTGGCAATCAGAGCAATTTTATTTTTTTTTTCAATCCAGTATTCTACTATGCTAATTCAAATCTGACCGAATTCAAAAGAAATCCTGAAAACTTTTGAAGTGAAATCCATAAAAAGAATAACTAAAGGAACTCAAGAGGATCAAAACAAAGAACCAAATATCATTCACATAACGATGGATAGACAGTGGTTGATAAATTGGTGAAATTTTGGGAAGACATGAATTCGTACAATATTCTCAAGCATAGATGACAGAATAGATCAAATGGGTCACCCAAAAACCTCTAATTTAGGCAAATAGAGGAATTTCCAAATACACTTGTTAATGTAGAAATCAACCAGCCTCTCAACACATACGAGAGTGTGAACGATCAAAGTAGACATTCCAAACCAGAACTGGAATAGAGAACATGATAGGAGGATTTGAGACACAATGAAAGATACGAAATCAACACCCAAAGTTAAATAAAAATACAAGTTGGGCAATTTGAAAAAAAAAGTCAAGAATTCATATCCATGAAATAGGAGCTAAAACAACCAAAAGAATCTCAAACACAAAACAGTCTAAAGAGGGGGGAAAAAACTAGAAATTGAGATTTCTAAACAAGAAATGCAAGGAAATTATAGAATTTAGAATAAAACAACATTTGATTCAAGAGGCAGACCAAATTAAAATTGACTTAATGTTCAAAAAAAAAAATTTCCACCCAAAACACAATCACAAGAAAAACTGGATGAAACACAAAATTAGAAAATAACCCTCACCTCCAGAAAACCACTCCAAATTATCAAAATCCGCACAACCAATGACTGGAAATTTAGACAAAAGCAATCATAAAATTTCACAAATTCAAGCATAGGTAGGAATATTGTAAATTTCACAATCAGCCTAATTCAATTGCATTATGGCTTTTAAAAAAGAAATCTTCTTTCTTTGTTTTTTTTAATTCTTAGAAAGGCATTTACAAAAAAAATAAGGGCATTTATGAAAAAAGAAATCATCTTTCTTTCTTTCTTTTTTTCCAAGGATCGCTCCAGCCAGGACACGCCAAACAGCTCCCTCCAATCAACAATCATACTCCATCCTGGCAAGAACTTCAGCTGTCATCCCAAACAGGCCGAAACCATAACCAAAATAGCCACCCACAACCACCTGCATTGGTCACAGGCTCCAGAACACCACAAACCACTTCCACCAGCCATTCACATTCATTCCCAGATCAGCAATACCAGATGGAGAGGCATAAAGCAGAGTTCTAAAAAACAAAATCTCAAGCATGATGGCAAAGCTTTTGTGACATTGGATTGTGTTCTTGAGTTTTCATTTTGATGACCAAGTACAATTGAAAAGGGGGAAAAAACAGTTTTATATTAGATGATATTGTGATATACAATCAAGATGGGAGTTCAATAATCTCAATTCAAATGAATTTAAAAACAAAAAAAAAAACATGCAATGTTCATAAAATTTCGATATTTAAGGCAATCCAGATTGTTCTGCAATTTATCTAATCCTTGCCCAACCCTAATAAAAAAAATCATGAAATAAATAGTTATGGATTCCCAAACAAAGTTACTTTTAAGGAGAGGAGAACATTAGAACAGCTGAACCCAAATCCTTTGAATTATGGATTTCCAAACCCCAGAATAGCAAAAGAAGATAACATAAAAGGAAAAAAATTTCAAAAAAAAAATCAAAAGCAACAAAGGTATTTCTAAACCCTAGAATAGGCCCTGACATCAAAATCCCTAGGCACAAAGGAAAAAAAAAAAAAAATGTTAATCACAGCACCGCCACCTGGCATCGCCAAACACGGCCCAAAAGTGCGGCAACCGCCAGTGCCAGCCACAAACAGCCCTCTTCCTCTTAGTCTCTCTTTCTCATCACTCTCACTTTCCTTCATCTCTCCCTACAACTCATGTGGAAACTCCCAAATCAAAACCCTTGTCAGCCTGAGATTCCTCTCTTCGATCACTAGCACCATCCAATGACATGATGAGAGAGAGAGATAGAGGCGGGATTTGTAGTCAAAGCCTCGGATGGCTTCATTCAATTCAGTAGTTTATCTGAAAGTAGAAAAGCAAAAAAAAAAAAAAAGTGTTCAAGTTGTTTTAAGTTAAAACATAGCTTATAACTAATCCTTTACCAATCTTACTAATCTAACACAAGTAGCTTATCTGCTACTATAGCAGAAAAACTTATGGTGGTGTATCGAAACGGGCCCTAAATGTCAATTATTGATAGCATTGCACTTCGGGGCAGCATATGGTTGCCATGACTTGCCATGCTCGTATTTCTACCATAGGTCAAGCAGTCACTATTCTCACACTTGTTCTACCATTGGCACATTTTTATTAGTTGGTGTTGTGAATCACTCCAGCCCCATTCACAATTATTTTTCTCTTTCTTTTTGTCTCTGTGGGTGTGTGTGAATGGTACAAGGCATTAATACTTTTCGAGGATTCTAAGGAAGGTTGTCCTTGCAAGGAGCAACAGGGGATCAAAAAACGCATGGCTATGTCCCACTACATGAGAAATTGTTGATAGCCTTGTGCTTCATGACAACTTTTCTCATATTTGTACTACCATAGGTGCGTTTTTATTGCTGGTGCTGTGAATCGCTCCGGCTCGGTTCGCATCTTTTTCTTTCTCTTTTTTGTCTCGGTGTCTGACTACCCTAGGCATTTACCCATCAAGAGAATACAAGTCAATTTTATGTTGAAGCCCCGTGCCCAACCACATGCGCTGGGGTCTACTAATATTGTTTGCACTGACGTCTGTAGAGTTGCTTACACTGAGGATGGTTAGACTAAGGTCCGCCGATGCTGCTTGCATCAAGGATGTCTCACATACAGCGTGCCTACTTCAGAAAATGTCTGCCTTGCTACTCGAGTTGCTCACATGCCTTGCCTTTGAGACTCTTGTTGGTTGTAATCAGTGTTGTCATGTGCAATCGCACATTCGCATATGCGCACACACTCGGATCGCATATGCGATCACTGCACATATATGATCACATATGCCACATGTGCGATTATATGTGATCGCATATGCGATGTACACGATCACATACAACATATGTGATCGCATATGTGCCAACGATCAGAAATTTGACCGTTTTCTGACCGTTGGAATTTTTATTTTTTTTATCTCTATTTTTCTTCTATAAAAAAGGAATTCTAAGCACTCCTACATGCACTCAAAGCTCAAACTCTCTCTCCCTCTCTATCTCTAATTTGCTCTCCCTTTAGTCTTTACACTCTCTCTTACATAATTCCAAGCCCCAAGCTCCACTCCTCCATCCATATTTCTTTCAAGATTGAAGTTTCAATCAAGGGAAGAGACAAGTACATCTACAAGGATTCAAGAACAAGACAACCAAGCTCCATCCATTGAACTCTCTTTCTAGTTTCTAATTTTTTTCAAGCTATAAAGAATTAAAGATCATAAATTCATAATCATATTCACACAACTCTCTTTCTATCTCTCTTTCTTGTATCTATCTCTCTTTCTAGTTTCTATCTCTCTCTTATACTCTTTGTATCTCTCTTTCTAGTTTCTACCTCTCTTTCTTATCTCATATTCTAGTTTCTATCTCTCTTTCTAGTTTCTATCTCCCTAACTTATCTCGTATTCTCATCATCTCTTAAAGTTTCATAATCATATACATATTCATATCCAAGTTCTAAGTTGTACGTTCTAACTTCTAACATTTTTTTTTTAGTTTGTTACTTTTTCTTACAAGTTACTTACAAGTTTACAAGTACAAGTGTACAACAACACAACTTGTTACAAGTCTACAATATTCCACTATTCAAGACTCAAGGGTCACGGGCCAGGGCAAAAGTGAAGACAAGATCAAGAAGTGAAGAATTTAATTTTTTTGTAAATTTGTAATTGTTGTGTTTGTGTGTAAATCTCTCTCTCCCCTCTCTTTTACTACAAGTGTAACTTATAGTTGTAAGTGTAACTCTCTCTCTCTCTCTCTCTCTCTCTCTCTCTCTCTCTCTCTCTCTCTCTCTCTCTCTCTCTCTCTCCTTTTCTTTTCCCTCCTCCTTTTCTACTACTAAGTGTAAAGTGTGTAACTCTCTCTCTCTCCTTTTCTTTTCCCTCTCCCTTTCTAGTCTTTACTAGTGTGTGTGTGTGTAACTCTCTCTCTCTCTCTCTCTCTCTCTCTCTCTCTCTCTCTCTCTCTCTCTCTCTCTCTCTCTCTCTCTCTCTCTCTCTTTAGTCTCATCTCTTTAGTCTCTCTCATCTCTTTACTCTTTAGTCTCTTACTTTAGTAATTTTACTTTAGTTTTTAGTTTACTTTTTATACTAGCAATCAATACACACACACCACCAAGGCACCAACATAATGTCTTCTTCCCAATCCTCCTCTTTGAAACCCAAGTCGAATAACCTGGGTTGGAAGTATGGGCACTATCGTAGTGTTTTGGATAAGACTCACTTAGTGTGTGAGCTATGTGAGTATGTGGGTTCCGGTGGCATTGCAAGGCACAAGCAACACCTTGCACATTTACCAGGGTCAAATGCAAAGGCATGCGACAAAATTACTCCAGAAATCCGAGGGGAGATCATGGAGCATATGGAAAAACAGTCAAGAAAGAGATGTGATAGTGCCCTATGTCAGGAGGAATATTTGGAACAAGACGCGTATGAAGATATAAACGTAGTTAATGTAGATGAAGCTAGTCCCACTCCCCTTACTTCGATAGGCCGGTCTAGACCACAAGTATAACAAACGACCTCGAAAAGACCTCGAGGGCATGAGCCCATGGATAAATGGTGTAAACCGCACCCCGAGGATGTGATCGACCAAAGGGGCAAAGGTAAAGGGCCGGCTCAAACAACTTTAGAGAACCGGTATAAACAAAAAGATAGAAAAACCACTATTCAATATATTGCTAAGTGGTTTTACTAAATCGGCATTGCTTTCAATGTCATTAAATCAAGAAGCTTTAAAGTAATGGTTGAGGCTATAGGTCAATTTGGACCTAGACTTAAACCTCCTTCATATCATGCAATGAGGGAGACATGCCTAAAAACCGAAGTTGAATATACATGATCATTTATAACTGAATATAAGGAATTGTGGAAAATATATGGGTGTTCACTAATGGACGATGGATGGACCGATAGATCCGGTCGGTCTCTCATTAAATTTTTGGTAACTTGTCCAGTTGGGACAATGTTCTTGAAGTCCGTGGATGCATCCATTCATACACAGGAGAATATTTGTTTAGCTTACTAGATAATGTAGTTGAAGAAATAGGTGAGGAATATGTTATACAAATAATTACAGACAATGCAGACTCGTATGTAATGGTCGATCGTCTTCTTATGGAGATGAGACAACGTTTATTTTAGACCCCCTGTGCAGCCCATTGTGTTGATCTTATGTTAGAAGATATAGGTAGGTTATTTATAAATGTGATTGCAAGGGCTAGAGGAATCACAGTCTTTATGTACAAACACGCCCTTCTTCTCAGTCGAATGAGAAAACACATTGGGGGTAACTTGCTACGTCCAGCAGTCATCCATTTTGCTACAGCCTTTTAACACTACAAAGATTACATGCAAAAAAATCAGAACTTAAAAGCTTTGTAGTGTCGGCCGATTTTACAAGTGGGCCTTGGTCAAAGAAGGCTGAAGGGAAACAGGATCAACAAACAATCCTTTCGCAAAGTTTTTGGACACAAGTGGTAAAGGCGCTAAAAGCATCCGAGCCCTTAGTCACTATGTTGCGATTGGTGGACGGGGATGAGAAGCCTGCAATGGGCTCATATATGATGTGATGGAGGGCGTAAAATAAGATTATTGATCATTTTAACTATAGAGACCATGATTACAAGTCAATTATGGATATTACAAATAGAAGATGGGGCAACCAAATGTCATCTCGATTGTATTCGGCTGCTTACATCCTTAACCCAGCCTATTTTTTCACTTCTGCTGATCCAGTAGAAGCACTTACGACGCATATGGTTGGATTTATTGATGTGTTGGAAAGAATGATTCCAGATAGAGAAGAACAAGACAAGATCTCAACTTTGCTAGACTTCTATACAAAGATTGAGGGGGTATTCTCAAGGGATATCGTCATCAGGCATCGGACAATGAAATTATCCAGTAAGTGATAATGTACTATGAATGTCAGTCTTAGTGTCTTACAAATAATTTTTCTACAAAGTGTGTCTAACCTACTTAAACTCTTTTTCTCAGTTGACTGGTGGGCTACCTATGGAGTGGACCCAAACAGGAAGGATCTAGCTCTAAAGAAGATGGCTATGAAGATTCTTGGACTCACGTGTTCTGCCAGTGGTTGCGAGGGCAATTGGAGCACGTTCGAGGCAGTAAATTTGTTTAGTAATTGTAAACTTCAAGTTTTTAGTGTAAGGCATAAGCTAAATTAATTACCTAGGTCCTAAATAGCTAATACTAAATGCACTTTCTTTCATGCAGATTCATACCAAGAAAAGGAATCGCCTTAACCAAAAAAAGATTAACGACTTGGTTTTCGTTCAATACAATCAAAAATTGCGAGAACGATTCCAAGCAAGGAAAGAAAAGCCTGGTTTCTTTGACCCTATCTGCTAAGATGAGTTGGATGCAGATAACGAGTGGCTCGTAGAGACGGAAGACCCGGTATTTACTGGAGAGGACTTGACATGGGCACAAGTTGAAGATGTCGCATACGGATCGACACCTAGAGAAGGTATCACTCAAAGGCGAAGGATGAAGGGGAGCCGAGGGGCGAGTAGTAGCCGTCAACCCATTGAAGAGATTGAGGAGATAGAAGAAGGAGATGGTGATAATGATGAAGTTGAAGATCATCAACCATTGGCTGTTGATGAAGTATTAGTACATACAGATAATGAAGAAACGGAAGAAGAAGTGTATATGGAAGAAGGAGATGACTCGGATGATGATGGTGGTGGTAGTGATCCGCCACAATGGCAAATAGATCAATGTATATAGTATATGATTAGATGAATAATAAATAAATAACTTCTTCATTTAGTTTACAAAGTGTCTTGATGTTGATTGTTGATTGTTAATGACATGTAATAGTGTTGAATGTTGATATTTCATATTTGTTAAGTGAACTATATTGTAGAATGTAGAATTGTTGATGAATGATGACTCACTTAATAATTAATTCATTATGTGATTGGTTTTATTTTACTTAAATTAAATGTATTGCAAGGGCCAAGGGCATATAATAATTTATTCATTTTTTTTCTTAATTTCTCCCTATTTTTCTGATTTTTTTAAAAAATTTTTTAAAAATTTTATTTAAAAAAAAAAATGTGCGATCGCATATGCGCACAAGCATATGCAATCGCACACAATCGCATATGCAATTTGACAACATTGGTTGTAATCACTATCCTCCTAGCTGTATGACTTCCACGAGGTCCTGACAAGGCACTGATGCCTTCTTTATTTTCCAGAAGATCCTATGGGAGTTACTTACCAAGTTGAGGTTGCTACCCTCCATGCCTGGTGACCCTTTCATGTACATGAGCCTTACTAGATGCCCAGATCAACGCGATCGCTACCCATTTCGTTGTGCGGTAAGTTCCAAAAACACGTTTGTCACAAGACCATTGTTGCTCGACTCAAGAGTGAGGGATGCTACCCTCTTGGTCCTACAACCAGTGTTGTAATGTGCGATCGCATATGCGCATATTTATGGGAAAATCGCATATGCGGCAGTGGCATATGCGATCGCGTATGCCACATGTGCCAGCATATGCGATGTATGCGATCGCATACTGCATATGCGATCGCATAATGGCCAACGGTCATATTTATGACCCTTCTTTTACCCCCTTTTTTTTTAATCCAGATTTTTTTTTCTCTATAAATATGTATTCTAAGCATTCCTATATACAAAAAAGCTCAAACTCTCTCTCTATTCTCTATTTCTCTTACTACATCCTCTCTTACATATTTCTAATTCTAACTTCTAAGCAGTCTACAATCTACATTCTACATCCACTCCTCTCAATCCATATTCCATTTCCATATTTCTTTTCTTTTCTTTCAACTTTCAAGAATCAAGAATCAAGGAAGGGTACAAGAATCAAGAATCAAGAATCCAAGATACATGATACATCCATATTCAATAATCAAGATTTAAGAGTCAAGACTCCTCTCCAATCTCCATCCACTGAATTGATTAAACTCTCTTTCTAGTTTCTACTTTCTAGTTCAATCAAGGGAACATACATAACATCACTCTCTCTTTCTATCTCTCTTTCTATCTCATTTTCATTTAGAGTTTCATATTTCATAATATCCAAGTTCTAAGTTTTCTAAGTTCTAACTTCTAAGTTTCTAATTCTAACAACTTCTATCATTTTTTTTTTAAGTTTGTTTGTTAATTGATTTGTTACTTTGTTAGTTGTTAGTTGTTAGTTGTTACAACTTACAACTTACAAGTTTGAAGTTACAACTTACAAGTGACAAGTTACAACTTACAAGTTACATCTTACAACTTACAAGTACAAGTTACAAACTTACAACAAGAATTCAAGATCAATACTCAAGTGAAGGGGCAAAGGTGAAGAGAAGACAACTTAGACAAGAATTTGGAAGTTGAAAGTTGGAAGTTGGAACCTCTTTTAGATTTGTAATTTTAACTTTGTTTGTGTGTAAATCTCTCTCTCTCTCTCTCTCTCTCTCTCTCTCTCTCTCTACAAGTGTAACTCAACTCTCTCTCTTTTTCTCATTTTCTTTTCCCTCTTCTCTCCCTTTCTACAAGTGTAAGCATGTAACTCAACTCTCTCTCCCTCTTCTTCTCCCTTTCTACAAGTGTAAGTGTGCAAGTGTGTGTGTAAGTAACTGTCTCTCTCTCTCTCTCTCTCTCTCTCTCTCTCTCTCTCTCTCTCTCTCTCTCTCTCTCTCTCTCTCTCAAGTCCCATCTCTTTAGGCTCTTTAGTCTTTACTCTTACTTACTCTCTTAGATCTTACTTCTTAGTTCTTAGTCTCTTACTTTAGTTTTCTTTTTATTTATGGTTTACTTTCTAGTTTCTAGTTAGTAGCTAGCTAGTTACTTTTTAGTGCTAGGATACTAGCAAGTGGCAATCAATAATACACACACCACCATCCACCATCATAATGTCTTCTTCCCAATCTTCCTCTTTGAAGCCCAAGTCGAATGACCCGGGTTGGAAGTATCGGCACTACCATAGTACTACCGAAAAGACTCACATAGTATGTGAGTTATGTGGGTTTGCGAGTTCCAGTGGCATTACAAGGCACAAGCAACACTTTACACATTTACCGGGGTCAAATGCAAAAGCATACGACAAAATTACTCAATAAATCCGAAGGGAGATCGCGGAGTATATGGAAAAAAAAATCAAGAAAGAAATGCGATAGTGCCCTACGTCAGGAGGAATATCTGGAACAAGATGCATATGAAGATATAAATGTAATTAATGTAGATGAAGCTAGTCTCACTCCCCCTACTTCGACAGGCCGGTCTAGACCACAAGTACAACCATCGAAAAGAGTCCGAGAGCAAGGGCCCATGGATGGATGGTGTAAACCACACCCCAAGGATGTGATCGACCAAAGGGGTAGAGGGAAAGGGCCGGCTCAAAAAACTTTAGAAAACCAGTATAAACAAAAAGATAGGAAAACCACAATTCAATATATTGCTAAGTGGTTTACCAAACCGGCATTACTTTCAACGCCGTTAAATCGAAAAGCTTCAAAGTAATGATTGAGGCTATAGGTCAATTTGGAACTGGGCTTAAATCTCCTTCATAGCATGAAATGAGGGAGACATGCCTAAAAACTAAAGTTGAATATACACAATCCTCCATAGTTGAATATAGGGAATCATGAAAAATATATGGTTGTTCACTAATGGCCGATGGATGGACCGATAGATGCGGTCGGTCTCTCATTAACTTTTTGGTAAATTGTTCGGCTGGGACAATGTTCTTGAAGTCAGTGGATGCGTCGGGCCATTCACACACAGAAGAATATTTGTTTAACTTACTAAATAGTGTAATTGAAGAAATAGGTGAGGACTACGTTGTATAGGTAATTATAGATAACGCAGCCTCGTATGTAATGGCCAGTCTTCTTATGGAGAAGAGGCGACGTTTATTTTGAACCCATAGTGCGGCCTATTGTATTGATCTTATGTTAGAAGATATAGGTAGATTATTTATAAATGTGATTGCAAAGGCTAAAAGAATCAAGGTCTTTATGTACAAACACGCCCTTCTTCTCAGTCGAATGAGAAAACACATTGGGGGTAACTTGCTAAGTCCAGCAGTTACCCGTTTCGCTACAGCCTTAAGGCTACATGCAAAGAAATCAGAACTTAGAAGCTTTGTAGTGTCGGCCGATTTTACAAGTGGGCCTTGATCAAAGAAGGCTAAATGGAAATGAGTTCAACAAACAATTCTTTCTCAAAGTTTTTGGACTCAAGTGGTGAAGGCGCTAAAATCATCCGAGCCCTTAGTCACTGTGTTGCGATTGGTGGATGGGGATGAGAAGCCTGCAATGGGTTACATATATGATGCAATGGAGAGGGCGAAAAATAAGATCGTGGACCATTTTAACTATAGAGACCGTGATTACAAGCCAATTTTAGATATTATAGATCGAAGATGGGGTAATCAAATGCCATCCTCATTGTATTCGGCTGCTTACATCCTTAACCCAGCCTGTTTATTCGCTTCTGCTAATCCAGCAGAAGCACTATGCATATAGTTGGATTTATTGGTGTCTTGGAAAGAATGATTCCGGATAGAGGAGAGCAGGACAAGATCTCAACTTTGCTGAACTTCTACACAAAAAGTGAAGGGATATTCTCAAGGGATATCGTAATAAGACATCGGACAATGAAATTACCCAGTAAGTACTTCTATGAATGAAAGTTAGTGTAATGTCTGTGTACTGAACTCTTACAAAAAGTTTTTCTACAAAGTGTCTCTAAGAGACTAAGACTCCAACCTATACTTAAAACTATTTTTCTCAGCTGACTGGTGGGTTGCCTATGGAGTGGACCCGAACAGGAAGGATCCAGCTCTAAAGTAGCTGGCTATGAAGATTCTTGGACTCACGTGTTCTGCCAGTGGTTGCAAGCGCAATTGGAGCACCTTCGAGGCGGTAAGTTTAGACCGTTTAGTAATTGTTTTTTCGTAAACTTTAATTTTTTAGTGGCCTAAGCTAAATTAATTACCTAAATAGCTAATGCTAAATGCGCTTTCTTTCTTGCAGATTCATACCAAGAAAAGGAATCGCCTTGAGCAAAAAAAGCTCAACGACTTGGTTTTCGTTCAATACAATCAAAAATTGCGAGAACGATTCCAAAGTAGGAAAGAAAAGCCCGGTTTCTTTGACCCTATCTGCTTAGATGAGTTGGATGCAGATAACGAGTGGCTCGTAGAGACGGAGGACCCGGCATTTGCTGGAGAGGAGCTGACATGGGCACAAGTTGAAAATGCCGTATACGGATCGACACGTGGTGAAGGTAGTACCAATCAAAGGCGAAGGACGGGGAGGAGCCGGGAAGCAAATAGTACCCATTAACCCGTTGATGAGATTGAGGAGATTAAAGAAGGAAAAGGTGATAATGGTGATCAAGCTGAAGATCATCCACCATTGGATGTTAATGAAGTATTAGTACGTACAGATGATGAAGAAACGGAAGAAGAAGAAGTGTATGTGGAAGAATGAGATGACTCAAATAATGATGATGATGATGGTGGTGGTGGTGGACCTGGTGGTGATATGTCACAATGGCTGCTAGATCAATGTATATGATTAATGATTATTGATTAGATAAAAAATAAATACACAACTTCTTAATTTTGTTTAATATTTACTAAGTCTAAGTGTGTTGATGTTGATGTTGTTGATTGTTGATAACTTGATATTGATAACTTGATATATTATATATCATGTAGTGTTGAATGTTGAAAATGGATATTTCATATTTCATATTTGTTAAATGTAAAATGTTAATTGTTAAGAAGTTAACCATATTGTAATTTGTAAATGTATCATTATCATATGTATCATGTATGTAATTGGTTTTATTTTATTTTTACTTAAATTAAATGTATTTCATGTCCCAATGACATATAATAATTTATTTTGATTTTTCTGATTTTTTTCTGATTTTTCTAATTTTTTTTAAATTTTTTGAAAAAATGCGACCGCGTATGTGATTTTGCGATTGCATATGCGCACACACATATGCAATCGCGCACGCTCGCATATGCTATTTGACAACATTGCCTACAACCGACACATCTCTATCATTTTGGGGCATCACTACTGTCAAGTATAAGCACTTGAAAGATCCTAATTTGTTGCATGATTGATGGGTTCAATGCTCTATTGAAAAAGAAGGCGTGGTCGTTAGTTTTTGCCTCTACATCTAATTTTGTTGGTTGTAAGTGGGTTTATAACTTAAAGCAATATGTTGATGCATCCATAAGCAGTACAAAGCTCACTTAGTAGTCAAAGGTTGTATCCACAACATGTTCTGGACTATGAGGGGACGCATTGAATCTACTAGTAAAACCTCCTTCAATTCTTCTCGCTATGGTAGTTAATCACAATGTTTTCATAACGTTATCGTGTAGTGTATCGCACCCTTGGGATATGGAAACATATTGGCTATGGCATGGGATATATCGGTTGTATCGCATAATATCGCTATTGTTGGGAAACATTGGGAAATTGGTTGAATTTTTCAATGAAACTTTAGGGATTGTTAAAAAAGACATTAATACACACTTATAATCAAAATATCACAAAAAAACAACTACGCATAATAGGTTTCCTTAGTATAAGATCCTAACTTATACATTGTCTGATTGAACTGATGCAAGTATATGAAAAGTCATTTCATGTAACTAAAAATGTAAGAAAACATATATACATTCAAAAGCAAAACAAGGAGTATAAAACTAGAAATATGGTGAATGATGTGTATAGTTGTGGCTCAGACCCACATAGAGTTGCGCTATGGCTCAAAATCATTATCTCCATCTCAACGGGGCTAGGCATAGTACTCTAGCTCCACAAACCAACAATACTACTATGCCTAGCTCCACAAACCGACAGTATTGTACCCAGGTCATAGTAGAATGGTACTTGTGAAAATACTCTGACATAAAGCAGGCACCCATCCTCTCCGATCTAAACCAATATGTTCATTCGTGGGTACTGCGTAACCATCAGTTTATGGCTGATATCGATATGGGGTGAGTCCATATAAAGCTCATGAATATCCATATTGTTGCCCATATCCATATTGTGGATATCCATACCCGTATGCAGAAGTGAACTCCTGATCGTAGTAAAAAAATGATGCGACATAACTACTGAAGTCGTTTGCCACACATCCACCATGTATGTATCCAAATCTATACTATAGCACCAAACTAGAGCTACCCTCATGTATCTGTGATCCATATACATATTGTGACTCTGGCCTAAAGCTAGATCTACCATGTTGTGTTCGTCTCCTAGAACTGGAGCCACAATGCTTATCATGAACACCTATGTCCCTCTTGCACCATGCTAATAGCTCCTCAAAATCACTCAACTTTTAGGTTTGCTTCTTCTATAAATGCCGACGCTCGTATGCCTCATTTTAAATAAGCCAAGGCTATAGTTCTCTTAGACAAGAACCATGGTTGGTGTCCTAAGTAGCGTGATCAAAATCCCTCTCCACAATGAACGGGGTAAAAGGCCTTTAAACTAAATCCCAACCTAAGTCTAACTCGAAGGCTGTCTCGTTGTCACTACCACCATCCCCGTCACCATCATCATCATTGTCATCATCGTCGCTATTTTCATCATCATTGTCACCATCATCATCACCAGACCCGTCGCTCACATCACTCTCCATATCGCTCCGAGTATTGGATAGGGTATGGCCACCACGTGTCCCACGTAACAGTGACTACCACAAACTACCCTCCAGGCTCATCATCAATGGGTCGAAAGCTTCGAGAGGAGATCCAGCCTCCTGTACATGAGCATCAACATCGATCCACTGTGGCACTGCCTCCACCGCTATACGCGGCTCTAGTTGCTCGTTTGATGCATTCAAGTCATATGACTTTCATAAAGTGAGTCCTCTCTATTATCATAAAGTCATACATGCATGCTAATTAATTTGAAATTGCACATGATGTAGGATACCATGGCTATGCCCGGAAGCTTGTCGGATCTAAGGAATGAAGGTTATGTCCTAGAGGAGGAGGGTGATTAGGACCAAATAAAATTGTCTTTTAAAACACAATTGCCTACTTAAACTAATATACCAATTAAACTAAGGCAATGTAACTCTAAGGCTTCCATGCTAATAAAGGGTTCAACCATATAAACTAAATAGATATGTCATTCAAGCAACTAGTCTAGATATGATAATGTACATGTGTATGTGGGATATGCTAAATATGAACTCCTACAATAATCTAACCATGCATACATATAATTCAACTAAACAATCACATAAGCATGATTAGAAAAGTGATCAAATAACAATCATAACCACCAGCATGTATAGTGGTTCAGTTTCCCTACTTCATTCCCAGCAGAAGCACTCTCCCTAAATGTACTGGATTTCACTATCGAAGGTTTTAAATCAAGTTCACCTCTAACCTTTATAGCCCTACACAAGAACCTACCACGTACTCACCCGTTTTGGTGGCCTACACAAGGACTTACCACGTACACACCTATGTCAGTGGCCTACACAAGGACTTACCTAGAGTACACTCCCACTGGAGGCTCCCGCAGGAGACTTTAGTTGATTTTCTATCAGCTAACCAACAACATCAGTCTTAGTCCAATGACCTACATTTACTCCTGTCGGAGGCTCCCACGGAAACTAACATGTACACACCCATGTCCAATGAATTCGGTTCTACACAAGAGCTTAGATCCTACACAAAAACTTATTGAGTTTGGGTTACAAACTTGTACCCCTCAATCCTACACAAGGAAAGAGAGTATGGACTCACTAATTGACACTGGTCAAATTGAGCCCCTTTGAAGTGTCGTGCTTGAGTCGCTTCTTCAAAGCTCTCCATTGCTTGAATCCGCTCCTCAATTGCTCCCTCGATCGTTGATGCCAATGCTTGCCACTGCTTCAGCTCCTACGAACTTTTTCCTTACGTATGATGTGCCAAACAAGGTGAACAAGGCAAGGGAAGTTACTACAACTTATGAGAATGTTGTAATCCTAGGGGATTCACCTAGAAGGGTCTTCTGGAGAGTTTAAACAAGGATTTGGCTATAGGCATAGTGTCTAATCTCTATAAAGGTGAGAGTTCATCCACATATTCAAATAGGAGCACGGAATGCTCATTAAAGTGAAGGATCACAAGAAGATTGGCATAAAACTCTTTGGATAGAGGTCTAGGATGTGTGGTATGAGTGGAAAAACACTTAATCTCTTTTTGCACCCCCCCCCCCAACAAAAAAAAAAAAAAAAAGAATGCCCAAATATTTTTTTTATATACCAAGTTGCAACAGTGAAAAAAGGGGCAGTAATCAGCTAGTTCGATTGATCAAACTCTCCTTCGATCAATAGGGCGATGCATCGATCAGTCGCTGTAAATCCAGCATTGTGAATTTGTTGTTGGACAATTTGGGGCTCCTTTAATCAATCGACCAAAATGATTTCCAGACAAAAACTAACTGGACAATTTTAGCTCTGGTCGATCAATCAGGCAGGTCTATTGATCGATCGGAGGTTCAATTGACAGCCCTTGAAAGTTTGCTATTTTGGACAGTTTGGTTTATAACAACTTTGCATCTCTTCTAGCCTTACTTATCATGTTCCAATTAAGCTTCTAAGGCTAAGGGATAATCAACAAGGTTTACCTATTAAGGTTAGGATTATCTAAAGGTTATGGGGTTGTTTTAGGTCAAGGCTAAGGTCACCAAGGCACCTCATTTACCTATTCTTTGCTCCTTGATGCTCATGTCCTATTGTGTCTTCAGTCTTCAGTTTCCAAGGGCTCAACTGACTACATGACACAGACTCACATGATTGACAAACAAGGTGCGTAAATCAATGCACTAACGTGTTCATCATCAAGTCCAGTCGTTCTCCTATGCTTTTCTTCCTCATTAGGGCCTGTTTGTTTCGACAAGTTCCACGGTAATGTGGAGTGTTTCGGTGATGATTACGTGTATGGTGGAATTCGATGAGATTTACACCGATAAAGAGAAGTGCATTACAATATGTAGCCATTAACGGTAGTAACACTGTAATCCCCTCTTGGACGATAAGTGCGATGATTGGATATGTTATCCGATATCCCCGATTCAAAGAACCCTCCAACGGAGTATTATTCAGGAAGAGGACCACATATACAGTGTTAGACAATGCACTATGGGCCCCACCATGATTAAAAACATTTAATCCACCCCGTCCATCCATTTTTCCAGACCAAACCTTCCTAAATCCCATTCCTACTTATTGATTAGCGGAAAAAGATCCAAAATTTTTGCGGCCACCAAGAAGATTTTAATGTGAGTGTTCATTCAATTCCCGGGATGTGGTGTGGTCCACTTCAAATATGGATCGGCCTCCTTTTTGGGCAAATGCCATAGATGATCTACACAAAATGGATGGACGGCATGGATATGACGCACAGATAATGGTAGGGCCCACATAGACATGTCCAAGCTGGAATATAGAGGCAGATGGGATGGACATGGACGACTAGCCAGCTACCACTCTCAAGTTCCCTCCGCCAATAATACTCCCTTTCTCCCTTAGACTGCGGACGAATGAGCGAGAGTCGAGAGATGAGGCTTCTTATATAGCTAATGAAGTGTGGCTACTTTTTTGGTGCACCATGAAGCACTGAAACCCTATCATCTCTAGTGGAGGGACCGATGGAAGATGTAGCAAGATATCGATCAGATTCGTCTAGAAGGCGGTCGATTTCATCAATAAATACAGCTCTTTTTCCAAATCCCTGGAATTCAACGTGCAGAGAAATATCCAATCGTTGGATATTCTCTTAAGTAGTGAGTTTTACACCACATTACTGTGGTACATGGCGAAACAAACAGGCCCTTGTGAACGTAGCAGCCTCTCTCATAGCTTCATGTTATAGTGTCAGTGCACTGGCTTTTGAAGCCTCTCGTAATCCAATTTGTTACACTTGTTCATATGAATGAAAGAGAATGTGCTCTAATTTCTTTCACATGGTGAGAACACCATCTGTGTAAGCACACAGACGAGTCGCTACAAAGTCTTCCAGTCGTTCCCATATATGGCAAACCATTTGCTTGCAAAATAGATCATTTTTTCCTTAGTTCCATACATTATAAAAATATGAAAATTACCTTTAATTTGTAAGAGGTAATTAATGTAGCAACTCACATGCCATCATTCCTCATCCTCGTCAATCGCACGAAGTCGCACCCAAACATTCCAGCTGCATTGCGAAATCAAATAATTTGTTGATGGCATTTACCATTAAGCGTGAGCATAAAGGTTTTGATGAAGTTAGAGAAGTTAAGTGCGGAACATGTTTACCTCATTGCCAAAGTTGTCATTTCCCGGACTGTTGGGGAAATAGCTTCTTATATACCTCATGCACAACCTTCTTCAAGCTATTGTTTTCAAAAAGTCTACGACTGTAGTGGTACTTAGGATTCAAAAAGTATACTGACCAATAGGATGCAAATATTCATGTCTCAATGCAAGAAAAGAGACTTACATGCTATTCAAAGAACTAGTAAAGTATTGAAACTTATAGAAAATTAAATATAAATCATACAAGTACTTACCAACCTGATGAAGCGGATGCGTTCCCAACGGTCATTAGTTATTGCATGCACCCATTTATAAACATTGGGGGCTTTAGCCTTGATGGCTTCTTTCATTAACTGCATGGATGGAAATAAGGATCTCATTGATGGATGTCTCATCATCCAAAGTCCTCTTGCCACTCTTATTCCAATTCGCATACTCCTTTAAGTTGAAAAGCTCTCGCAGCCCCTACCTGTTGATGCAAGACCGATGCATAAACTATGTAACATGTGAGATCAAATAGCCGAATTAAGATATTTAACAAAAAAACACAAACATCGCTATAATCATCACAAATATCATGAAAATCAAAAGAAAATCATGCATAATCCAAGCGTAAGCTACCAACATCGTAACTCAAGATCATTAAATAAAAAGAAACTAGGATCTAATGGATGTAGAGACATCCAATTAGCATAGGATATAATCTATTTCAAAATAGGAAACCTAATACAACTTGGGGTGAGAATTAGGGATTGGGTAATTTGGGAAAGTAGGAAAATTGGGAATTTCAGGTTTAGGGTTAGGGTTTCAATTGTGGATAGGTATGGGAAAGTTGGGTTTGGGAGAAGACGAAGATTTGGGCTGGGAGAACTAAAAATCTGAAGAAAATACCCAGATGAGAAAGAAAATAGAAGATGGTGTGGGGATAGATGGAGACCTCACACCTCCGTTGATGAAGATTAGCCTCGCACCAATCTTTCTTCCAAATTGCATAAAAGTATCTTCAAATCGCATGAAAATGGGAGAAGAAAGCAAGAGCTTTTCTCTTCTTTTTTTTAATCACGAAATTCAATGAAGGAGAGGTCACACACCCTCTTCTTTTATAGATCCAAGAAGTTTCAAAAATTACAAAAATCCTCGTCTTGTGAACTTTAACGAAAATAGTCTGTCTAAATAAAATCAACTAAAACACAGATAATGTGTCCAAATATAAAATAATAAAAAACTAAATCTTAAAATATGATAAAGTCTAAAACTGATGTGGACGATCAACGATCAATGGCCCAATCATGTGATCCATGTGATCCAATAACCCGATCGTTGCGTCCCTCTGATCCAACGGTCTGGATTACTCCATAAAGCAACCCATGTGCATCTTCCCAATGTGGGGTCTTGCAGATGCCCGCACATGCACATGGGGTCTTCAGCACGATCACGGGTACTCGCTTAGCCACAGGGAAATTGGCGCGGCCCGCTTCCTCATCTGATACGTATGTAAGGGTGTAAGTGACGTGATGTTCTCATCACCTGTGTTTTAGAAAGCTATCTAGGGGGATGAAATTTGTGGTGAACCATATGGCCTAGGGCCACACTATATCCCCACCAAACCTCTCGCACATCTCAGTTAGTAACCAGGTATGGTAGAAGATGAAATTTGTAATTAACCGTACATTGGTAATGACAGCCTTCACTAAAAGGCCTATCCCCATTGTCCCTAATGAACTACACAATGTTCTTCTTCCCAACATATTTCATTCCATCATGCATCAGCTCATAGATATAATACGAGTTTTTTAATAGTATTACTAGCATCTATGGACTTTAAGAACATCGTCCACACCTACAAAATTTATGATTGACATCTTTGTCAGTCTGGTCCAACCGTTATGCATCATTGTGTAATTGTACATCTCCAACGATAGCCGAAACTCCTCAACATAGCACTGCATGTCAGCATATTCTTTATCTAAATATTTGCCCATATCTCATGTGGTGTTGGTAGCACCAAACCCTCACTCCCATGCTGCAATTCAATGATCATATTCTTAAAGTGCGGGCTCATCGATGCATTCATGGAGATGTGATCATAAATTTAAGAAAAAATTACAATAAACTTCCCCACCATCCTCACATCACCTGCACTAAATAGTTCCTTCAATTTCAGCAACCTACTCCACTCACCCCACCAACCTCCCATGTAGACCCCTCAAAAGTGGGCCTACTTGCCTGTTACTGCCTCTCCCACTCATCCCGTAAAGACTCATATGCATGTCTAAGATCAGGATCCTGACTGAAATCCACTATATCCTCGAGACTGCGCCTTGACTGCCCTAATTCGTACCTAATTTCCCTCTCCTGTGCAACACGTTCTTCTCTAATCTTCACACCATTTTTCAACACTTCATTCATTTGTGCTCTCACATCCTTCAAACACTTTTTTGCAATCTATAACATTCCAATACCCTCCCGCTAAGTGTTCCTTTAAGCAAGTCACCCTCCACTCTTGATTATGTGGCCACATAAATTGCATCGGACCTGAATTGATTATCCAGAAGAGGGGTCCCGTACTACCATCTGATGTCAGGTTGTCTCCATTTTCTCCCAACATGTTCTACTTGCTACAGAACATTAAGCAAACCATAATGTCAACATATGTAGTCTACTACATCCATAATTATTAAAAGAATCTAACCACCAATTAAATTGAACTTTTGAAAAAATATAAAAAAAATTTTACATATTTTTAATATTTTTAATTAAAAAAATAATTATATTTTCCAAAGAATCCCCAAACCAACAATAATGTGTAATTAGGTTTGATTTCATGTTTGGACACTAAGATTAAAAATTGAAGAAATTTCAAATTTTCATCATTTTTTTACAAATTAGCCCATCATCCCCAAAATCCCAAAATAAGTGTATGTGATGATAATTTCATCAAATAGTCCTAAATACCCTAAAATCGGGGCCAATTCACCACTGGTGGAAGTGATATTTCGAAGATAAAAATATCTTTTTAACATTTTTCAACTAATTTCCTCCCGAAATTCCCCAAATTACCAAGAATCACTAGATCAAGTTTGATATGTGTTTGGTGTTCGATTTCGTGTTTAGATGCTAAGATTGCAATCGATTTGGCAGAAATTGAGAATTTTTTGAATTTTCTCCAATTTTCTCAAATCTGCCCATCTACCCCCAAATCGCAAAACTAGAGTATATGTGATGATGATTTCATCAAACACTCATAAATACATTGAAATTGTGGTAAATTCCCCATTAATAGAAATCAAATTTCCAATTAAAAAATAATAATAACATTTTTTTAATTAATTTTTACTTGGAAATTATTTATTTCTGAAAATCCCCAAATTACAAGAATCACTTGATCATGTTTAATTTCGTGTTTAGACACTAAGTCGCAACCAATTTGGGAGAAATTGGGAAATTTTTTACTTTTCTCCAATTTCTCCGAAATCAGACCACCTACCCCCAAATCTCAAAATCAAAGCTCTAAATTCATGATTTTTCATGTAATGCATGAAAAATCATGGATTTATAACCATTTGACACATATTTAACATGATTTACACCAAAAGAAATGGATCGAAAATAAAATAATGCTTACCAAATCAAAAACGGCCCCAAATCAACTTCAATCTTAATTCTAGCTCGAAATTGGTGCTTTTCCTTCAAAGGGTTTCAAAAGGATGGGTCGAAATCCACAATACAATAGATCTATTTAGAAGCAGAAAGAAATCAAGAAAAAATGGATTTGGATAGGTTTTTTGTGGAATTTTTGCGGCCGGACTAGATTGTGAGATATCAGATATCGTCAATATCAGTTATTTTTTGTAAAGGCATGTTTGCGATATCTCGTGATATTTCATGATATTTGCGATAACATGCAGTAAAATGCGATACACGGTAATATTTCCTGCGATACAAATTATTTCAAATAGCATTTTGTATTGCACAGGTGTGATAACGATATATTGGTCAATATCAACGATATTGAAAACACTGGTTAATCGTGGGTGGACCCAATGTTTTAAATATCAAGAATATCGGCCAATATATCCCACGATATATCTTGTATCCCACTTGTGCAATACGAAACACACAGGTGGTGCCCATATATCATTTATTTTGGATCCGGTGAGCATTTTCAATTTCCGATCCCTTTTCTTTTGTTAATATTATGTTAAATCAACGTCAAATGGTTACAAATCCATTGGTTCTTCATGTTTTGCATAAAATATTATGGAGTTAGAGCTTTGATTGCGATATCCATTGGTTCTTCATGTTCTCCATGTTTTTTTCAATTTTTTCCTTCAACCAGCTGTCAATTGAGACTAATTTTGAAGTATTTAGGAGTATTTCATCACATATACTGTAATTTTGAAATTTGAGTGTACATGGTCTAATTTAGGGAAATTTGTGGAAATTTCCAAAGTTTCCTAATTTCTCCTAAATTGCTTGCAATGTTTCACTCCAAACATGAAATCAAGCATGTATGAGGACTGATCTACTAATTTGTTAAGTCTTTGTCAATTTTCAGAAAATAAAAATTATTTTTTAATTAAAAAAATATTTAAAATTTTCAAAATTTCCCTTCAACCAGTTGTCAATTGAGACTAATTTCAAAGTATTTGGGAGTATTTGATGAAATGATCATCACATACACTCTAAATGTTATGCATTCAATTTGAATGCAGTTGCATTAGGTCAGTCAAATTGTGCATAGCTTAGGACCCTATACACAGGAAACCAATTGTGTGCACTTCTTTTTAAGATATTATGATTTAAAAGTGTGCATTAAAGTCTTTTTTAACAATCCTTAAAGTTTCATTGAAAAATTCAACCACTTTTCCCATGTTTCCCTAAAAGTGCGATAAATTACCCGATACAAATGATATATCTCCTGCGATAACTGATATGTATCTATGTCCCAATGGTACAATACATATCGCGATATCAATATTTCGAACACTGGGTGGACCAACAACTTGATGTCAAGAATATGTTTCTTCATGAAATGCTCAGTAGGGTTGCTAATATGCAACAACTACCAAGATTTGTTAATGAAGGTTATCCTCATCTTGTTTATCACTTGCATAAGGCCATCAATTGCCTTAAACAGGTCCTAGACAGTGTTGTCAAAATCGCTATCGTATCACAAATCATAAGAGGGGTCGAATCGTATCGTAATTCATAAGATTTTTTATGATTTCTTAAAAATATGAAATATATATACATATATATCAGAAAAAATAAATTAAAAACTCAGCAATTATCCTTTTGCCATCAATATGCACCAAGTAATACCATGTCATGATGGTGTTAAAGGATTCTTTTCTTCTTCTTTTTGTCCCTTTAATCTTTTAAGAAATTTTCCTTAAAAAACACACAAGGATCCACTAATAATTTATGTTCTTGTTACCTTTCTTAAATGTAGAATCACATTGGAAAAACAGCATTCGATCATGTAGACTGGCGAAAAAGATATTTTGATTTCTAACCATCATTCCACAATACATATAAGTCAACATGATCATCCATAAAAACATTCTAGATAAGTCGTACATTAATTTGGTGTCGACCGGTTAAGAACTAAGAAATCATAATAAAAAGCTCTATGATTAATGTTGAAGACAATGTATATCATTTAATCTCTTATAAAGAACAAAATAAAATAATTTACCTTTTTCTAAATGATTCTTCTTCTTTTTCTTCCTTTTTTTCCTTTTTTGAAAGCCAATTTAAAAACATAAAATGAAAGCCAAGTAAAGCTTAAAATACGGGGCTGGGTGGGTGGAAAGTATAATTTGAATCGTAAATCAGGATTTGAATCGCAAATCGTAGGATTCAGACTATAAAATTGTAGGATTCATATAAAAAGGGATTTAGAGGTGGGATTCAAATTGTTTTGCTTAAGATTCGACTCAAATCGTAAATCGTAGGATTTTAACAACACTTCACTGGATTTAGCTTTTACCCAACAAACACACATCATGGGTCTCCTTGTATACGTTGCTGACATAATTCTCACGGACTCTAATCAATGGTTCGTCAATTATCTTATGGTCAAACTCATCACAAAATTTGAAGTTAAAGATCTCGGTAATCTAATTTACTGGGCATTTAGGTTACATGATCGGGTTAGGATCTCACCTTAAACCAAACCAAATATGCACTTAGTCTATCGAAACGCTCAAATATGATCGGTGCCTAAACCTATCTCGCGATATTTCATGAATCCAAACGTGATCAGTGCCTAACCCTATATGAGTAAGGAGAAAAGAAGAGGAGAATGAATTTTTACACCACATATCAAAGAGGAATTTTTAGGATTTCTTCCCTATGCAATTGAAAATTTTCTCCCAAACTCACACTTCTTTGATCCAATCTATCACTAGTCAACTCTCTTCATAAATATGGCCTTAGATGTCTTATATAGACTGAAACACAAAAGATAAATATTCAAAGAGACATTATTAGTATCTACTTAACCAATTTTAAATTTAAATCATATCCTAAAGATTTACCAAGAAGGAAAATAATAACCACCAAAAAGATTCTCAATCTTGCAAATCTTCTCAAAATAACCAAAACATCCTATGTATGTGATGTTTTACCTCCAGCCCTGCAACCATTCTAGACACTAGAGAGATCCATCAGGGCCATTTGATTACATCAGTAGACTGCACAACCAATCGTACCATTGTTTTGGGTCCAGATATATCATGCAACCTTGATATGGTCCAGATCCTGATTTAACCAATTTGAATCCTTGAAGTGGTCCAAACAATCAATATGGATGATACCCGATACAAGTGGTTGTGGGTGATTGCGTGTATCTGCAGGGATTAGTCTCACTTCAAATAAGAGGTGGGTACACCCTGTGTCTTCAAAAAAAAAAAAAAAAGATTCTAGATGCTACATTGCACTAGACCATTGGATGATCTGATCTCTAATCAGATGTGTGTAGCAATTTGGGGACGATCTGATGGTGATGGATAGCCCAGATGCATCAATTGCCCCTAGTTTCAAGAGAACTCATCCTCAAGTTGAAAGTCGTTAGCAAATCCGTCGGATTAATCCAACTTTATAAAAAATAATAATAATAATAATAACAAATAAAAAACAGCACATGGATGGAAGTTGGTCTTATGCCAATTTTATGTAGGATGAATAAGAAAGATGAAAAGATGAGAAAAAATGGATTTTTGCATACCATACAACTCAAAAAGGTTGATCTTTTAGGGTTTGCTCCTGCGAGAGAATACTTTAACTTACCATTAAAAAAAAAAAAAAAAAAATCTCTATTGAACTGATGTAGGACGTGGCACCGATACATTCCTAGCATGGTTGGACCAAAAGAAGGTGAACCGTAAATTGGCCATAACTTTTGATCCAAGTATCATTACAGGGCACGCAACCTATCAATCTTTACTGCAACGGGCCATCCGAGGTGAATCGACCCACAAAGTGGGTCGCATCTATCCATTTAGCTAAAAAACGCACACTTTCAGCTCAAAAACAAAATTTTAAGAAAAAATTACTATTTTTAGTAATTCCGATTTTTGTAATATTTTCTTATTTTTAGAGTTTCAGATTTCTTCTTTTTTAGGTATAACTTTTAAGCATGCTAGGACTCTTCTAGCAAAAGTTTATTTTGAATTTTTATTTTTAGAAATTAGGCTTTAGAAGAGTTTTACTAGAATTACGATTTTTATTAGAGTTAGAATTTTTGCTATTTTTGGTAATTATGAATTTTGGTTTAGGTTTTTTTCTTTATTAATAGTGTAATGGGGACACATACGGAAGTGACGATTATCAATCAATTAATTCTCAAATTTATTTCTAATTTTTCTATTTTTTTCCTCATGGATTTGAAGAATCTCTATGAGGAGTCCAGAGAAGCTTCATGGATTCGGAGTAGTTATCCCTGAGAAAGACGATGATCGACCTCATCACGTCCATCCCTGCTTCAATTGGTATCAGAGCGAGGACTCCCCTCGAGCTGATGGCAACTAACGACGACATGGACCAAAATCCTATGGACGGTGATCCAGGGATTCGTTATCTATTGGGAAGAATGGAAGTTTTCCACCAGGAGAGTCACTTGACCACGCAAGGGCTACAGGCAACCCTCGACCGTATTACGGATGTGTTATTCCACCCTGAGCCCAAGGCAATGCTTAACTGCCCATGGTCATTGTATGACACGACCCCGATTCCACAGAGCACCACCCGATGATGGTGAATCGCAGGCCACCACTTTGATCGTGAGAAAGTCATCATACATGCCAAAGGTAAAGATAGATTTACAGTAGCACAACATCCTTCAAACGAGGTGCATTGTAAACCAAAAAGTCTGTAATGTAATCATCGATGTCAGGAGCAATGAAAATCTCGTGTCGAAAACAATGGTGGAAAAGCTGTAACTAAAAACAGAAAGGCACCCATCTCCGTACAGGATTGGACGGATCAATGAGGTCAATAAAACAGAAGTAACCAAATAATGCATTGTCTCGTTTTCAATTGGTTAAAATTATAAGGATCAAGTACTTCGTGACATGGTCGACATGGAAGCATGCCACATGTTACTTGGTCGACCATGACAATATAATGTTAATACTACGCATAGAGGCCAAGATAATGTATTTATATTTATTAAAGATGGTAGAAAGTTTATCCTCGTCCCTATGAGAACAGAGAACCAACCCAAGACTTATGAAGTTGATGAACGGTTTCTCATAACCAAACATGATTTCATTAATCAATTTGAGGTGACGAGAGATGTAGATGCATTAGTTGAAAAGGGAAAATATATAGAGCTAATGAACATCCCAAAGGATTTGAAACCAGTGTTGCAGGAGTTCAAGGCAATTGTGCTCGATGAACTCCTTAAGGAATTGTCTCCCATACGAGATATACAAAACCACATTGATCTTGTCTCAAGGGCAAGTCTGCCTAACTCTCCACATTATCAGAAAGAATGCGAGATCTTGCAAGCACAAGTGAAGGAACTGATCCATACTAGTCAAGTCAAGGAGAGCATGAGTACATATAGTGTTAGCTCAAGAACCTAATGTAAAGTACAGGGAAAAGGCTGATAAATATTTGCACCATAAATTATTTGAGTATAATGAGCGAAGTCCTTTGAGTAACTCGAGGATGAGTTTTTTCCAAGTGGAGGAGTCTGATGTAGGACGTGGCATCGATGCATTCCTAGCATGGTTGGACCAAAAGAGGTGAACAGTAAATTGGCCATAACTTTTGATTCGGTATCGTTACAAGGCGCACAACCTATCAATCTTTACTGCAACGGGCCATCCAAGGTGAACTAACCTACAAAGTGAGTTATATCTATCCGTTTTGCTAGAAAACGCACGCTTTCAACTCAAAAACAAAATTTTAAGAAAAAATACAATTTTTAGTAATTCCAATTTTTGTAATGTTTTCTTATTTTTAGAGTTTTAGATTTTCTTATTTTTAGAAATAACTTTTAAACATGTTAGGACTCTTCTAAAAGTTTATTTGGAATTTTTATTTTTAGAAATTAGGCTTTAGAAGAGTTTTACTAGAATTAGGATTTTTATTTGAGTTAGAATTTTACTATTTTTGGTAATTACGAATTTTGGTTTAGGTTTTTCTTCTTTATTAATATTGTAATGGGGGCACGTACAGAAGGGACAATTATCAATCAATTAATTTTCAAATTTATTTCTAATTTTCCTAATTTTTTTCCTCGTGGATTCAAGGAATCTCTATGGGGAGTCCGGAGAAGCTCCGTGGATTCGGAGTAGTTATCCCTGAGGAAGACGGTGATCAACCTCATCACGTCGATCCCTACATCGTGAACTCGTACTTTTTGTTTATTCCAATCAATCATTCATCAACTCTCAAATTAGTTAATGGCCAACTACTCTACACAAAGTTATAATGGAACAACACGAGATTAGATCTCACTGAGTTCAACTCTTGTTCTCAACCCAAGACCAATATGAGCCTTTATATATATAGCCTGAGATGTCTTATATAGACATACGAAAACTAAGATCCAAAAAGATCTTAAGAATCTAGACTTAATTAATTTTAGACCTAACTCATATCGTAAAGATTTTTTTAAGAGGTAACAACATATTATTAAAAAACTCACAAAAGCAAGAAAAGAATACAAAAACCAAAGGACTCAAAATGGGAGGGCAGCCCAAAGCTACCTTAACATTTTCAAAATGACCTCATTCACCCCCTCACTTTCATTCCTAAAACATTGCCCATTCCTAGAACCCCAAATGACCCACAACACCACCATAATGAGCAGCCACCATAAGGCTTTTTGGGCTTTGCCAACTCCGTGTCAGGCCTTTGGTAAATCTTCTACAGTCTTTGGCATTACCCAATGAGTATTAAACCATGAAAGAAACTAATCCCAAACTCTCATAGCAAAAGGTCAAATGTATAAAAGGATGGTCAATCGACTCCCCGTTATGCATGCAAATTAGGCATATGATCGGAAGGATAGGGCTCTTCTTTGAAAGTTATCAACTGTTAGGATTCTCTTCCGCCCCACCAACCAAACATATGATGCCACATGAACAAAATATCCCTGATTATTGCACCAAATATCCACCCAGAATCAAACACGTGAACCTTTACCCACCCCAAAGGAAATGCCCCCACTCACGATGTGTTGCGTAGCTGCAATCGGCTTTCCAAAGCCCTAAAGCTCTATATAAGGAGGTAATTTCTACAAACCAGCCTCTCCCACAAACTGTACTTGGCAACTATCATGCTTCTCCAAAGTCTTTCCTCCTCCGTGCCAAATCCCCATATCCATTTACCTAAAAGAATCATATTCATATCGGCCAAGGGTTTTATACTCACTCCCCATTCTACAATTGGTTTGCAATCCTCATCCCACCTTAAAAGGTAGAACTCTCTCTTCATTAACACCATTCCCTAAGAAGTCCCTCCTTAGCTTTTCGAGCTTGTCCATCATCAATCTCAGGCATTTGAATAGGGGCATAAAGTACACATGCATATTGGAGAAAACCGTCTTAATCAACATTTGGTGGCCACTCAATGAAAGATATCTACACTTCCAAGATGCAAGTTTCCTCTCAATCCTTTCGATCACCTTATCCCACAGGTGTTTGACCGACTTCCCAATGCAGAGAAGCAATCCAAGGTACTTCGATGGAAAGGAGTCGGAGCGACAACCAAAAGCATTAGCATACCGGAGGAGATCGTCATCTTCAACATGCACTCTAAACATCTCAGATTTAATAACATTAACATTAAGACCCGAGAGCGCTTTGAAACACATGATAATCTTTCATAAGTTTCGAACTGAATCCACTTTCGCCACATAAAAGAGAAGCGTATCATTCGCATATTGGAGGTGATTAATGTTGCCTTCAGGGCCCGAGATGTTGAAACTGTAACAGAGACTGTTCTCCTCACCTTTCAACGCATCATGCTAAGGCCTCAACAATAACCACAAACAAATATAGTGAGAGGGGATCTCCTTGTCTAAGACCATGGGAAGCTCTAATGAATCATTTGTGCGAGACCCATTTGCCAAGATAGAGGCACCAAGCCGACTAAATACGTGAGTTGATCCATCCCCTCTACTTTGAGCCGCATGCCATTCTACCAAGCATGTAATCCAGGAACTCCAGTCCACATGATCGCTATATTTCTCAATATCTAGCTTGCATACTAGCTCGCTTTTCGTCTCTTAACACCTTGAGTCAATGCATTCGTGGGCCATAAGAGAAATATCCAAAATCTGTCTATCCAATACAAAGGCCCCCCGATTCTTCAAAATAACCTTAGAGATGGCCTCCCTGAATCTTAAGGCAAGAATCTAAGCCAAAATTTTGTAAGTGCCCCCAATATGGCTGATCGATCTAAAATCTTTCAATTGCTCAACCCCATCCGCTTTAAGAATGAGGACAATAAAAGAAGCCCCCAGTTCAAACGAGAGACGACCATGCTCCAAGAACTCCACTACAAAATCCATAACATCCCTCCCCACAAGATGCCAAAATATCTATATATATAAAATAATAAAATAAAATAAATAAAAGTGATAAGGAAGCCATCCAGTCCTAGAGCCTTTTCCCTGCACATGGATCTAATAGTTGTTTCGACTTCCTCTTTAGAGAAAGATCGTCCAAGGAAGGACACGTCATCAAGAAAGATGGCGAAACTGCAAATTGACTAATTTCGGTATGCTCTATCGCTCGCCGGAAAGTTATGGTCCTTGCTCATGATAGTTACCCCGTCCACCACTAAACTAGATGTTTTGTTTCCACGAGCTACACTATGGAAGAATCGGGTGTTTTGTCCCCTTCTTTCAACCATATTGCTCTTGATCTGATGTAGGACAATTAACCACTTGCTCTAAAAGCTCGAATTGATAGAGCATGGCGAATTAATCCCTTTATCTCATAGCCCGGGCCCCAAATCCATGAGTTAGCTCCTTGGCCGAACCCTCCTCGTGGGCCCCAAATCCATGGGTTCAACCCCCTCGTGGGCCCCAAATCCATGGGTTCTGCCTCACACAGGCCCCAAATCCATGGGTTCTACTGGCCACCCACCCTAAGTGTGCCCTTGCATCCCACAGGCCACCCCGCTTGAGCCCGATGTGAAAATGCCCCCGCATTATGATCACTAGCGCCATCTAAACTCTTCTTCCCTAGCTCTATGCGCATATCTGCGGGAGAGATCAGCCCTTCTCGTTCTATCTTCTTCCGACAGTCCTCGGGCCTCTTCTGTAAAGTTTAATCATGGATCTCCTCTACCGACTTATCAACTTCTTCTTCCCTTTTGTCGACAATCTCTTTCTTCCACAACCTCAGCTTTTCTTTCAACAGTTAAAGTTTTCTAGCTAATCTAAATCCGGCATAACCTTCGACTGAAAATGAGGACCACGACTCTACTATAGACTTATCGAAACCCTCAACTTCCAGCCACAATAACTCGAATATAAAAGGTTTTGGACCCCAATTTTCCTCATCAATATCAAGCATTATAGGTCTATGATCTGAAATGACACTTGGTAACCCCCACCATCTCATGACGCTCGACCTCAAAACTGCTTCCACCTCTCTGTCGAGACATTGGTGTTCTCCTTCCCAACCACTGCTTCTCTATAATAGATGGGTTCCTTTCCTTTACATCCATTGTCAACCAAAAGGTTGGCTTAGTCTCCGAGATCTGCCTTCCCCATATCCCCAGCTACAATGCTTCTGCACTTTCCTCGCAAAAGGAATTTTCCTCTCCTTGCTCTTTAATGCAAGGACAAACCGAGCTCTCTAGGCCCTAATCTTCTTCCCCCCAAAGACCTCTCTATGAAGCATCTCCATCACTCGGTTGAGCTCCCCCCAAGCTTAGGCGAACGAATGTGAAACTTCGGGGCACCATTGTGGACCTATCTCTAGGCAAGACAACCTCCATGACTACACCTGCCCTTCCAAAGACCCTGGAGATATTTACTAGCAACCATCCCACCTGGAAACCTTCGACAAAGAGAGTCGGGTATTCCCGCAGGAAGTTATTCGCCTTCCCATTATTCTCCGACTCCGCTCTCATACATCTTCCATAGTCCACTCCTCTTCTACCCCTCTGTGCCCTGTCTTCACACTTTTGATACCACCCCTCATTGCCTGTCAGGTCCGTCTGACCCCTGGCATTCATACCAATTTCCGGCTACTTCCCAAGATCGCTTTCATGCACCTTCCATGGCCTCCGCATCAAACTTATGAATCAAAACACCTTACTGGGGGAGAAATGGAGACAAAATTTGAGAACAAATCAAGTTTTATTAGTCCATCTAACTTTCTAGGGCTTAAACAACCTCTAAAGATTGACATCCAAATTTAAAAAATGAAAAGGAAACACTAACACCTTTCGAAACAGAGAGAGAGAGAGAGAGAGAGAGAGAGAGAGAGAGAGAGAGACTAGCAACTAAAAAGATTTGAAGTCTTAAAAGTTTTGTGCAGAATAACCAAAATATATTGAGTCTGGATTGTTTTACATCCATTTTGGCACTTAAGTGATCCATCACAGTCAACTAATTAGGTCAGTAGACCATAGAAACCAATTGGACCATTAACCCAAGTCCAGATATATCATATCCCCCTTGATTTAGCCCAAATCATCTATCTAACCTATTTGGACACTTGAAGTGGTATATAGATCAGCAACATGGAGAGTTGAATAATCCAAATATTTAATCAAGTTTCCAATATTTGAACAAGACCATTAGATGAGCTTACCTGGGTCTAATGTTCAATCCTATGGCCTAATCTTTTATTAGATAACTATTATAGCTATCTGGGGCCCATCTGAGGGTGATGGATGACTTGGATGCATTATTTATCGACAATGAGATTAGCATGAACATCGCATCAAACAGATAGGTCAGCTAAAGACAAAGGTAGAGAGCACCCAACCCTATAAGGATTGCTTGGAAAAATGTGTACCAACCAATGAGCCATAGATTCCCAACGAATTGCTTATTATGACCATATTACAGGAAATCTAGATGGCATGACATCAATCCAGTGTTCATATTATCGGCGAAAAATCGATAATATCGCCGATATTATCGGTGTCGCCGGAGTTGCGACACCGAAACTCACTTTTTTCGTTTCTCTTCCTAATATCGGCGAATATTCGGCGATTTTATCGATTTTTCTTGTAAAATACCGTTGTCGACTAGAAATTGCGGCCCTGTCAAGGGATAACTGTAGCCAACAACTCCTGGATGATAATATCGGGGACGGCGTAAGTAAAAAAAAAAAAAATCGGAAAAAAGGGAGAAAAAGAAATTTTTGGAAGTGTACCTTTAGAATAGGATCGTTGATCACGGGCCTGTCAAATGATGATTCCGGCGAAGAATATGCGATATCGTAGGAATTTTTTAAGATTTTCGGGATTTTAGGGTTCCCTCTCTTCTACGGGTGTGTTTTGCGGGAGTTTAGGGTTTTGAAACCCTTTTACAGGGAGCGGAAGGGAATCGGATTGCGTACTGAGTTACACAGTACGCTCTTATCGTACTGAGTAAACTCAGTTGGGCCCACCGTGAAAATAAGTAGTTTATCCACACCGTCCATACGTTTTTTCAGCTCATTTAAGTGGTTGAGCCCAAAGTTGAAGCATATCCAACTCTCAAGTGGATCATAAGACGGGAAACAGTGGGAATAATGATTTCCACCGTTGAAACCTTCCTACGCCCTACAGTGATGTCTATTTATCATCCAAGCGGTTAATAATATCACAAAGACATGGATGAAGGGAAAAAAAAAAAAACAAATATAAGCTTAATACAAAAATTCTGTGACACTCAAGAATTTTGCAAAGATACAAGTTCAATTCACACTGTTTCATGTGGTGCATTTGAGCTTCGGATATCTTTCAATTTTGGACCCATGTCATAAAATTATCTAATAAAATAGATGGACGGAGTGGATAAAATACATAGATCATGGTGAACCTCACAGAGTTTACTCAGTACGCCAAGCGTACTGAGTTACTCAGTACGCAATCCGCTTCTGAGCGGAAGTGATAATGGCCGTGGATTTTTCGCAGGAACTTCCTGCGCTAGGTGGGGCCCACCGTGATGTTTGTGAGAAATCCACTCCATCCATCCGTTTTCTAAGATGTTTTTAGCGCTAGAGCCAAAAAAATGAGCCGTATTTAATACTCAAGTGGGCCTAAAATGTGAGTATTGAACGTACACAGTTGAAATATTCATGGGGCCACAGAAGTTTTGAATTAGGCTAATATTTATGTTTTCAATTCATCCCAGCAGGAATGACGTTATTAACGGTATGGATGACATGTAAACATCACTTTCTACCCCAGAGAGTTTTCAACGGTAGGAATTTTCCTAACCACCTTTTCCTCTAGTGCGGCCCACTTGACTCTTGGATCCTTCGCACTTTTGGTCTCAAGTCCTAAAATGGGCTCAGAAAACAGATTTACAGTGTGGATTTCTCAAAAACATCACGTTGGGTCCCACCCAAGTTTCCAGCGCAGGAACTTCTTGCGAAAGGCTTTTGCAGGAAATCCAGGTCCACGGATTATGTGTTACGCGTTGGTCTGGAGCGTGCGACCTTGGGTGGCGTGGATGTCACCAAGTTCCGTGGACCACACCATGATGTATGTGTTATATCCACACGGTCCATCCATTTAGAGAGATTATTTTAGGTCATGAGCCAAAAAATGAGACAGATCCAAAGCTTGGGTGGACCACACCACAGAAAGCAATGGGGACAATGATTCCTATGGTAGAAAACTTCCTAGGGCCCATAGTGATATTTATTTGTCATCCAAGCTGTCCATAAGATCACATAATCATCGATGAAGGAAAAAAACAAAAATTACAGGGATCCAAAACTTCTATGGCCCCTAAGAAATTTTCAACGATAGACGTTTAATTCACACTATTCACTGCAGTGTGGTCCACTTGATTATTGGATATGCTTCATCTTTGGAATCAAGCCCTATAATTATATGGTAAAATAAATGGACAGAGTGGATAAAGTATATAAATCACAGTGGGCCCCACAGAGTTGACTTGGTCCATTCAACATAATAATTTACATGGTGCGCAGTGGACTTTCACGTCCAACTTGTTTAGGGTCTCGAGGGTAGGTGGCTCGGTGCTCTGTGGGGTCCATTATGATTTGATATATTTTATCAATGCCATCCATATATTTTGCCAGATAATTTTAGGGCATGAGCCCAAAAATGTGGCAGATCCGCATCTCATGTATACCACACCAAAAGAAGCAGTGGATTAAATACCCACCATTATAAACTTCTTAAGGCCATTGTAATTTTTTTTTTGCCATCCAACCTCTCAGGTAGTCCATTTGATCATCGGATATGCTTCATCAGAATCGAAAACACAATTATCAGCTTGATCGAAAACTTTCTGTGACACCTTAGAAGTTTTTAATGGTGGGATTAAATTGTTACTGTTTCCTTTGGTGTGGTCCAGTTGAGATTTGGATCTACCTCATTTTTTAGACCATGTACTAAAATGATATGTTGAAATGGATGAATGGGGTGGATTTCTGGCATATATCATGGTGGGCCCATGGAACACTGTCCAGTAGCCACCTCGTTATTGGAAACATGATAAAACAAATGCATTACGGTGTGTACACAAAGTCCTTACGCTAGGACATGATTTGGCTAGTGATGTTAGCCAGATGGCTAGTGGTTGATGCTATGTGGGCCTAATCGTGATGTATTTATTTGATCCATGTTGTCCATCCATTTTTTTTAAGATAATTTTAGATCTTGATCCAAAACATCAAGCATATATAAATATCGAGTGGACCACATCACAGGAAATAGTAGCGATTGAATGTCCACCAATAAAAACCTCCCAGGGTTCGTTGTAATGTTTATTTGACATCCAACCTGTTGATTAGGTCATACGGACCAATTTGTTGCAAAACTTGTGGCCCTTAAGAAGTTTTTAATGGTGGGCATTCAATCAACACTGTTTCCTGTGATGTGGTCCACTTGAGATTTGGATCTACCTATTGTTTGGGCTTATACCATAAAATGATCTGGAAAATTGGATGGATGCGTCAGTATGTCAAACCAGTGCCATATCCAAGCCATCCATCACCAAGTATACCACTATATAGATTCCATGTCTCAAGAAAGGTGTACTTTTTTAGTTTATTAACTTTTGCATGGCTTAATCATTATATGCTATTTGCATTTGTATTATATGAACTCATTTTGGTTACAATTGGAGTGATTTCTTACAACAGAGCATGCTTTTTGGGCCCCATTAAATGAAAACTTATTATTTAATGCATTCTTTTTGTAATTTTTTTATTCATAAATATGCAAATATGTGTATTTAGGCATGTCCTGAAGTTTCACTGAAAAATTCCATCACTTTCCCCATGTTTCGCCATTTTTCTTCACATTTCCGGTTATCGGCGATATTATCGGCGATAACGATATTATATCTTTATCTCCAGTCAGCGAAACTTGTAGCGATACCGACAACTCGAACACTGCATCAATCCAATGAGATTTTTCCATATCATACTTGGTCATCCATGGATGTATTTTCGCCACGTCCAACAATGTTTTGTGCAAAAGAAAATCATCCTCAAGTTCATGAGAGATGATCTGCCACTAGAGGGCGGCAAGACTAAGGCTATTATTATGATGTTGGATAATGTTATGGATGATGACATTATTGTACAAATCAAGAAGTGATTGTGTCATCAGCAAGAATGCAACGAATGGGAAGTGAGATGCAACCGTCACCGACAATGAAAAAGATTTTGTGGGAGACAAGTATCTGTGAGAGAAAGATAAGGAGCACACTCAGTCAAAGTCCCGTGTAGCTCACATTGAGGACTTCACCATCAACTTCCACCAAGATGGAGAGGATTTGCCAAAAAAGACACATCAAGATCTCAGATCAAGAGTGGCTTTTAGTTGAGGATGAGTTCTTTTCGTGTCAAGGGAAATTGATGCATCTAGGACCATACACGGTCCATAAAAGGATGCATCCAGGCCACACAAGCTGGCTCATTGAAGATTGACTAAGAGAAGTCATCTAATTGGTTAGTGGAGCCAATAAATCCAATTGGAGAAATAAAGAACTAATTGGACTATGAGATCCACAGGTCCAATCAGGTGATGATTTCCGCAAGTGCATACACACACGCGTGTATATACTACGCGCGCATACACGCTCACGCACCCAAATCGGACTTTTTAGTGATATATAATGCTCTTTAGCTCAATTAGATTATAATAAGGGTGTATACACAAACAGCCTGTATCATTGGCATTATAAACGGCCAAATAATGTATGCCCCATAAATGACCTATAGGGTTTGTTAAAAGTATTGTGGGTCCATACATTTTAGGTCTTTAGGCCCCTTTGGCTTTGGTTTATTGATTGGGTTTAGTTTAGGCCCGAGTTTGGGCTCATATGAATGTGTTTTAGTTAGTCCTTAAGCAAGGAGGGCAATTTTTTAATTTCAGTTGTAATGACTCCAGCCCTAATAAAATAAGATGGAAAAACCATGAGGCTAGCATGTGAACAGTTGTTCATCCTCTCTTCTTTTCTTCACCTTTTCTATTTTCTCATCTTTCTCCTTTTCTTCTCTAGTTTCTGTTAAAAGCATTCTTCTTTCCCTATTCCACATGGAATCAGAGCCCAACTTGGAGTGATTTGGGCCACGGACCTCTTTTCTTCAAATCCCTAATATTTGGATCAAGCTTAGAGCTCCCCAAACCCTAGTGGATTGATCAGAACTTACAAAAAAGGTGGTTCTCGTTGCATTTGTGCAGAAAACATGTTGTTTTCCGCAGTTTCTGTCAAGTAAATGGAATCACTCGCAAAAAGGGAGTGTTGGAGCCTCAAGATGAAGGCTTGCTTATTGTTCTATTAAGGTAACGTTTAGGTGCTTTTCCTTCAGCTACTCTTCTGTGGTGGAAACACTTTTTGATATTTTTTGCATATCTGTTAAGTTGTGTGAGATGCGTGGATGTTATTGATGGGTGTTCTAGTTGATGAGGGGTTGGAAATTCTTATGTGATTTTGTTGCAAGGGATAGTTGTGCTTGGACCTGTTTATAGATCAACACTTGTCATTCTAAATTGAAGTAAATCAGTCCCTAGCCTGTTATGGAGCCAAAAAAATGCAGTTAGTGGTTCCTCATCATTAGGAGAGGTGTTTGGACCTTCGTTTAATGCGTCCATAACCTCCGTGAAATTGAATGGGAAGAATTATCTTCACTGGGCTAAACCGATTGAAGTTTTTTCTTGGCTCGGGAAAATGATAATTCCTCATAGAATCTAAACCAGAGGAATTTGATCCTAAATTCAGACAGTGGATGTGTGATGATGCCCACATTAGATCATGGTTATGGAATAGTATGGAACCCAAGGTTAGCTCTAATTTAGTGTTTTTGAACATTGTGAAAGATGTTTGGAATACCGTAAGAAAAATGTATTCCTCGGAGAAAAACATCTCACGAGTCTAATAGTTGTATGAGCATATTTTCTTGTTTCAAAAGGGAGACAAATCTCTTGGAGAGTATTTTGCTAAACTTCCTAGCATGTGGGAAGAGCTCTTGATATATCATCCTATTACTTCCAATATTACTCTTATGAAGAAGCAATTGAAATATATGAAACTAGTGAAGCTTCTATCTGATTTGTCAAAATAATATCAATCGACTAAAGATCAAATTCTAAGTGGCATATCAATTCCCTCATTGGCGGAAGTTTATGCTAGACTTCACTTCAGCAAGTCTCTCTTGCAAATGACTCGAATAGTGCTTGTGTTAATGTGTCTGATAAAATTGCATGTTGGTCTCTTCATCTGGTTTCACTGGTGTGCATGGAGTTTGTGGAGGTCGAACAAGTCGTGGTATGTATCGTGGTGGCAGAGGTGGTAAATTATCAGGGGACATAAAGGTGGCCGTGGCGGCAGAGGAGACTACATATGCACTCACTATGGTCTGTCAAATCATATTGTGGACTTCTGTTAGGATCTTCATGGGAAGACATCGAAGGTTAATCAGGCTCTTGTGATGGATGATGTTTCTGCTGATGAGAGACCTACCTTGTCTACTCCATTGACAATCAAATTAGTGTCTCACCATCAAGGGAAGAATATGCACGGTTTCTCTCATCTAATGGCTCTATATCCAATAATGTTCTTTCCGCCTCTACAGCCACTTTAGCTCAAACAGGTAAAATGTACCTCTTGTCATCTCTTTCTTCTCCCTGGATCTTCAACTCTGAGGTGTTAGATCATATTTCTGGTAATCAGAGTTCATTTTCTTCCCTTGATCATATCTCGTCAAATATATTTGTTACTTTGGCGGATGGCACCCCGTCTACTGTTGTTGGATTGGGTACTACTCAGCCAAACGCATTGTATCTTTATCTTTTGTCTTGTATGCCCCCAAATTCCATTTTAGTCTTTTATCTATTAGTAAACTGACAAAGTCTCCGAATTGTTGGCTCGTTATTTCCTTCCTATTGTGTTTTTCAAGACCAAGACCTCGAGACAGGCAGGACAATTAGTGGAGGTCATGAGAAGAATGATCTGTATTATTTGGAGGGGGAATTAATAGGTGTTGCCATGCTTCATGAGAATCCAATAATTCAATGGCATCGTCCCTTAGGTCATCCATCTCTCCATAATTTATAGACTCTTATTCCATCCCTTCCAAAGATGCTATATTCAGAATACGAAACGTGCCCACTGAGTAAACATCATAGATCTCATTTTCCGTCCATGATTGATACTAGGAGTGATGTTCCTTTTAAATTAGTTCATTGTGATGTGTGGGGATCAACTTGTGTGTCTAGCTTATCAGGCTTTAAGTACCTTTGTTCTCTTTATTGATGATTTTCCAAGATGGCATGATTACATCTTATGAAACATAAGTTAGAATTCTTTCATATATTTCAGAATTTTCATAATGAAATAAAAAATCAGTTTAGTGCAGATGTGTATGTTTAAATCTGATAATGCTTTGGAATTTGTTTCTCGGGATTTTCAAAAGTAAATACAAGGTCATGGTATTATCCATCAGACTTATTGTGCTTATACATCTTAACAAAATAGGGTGGCTGCACAAGAATCGACATCTGATTGAGGTTACTCGTGCTTTATTGTTAGAAATGAATGTTCCACAATCTCATTGGGGTGATGCATTCTTACTGCATGTCATTTAATAAACAGGATGCTTTTGTCAATTTTAGGTAGTAAAACAACATTCTCATTACTATTTCTTGATCGACCAGCTTTTTATGTTCCCCCCAAAGTATTTGGCTGTACTTGTTTGGTCCATCTGCCTAAGTATGGTCAAGATAAACTTACATCTTGTTCTGTGCAATGTATATTTTTAGGACATTCTCATTTTAAAAAAGATTATTGGTGTTATTGTCCTTCTCTTAAAAAGCACTTTGTGTCAGCAGATGTTACCTTCTTTCAAGATGTCCCATTATATGGTCAAACTGGACTTGTTGCAGAAGTGGTGCCTGTGGAGGTTCCCTTACCAATGTTTTCCCACCAGATTTTGATGTCGAGGAACCACCATCCCAGAAGGATCTCACAAAGACATATTATAAAGAGAGAGAGAGAGAGAGAGAGAGAGAGAGAGAGAGAGAGACGACCAAGTATCACAGAATATTCCCTCTCAATTGAAGCCATCAGCTTCTGCACCTAATGAGGTTCTCCCTATTTCTAAGTCTACGGAGAATGGCAATGATCTCCGCGTTGCAATTCATAAAGGTAAACATTCATAAGCCTCTCATTCAATCTCCAATATTGTTACTTTGAACCACTTGTCCACAAAGTATCAGAAGTTTGTTCTTACCTTGTCTGTTGTCTCTATTCCAAAGGCCATTCGGGATGCACTGTTGGATTAAAATTGGAAAAGAGCCATGGATGAGGAGATAATTGCAATGTATTCCAATAATACATAGGTACTAACTGATTTGTCATCAGGTAAGACACTAGTTAAGTGTAGGTGGGTGATGCAGGACAATTAACCACTTGCTCTAAAAGCTCGAACTGTTAGAGCATGGCGAATCAATCCCTTTATATCATAGCCCAGGCCCCACATCTCATGGGTTAGGACCTCAGTCGAACCCCCCTCGTGGGCCCCAAATCACATGGGTACCGCCTCACACAGGTCTCCCGCCCTGAGTGTGTCCCTGCATCCCACAGGCTACCCTACTCGCGCCCGGTGTGAAAATGCCCCTGCATTAATCACCCCCGGTGAGAAGTCTCGAACACGAGACCTCCCGCTTTGATACCAATTTGATGCAGGACAATTAACCACTTGCTCTAAAAGATCGAATTGTTAAAGCATGGCGAATCAATCCCTTTATCTCATAGCCCAGGCTCCACATCTCATGGGTTAGTACCTCGGCCGAACCCCCCTCGTGGGCCCCAAATCACATGGGTACCGCCTCACACAAGCCACCAGCCTTACACAGGCCACCCACCCCGAGTATGTCCCTGCATCCACAAGCTACCCCACTTGAGCCCGGTGTGAAAATGCCCCTGCATGAGTGGGTTTGCACGGTAAAATTTCTTCCTAACGGATCAATTAATCGTTATAAAGCCAGATCGGTTGCCAAGGGATATACTCAAGCTAATGGAGTAAATTATCTAGATACATTTTCTTTGATGGCCAAGCTCAATTCGGTTTGAGTTCTTACATTTGTTGTTGCAAATCATGATTAGGCCCTCTTTCACTAGATGTTAAAAATGCATTTGTGCATGGAGAATTGCATGAAGAAGTTTAAATGGAGCAACCTCCTAGGTATGTTGCTCAAGGGAGACATTTAAAGTGTGCAAGATAAAGAACTCTATATATGGATTGAAGCAGTCACGGCCTGTTTTAAGAAGTTCAGTGGTGTGGTGGTATTGTATGATGTCTAAAGTGTGCAAATTAAAGAAATCTATATATGGATTAAAGCTATGATGCGGACATCAGTGGTGCACCATTTAGAGTGTACCAGAGGAGGAGGCGTCGCTAACAAAGTACTGGAGTGGAAGAGTTGATGTGGATGGACGTTGGGTCCATCAGACCTATTTTCTAAGGCGCTGCGAGTGCAGGAGCAGCATGACCGCACTCTGGCTATAGATCCATGAGTCGAATTTCATACCCTACCACACGGGTATTTTAGTTTTAGGCATTTTTGTTCTTTTCCTTATTTCAGTGGCTTTATTACATTTTCTTTACTTTTCGTCTTTTTTTGTTATTTTTTTGGTTTCAGGGGCTTTAGTGCACTTTTATTTTTTCTATAGCTTATATATACGTTGTGAGAAACTCTATTTTCATTATTGAATCAATAGAAATTCGTCTCTTTTCTTCCTCTTTATTCAAGAGATTAGGGTTTCAAGATTGGCCCTTAGGTGTTGAGGATTCCACCCCGATTTCAGGTTTCCTTCTTTCTAGATCTTCATGGGCATGAAAAGGTATGAATCATCCTCCTCCTTTTCTTTTGACGACAAAAGGACCTGTACTTTCTTCATCTCAAACCCTTCATTCTTCACCCCTTTCGTTCCTCTCTAGAAATTCCCTTTCTAAGAGGGATCGTTAGTCAGTAGAATCAGATGCAAACTTAACTGTGGACTGACTTATGCTAGATCTGGGATATTCTCATATCCCTAAGTCCCCCCTTTTTACTATTTACGCGATTTTATGCTAAGGGGCATGATCCTAACGGAATGACATCATCTTTGTTTTGAAGTTTACCTAATCCCTTTGACTGGAAACGGTTAGTTAATTGGTGTATTTATTTGAACATTCTTTAACCTGATTATATATGCATATAGGATTAGGTCATCACATGTCCCTGCATCAAGTTGTCACCAAGAGCCTGGTTTGATAAGTTCAGTGGTGTGGTGGTATCGTATTAGCTAAAGAGGAGTATAGTAGATCACTCAGTATTCTCAAAGCATACAACATCTGGCTATATTATCCTTGTTGCTCAAGTGGATGATATTATAATGACAGGTGATGACTTGGAAGGTATTGAGAAGCTAAAGTTTATCTTCAATCTCAGTTTCAAATCAAAGATCTTGGTATTCTTCGATATCATATGGGCATTAAAGTGGGTAGATCTAAAGCTGAAATAAATTTCTGTCAAAGAAAATATATTTGTGACTTATTAAAAGAGACATGTATGCTAGGCACCAAGCCGGCAGATACACCAATGGATTCTCAACTCAGACTTAAGCCCGGAGAAGAAGCGGCATTAGCAAAGCCTAACATGTATAGAAGACTTGTTGGTAAGGTCATATATTTGACCATTATAAGACCTGATATTGCCTTTTCTTTTAATGTGGTTAGTCAATTTATAAAAAGCCCAAGAGCCCCACATTTAGCTGTAATCATGAGAATTCTTAGGTGCTTAAAGGGTACACCTGGGAAAGGTATCTTGGAGAATTCTTTGGTGCTTAAAGGGTAAATCTAGGAAAGGTATCTTGTATAGATCTCATGGCCATCTCCAAATAATCGGTTATTCCGATGCAAATTATGCAAGGTCGTGATATGACAGGCAGTCAACTATAGGTTATTGTACCTTCCTTGGATGAAACATGGTTACTTGGAAAAGTAAGAAGTAGAATGTGGTTGCCAGGTCAAGTGCTAAGGCAAAATATAGATCAATGGCCCACACCACTTGTAAGCTTATTTGGCTTAAATCCCTCCTTGAAGAATTGGGATTTGTTGTCCAAGGTCCAATGCCTCTGCATTGTGACAATCAAGCTACCATCCACGGTGCCAACAATCCAGTGTTCCATGAGAGAACGAAGCATATAGAGGTCGATTCTCACCGCATTCAAGACAAGATCTCTCAAGAGGAAATTTACACTCTGTATATTTCCTCCCATGATTAGGTTGCAAATCTATTCACCAAGGCTCTTGAGAAGTCTCAATTATTAAAGTTTGTATCCAAGCTAGACACATATGATATTTATGCTCTAGCTTGAGGGGGAGTGTTAAAAGTATTGTGGGTTCACACGCTTTGGGTCTAGGGGCCCCTTTGGGCTTTGGTTTGTTGATTGGGTTTAGTGTGGGCCTGAGTTTGGACCCATATGAATGTGTTTTAGTTAGTACTTAAGAAAAGAGTGCGATTTTGTAATTTTAGTTGTAATGACTCCATCCCTAATAAAATAAGATGGGATAAACACGAGGAGGCTAGCATTTGAGCAGTCATTCCTCTGTTCTTTTCTTCACCTTTTCTTCTATTTTCTCATCTTTCTTCTTTTCTTCTCTCTAGTTTCTGTTAAAATCATTCTTCTTTAGCTATTCCACATAATTGATGTATTGAGTTAAGAGTATTTCAGTTGTACCTAAGAAAAGAGTGCGATTTTGTAATTTTAGTTGTAATGACTCCATCCCTAATAAAATAAGATGGGATAAACATGAGGAGGCTAGCATATGAGCAGTCATTCCTCTGTTCTTTTTTTCTTCACCATTTCTTCTATTTTCTCATCTTTCTTCTTTTCTTCTCTCTAGTTTCTGTTAAAATCATTCTTCTTTAGCTATTCCACATAATTGATGTATTGAGTTAAGAGTATTTCATCCTTCAAAAAAAAAAAGTTGTAGATTTGTACTCTTTGGTTGTTTTTTAAAATCCTATATAGGAGAATTATTTATCATCAATTTTGAATAGGAAAAGGTCATTTTATGTGGACCATGGGTGGTAATGGACCTGACTAGGGCCACATCTCAGTTAGCTCTAGCTTGGCCGTAGTCCCCTAAGCCTTGCCCCGAGCCCGACCCTGGTCCTAATTAGCTAAAAAGGCTTTGGCCCTAGCCCAAAAGGACCAGTCTAACCATAAAAGATTAATAGGGGCAAAAATAAAACTAATCCACTCATCACATGGGCGTGCATTGATTCAGACCATTGGGTGTTTATTGATTTCAACCATGTAGCTTGCATAATTAGTGGAGCACCTGATCTTCACACCATGTGATTTTCATGTTGACCCACATTTTGCACAACTAAGATGTTCTGCACAAGATAGGCACAAACTACTTTAGGGAAAATATTTTGGGTTGGGCATGGGACTGACTTGGCCGGGGCATGGATTTCAATCCTAGGCTCGACCCCGAGGCAAGTTTAGGCACCCAGGCCCTCACCTTATAGGCCCGGGCTTCCCAGCCTTAACCCTATATGGAACCAATGGAATCTACAGTTTTTGTATTAATAAATAAAAATTTTAAATTTTAAAATTAAAAATTAAAAAAAAAAACTATTAATTTATAGCCACACTAATGAACTAGATACATAAAATGATGACTGAATGAAAATTTTTTAAGTGACACCACCAGGGATTGAACCCTAATCACTCACACAAACTACACTGTCTCCACCAGCTCATCTAACAACTATGAATGAAGTTTATTTTATTGGTCAAAAAAATGAATTAAGATTATTAAAGCTTTTCTTGAAGCGTGTGCTTCTTCTATCCTCCTTAGCATATGTTGCCCCACATGTAGATCTCTTTCTTCTAGTTCTAGTTGAATAAAGTTTGTTTTGATTTATATCCAGTCTATTATCTTAGTCACTGTCTCAATCATGTAGCAGTGGTGAAGCAATTGAGCTTTAGCTGGTATGTATCCAGTGGATAAGAGCCCTCTATACAAAGATTCAACCTATGCATCACAAACCCTGTATAATTGACATACTAATGTCATCCCTAGGCATTACATAGAAATATAGGTATGTAACTTGGACAACAGCACAAATCAAATGTGCATGTCAGACGAGATCACATGGTTTCCACCATAGGGACCCTGGAAAAATTGGAGATGCTAACACATCCACACAGTTAAATGATGATGGTTTAACATACTATTATATGGATATCAGTTATTACACATGTTAGGAGTGAACCGGTTCAAGTTGAAGGCTCTAAAACTAAAAGGGCAAGGGAAGGCCCAAATAAACATGGGTGAGGCAATAAGAAAAGATTTAATGACCTATAGTTTCACCAAGGATATGGTCCATAATAGAGTGGAATGGCAAAAAGGATGTGTAGCTGACCCCAATTAGTTGGGATAAGGCTGACATCATGATTATGACGATCATCATCATCATTCATAAAAGCACGTATAACTAAAATACATCAAGACTATAAATACTATATAAAATGCATAAACATAAGAAGAAGAAAAAAAAAAAAAAAAAGAAGGTAACAACAACAAACAAACAAACAAACAAACCAAGGCTTTTAGCTGCTAATTATGTTGTTGTTTGTTTGAGAGTGTAAAACAAAGCAAAAGCAACTTTTGTAACCAATACTCAAGAAGAAAGCAGGTATACTTCATCAGGAAGGGTGCATCCAAAATATGGCATTTACACTTAAGATCAACGTCTCAAATAAGTTTATGTTGGTAATATATCAAAGATCACATATGTTCGTATTAGACCATTTAAAATTGTCTGTTTAACATGCTTCTCATCAACAATAGTGTTTCACAAACTGTGACAGTGTGACCATATTCACATGTGCATAAATTAAAGCTCAAGGGTGAACAGCATAACGCACCAAAGAACATATGACGTCTCTTCCCTTGCAAAGATTTACCCCACAGACCTTTTACTAAGGTATCTCTTCTGCTACAAACTTGTGCTCCTGCTCCTGCATCTTAGGCTTTTATACTTGCAAACATTTTGAAAAAGAGGATTCCCTACTCTAGCACCTAAATCCACTCCCGCTTCACTCCTGATTGTTCAATTACGGATATGAGTTGAATAATCTTAGTTGCTCCATTGCCTACCAAGAACTGATGAACGAAGAATAAAAGTATGCATCTACAAATTTTCAATCACTAATGAATGTGCATGGATTCCACAAACAGGAGCTGGCAGAGGATTCCAACCAAGAGCAAGATAACATTTGGTTCACTTGATGCATGAAAAATATAAACATCTAAAGAGCTTCAAGTTGAAAACCTGAAAGAGCTAAGAATCCAAGACATGGTATCTAGCTTAGCACATCCATTGTTACGAAAGAACATCAAAATCCTTGAACTAATTATGAAGGGTATCCATCACCCAGTCCTTTGTATCGGAAACTTGTTTCCCTTTCTATTTTTCTTTTCTTTTTTTCCTTTTTTCTTTTTTTTTTTTCTTTTTTCTTTTTTTTTTTTTTTTTCTTTTTTTTTTTTTTGTATCAAGAACTTTTTCCCTTTTGCTTGGAGCTTTTGCTTTTGATAAAACTAGGGGGTATGGCACGCCACACGGGAAACACACATTGAGGGAAGAAGAGAGAGAGAGAGAGAGAGAGAGAGAGAGAGAGAGAGAGATCAGAAGGGAAATGGTGAGGGCAGTATGCGGAGGAGGCTGCCTGGGTGTGGACTACGCCCAGAGAAAGGCAGAGTAGAGTGGGTAAAACCAAAGCTCCATGTAACCCGCCTAAATTTCTCTGTGAAATCTGTTCCACCCATTAGTTGGATGAGATCATGTTAGAGCATGATCCTAAAAATCAGGGAGATCCAAAACTCATGGCGAGCACAGCACAAGAAACAGTAGATATGGGGATGCTTACCATTGAAACCTTCTTGGAATCCACCAAACTGTTGGATCAGCTTCTTTTTTTTCGATCCATCCTGTTTGGAATGACTTTATCGATAGGATAAAAACATCATAGTGGTCCCCAGGATGGTTTGAATGGTGGACATCCCAATCCCAACTGTTTCCTGTTTCGTGGCCCACTTGAGACTCCAATCTACCTCTTTTTGGGGCTATCGTACTACCATGAGCCGGCGCAATAGATGGACAGAGTGGATGTCACACAGTCATCACAGTGGGCCCCACAGAATCTATTGTTGCACGGGCTCCTATAGGTGTGGCCAATACACAGAGGGGAGATGAGGGAGTGGGCTAATCACATGAAAGAAATCGAAGGATAAAAATGCGCTCCACTGAAGGGCTAGAGAAATCCCATTTTCCTTTTAAAATCAGAAGTTTACACCTTTCCTTATGACTAACTGCAAGGGTTAAATTGGCCAAATGCTCCTTGTGGTATATTAAATAGAGATTATTGTTGTCTATCCAACAAAAAGCTGTGACAAAAGGCATCAAAAAAGACAACATTCTATATGAGGTTTATCAAGCAAAACATCCACTGAATGAAAAGAAAAGATACAATCGGAACACAAACTGACAAAGAAACACACAGGTAAGATACGAAATTACCTAATTATGGGGTTGAACCATGAATGTTCTTCATTAAGGATAAGAAAATGCAAGTCAACATTATAATATGCCGCAAAGGGTCATTCATGTGATGATTAACTTCCTTCTTCATAAAACATGCAAAATATTGAAAACGAAATAAATTTAGCAAGGGTAAATTGAAGAAAGAAATGCTAAGAGTAAAGTTAGTAACATGCCTCTGAGTGATCACAAGGTGATTAGCCTAGTTATCTTCTTCAGATGCCTAACATGATTTTTTTTTCTTCTCGTTTTGAGAATTGGATAGATTGTAAGCAAAAGAACTGCAGAAAGATCAAATTAAGCCATTGAAGTGCTAACACAGTCAGAAACATCTTTGAGCTCCAAGATCCAAACAAATAACTAGTAAACAAAACATTTGCAACTCACAAAATGTCAAATAATTGAGGTTATTATTGCATCAAGACACGAGATGTCTTTCGCATTAGCAAATAAATATAAAAACAATCCACAACCGCCGAACAAAAAATCCACATTTGTCCTGTCACCGAGTTGTTGAACATTAGCCATGTGTGAAATAGAAATAAATGAAAAGGTAAAGTTAATTAATAGTTGTAACAAGAAAAAAAAAAAAAAGCATATGCATCAACTGACTATCCTCAGAAATCGGGATAGCAAACCCAAGACAACAATGAACTTGAGCTAAGCATCCTGCTCTTTAGTTGAGCTGGTTAGTGCACAGCACTGCACACCCCTACTGGAGGGGAGACCTGGGCTTGAGACGTTCAGACGTACTGGTTTCAGTCTGCCTAAACCAACTACCAAAAAAATGAGAAAGCTTAAAAGATGTATGATATTAAAGGATACCTTGACCAATCCCAGAACAAAACAAAAACAAAAAACAAAAAACAAAAGGGGGGGGGGGGGGGGACATGATGGGATGGGCCCCTGTCATGTATCATCCATTCTCCGCATTGAACTTTGAGCTATCACACCCAACTGGCCTTTCCCTGCTGACTGCTCATCATCAAAATCTTCATTTCTGAAACTTTTCTGACCCAGCATTTTGTTCTCTCGCATGGGATTCAAATCAAGGACCTCCCAACCCATGGGATGACCCTGACCAATGCTGCTTTGTGCCGAATCAATGAATGGCCCAATGTTGTCCACCATATTTGCCTTCAAATCACGATCTGCAAGTTCTTTCTTCCCCTCTGCATACATGGATGATGATTCAATATTTAAATCAGATCTAAAGTCATATCCAATGGCTGGACCACCTGCAACTTGATCTCCAGTCCCTTGACAGCCCACATCATTTATGGCTCCTAAGTCAGAGCTTCCTGCAGTGCCTTTCCTAGGCCTTTTCCATTTCTTTGTAGATGAGGTTCCATCATCTTCAAAATCTTCTTCTTCTCTATCTCGGTGCAAATAAACCCACAACTTTCTGTCGCCATCAAACTGTACACAAGGATCACGTTCATAATGCAAACGGTCAAGAGCCCCACTGACTACCTGGTTAATTTGAGCATCAGATACATCTTCCACAATATACTGGGAGTCTCTTATCAGGGTGCAGACATCTGCTCTGGTGCCAATACTTCCAGGCAACCTGGCTGCTGCATCCCTTACAAGACAGAGGATTGTAACATGCGGTGGTCGATCAGGCTTAAGCATAAAATGTTCTCGAGCTTTGGCACTACATCTTCTCAATGGAGCAACTATAGATTTTCTACCATCAGCGGCAGTATAAGAAAAGGCCCTGTCAGGAATTGAATATCTTAGAACTTCTTCACGGCGAAAATACGCCCTCATTTCATCAGAACTCGGGCTGATAGTGTTGAGACTCTTCTGAGCTCTTAGATCCTTAAATCTTTCCTTCTCGTCCACATTGGGCAACATTGGGGGCGGTGCTGGAAGGCTTCCTATTTGCTGAAGGGTATCTTGACCACTTTTTAGCCAATTAGCAAACGCATCAACCAATTTCACAAGCATCTTGTGAGGAACACCCCAAGCATCAGAAGATGTTTCCTCTTCAACCATGTCACGATCCAATGAACTTGAAGAAACTGGACCAATCCAGGACCAACTTTTAGTAGACTTTTCATAGCATACAAGTGCCTTCCAAGCCTTTGCTCCTAAAGGTGCTGTTTTAGACAAAAATATCTTTAGAACTCCTCTGACCAAATCCTGAAGGGGTTCCTGTGTTTCGAGAATGCAAGGATCTCCCGGGTTCGATCTCACACAATTGACAATTTCTTGAACAGTAAGAGAAGGCAAATTCTTTTGTCCTGTGTACTCTGGATAATTAACATCCAAATTCTCATTAGAAGGGAACTCCCCACCTTTGCTCTTCTCGAAATCCCTGTCGACCTCAGTGGTATCATCTGCATTCGAAGTTATCATTGCCCTTCGAACAGCTGAAAGAAGATGTACGATTGAGAATGAAAATCCAGTGTGAAGAGATGGTGTGATCAAAGTAAAGGGCTTCTTTGGCAGCTTTGTTTCCGGCTCTCCATCCGCCATTGCCCTTTCCGAAATAATCGAATTAGAAGTTACCACTGTCAAAGATCTACTTTCAGCATCCAATTTCTTTTTGCTTTGTTTCTTCATGAAATTGAGGTCACCAATGGGCTGCTGTGAAACAGGCTGTGGATAACTGGACTTATCTGGCCCATCTAAATGCATAAAATAAATCTTCCCCTTCTGCTTCCGTGTTATTGAGTTGCATCCTAATAACGGCATGCTTGACTTTTCATGAGCATCAGCCTCAGCTAGATAAGCTTTGGTTTTTTTACCTTTCTTCCCTGATTTATGAGTCCGTGCCTGTTCATTAACATTTGGCATCACATGCAAATCATCGTCCTCCAGAACTCCACGGGCATACTTGTCCATGTAATCTGACAGACGCATAGAATAGTCCAGGTCATCCTTCCCTTTCCGCCTTTTCTCTGCAGAATGGACCTTCACAAATGGTACATTTGACCTTCTACCATGATCATCATGCATTTGGCCATTCTGCACTGACTTATTAATTCGTTTTCGATCATCTACTAACTTAGAGGAAGTGGTGAATTTTTTTCCCTCCAGATGTACATTAGAATAGTGAGACTGGTAACTGAGCTCAGTTAACTTACCGCTCCGTGTTCCTTTTAAAGGAAACCGCTCGTCAAGATTACCCACTTCTTTGGAAGAGCATGTGACCCCATCAAAAAGTTGGTCATAATCTTTTTTATCACTCCTCATTAGTTTATTCACCTGTTCAGGATCATCAGCTGATTTGACATAGGCAGATCGAGCACCCTCGAAGGTGCCACTAGGATAGCTAGAAGGATAGAGATCTTCATCTTCATCAACCTCTTTGGATGAATCTGACTCTGTTTCTTCAATTCGGGAGAACATACTAATGCCTTTACAGTCTTCCTCATTCATTCCTCCATTTTGCACGGATATTCTTCTATTGGTCTCCTGTAATGCTTTGATCCCATGATGATGATCAGCCTGGCATGAAATAGTTCCATAAGATCGGACCGCATTTTTCTCACCAGTTTGGAACTCCCCTCCAGTCTTCTGTTTCTTGCTTCTAGAATTCGACTCATCGAATCTAACGGGATGATCCATAGAGAAGTCATCTTGATGTGCTTGTCTGTTCCGAAATGGTTGATTTCCAGCTAACCAGTCAGCTTGAGTTTCTTCCACAAACACCTGCCGATCCCTACCTTTTGCAGGATCCATCCCATCATCAACCAAGGACCTCCCAGGTTTCTCAGGATGCTTAGCCCTTTTCCCAGCATCACGGGAAGAATAATCATGAGATCTCTTGCAAATCGGTTTACCTATCAATATTTCAACGTCCACCACCTGTTTGACATTCCTGTTTCTACCATAACGATGCAAATTCTCTTTTTTTACCGGTAAAGGCAACCCAATGTAACATTCACTGTCTTCTTTTCCCAGTCCAATGCAAGCATCTGTGTCATATTTCTTCAAAAAGGCATCTTTCTTTCCCTGCATTAGTGATCTAACCTTATCCACTGTACTGCACTTACTGCCTCGTGCCAGATTCCTATTTTTCTGAGAATCAATTTCATAAGCATATTCTCTGTCATCAACATCAGCTGTCATCTGACTCCGGGCCCGGTGAGCAGATCCTGAATCATACCCAAAAGCTTGAGGATTTAATGGTGAAGCAGACGGCCTGTATTTCATCATCCCCAAGCCATGATTAGCAGAAGAAGGAAGGAGACCCGCCAGATGACCCTTCTTTGTAGAAGCCTCTGGTGTGGTGATCTTCAAAATCCCCTTCAGGTTCTGTTTCCCATTTGTGGTAGGCGCCAAAGTCATAACCATTTCTTGAGACAACACATCCAATGACGGTCTTACGGTATATGAAGCACAGTTACTCAGATTTGTGCCTTTAGCCAGAAACCGCTTGTCGTATTCCTCCCTCAATGATGACTCCGACTCAGATCCCAACCCATTATCATTTCCATGCATTGAAACCCTACAGTGGCTTCTGGCTATATCCAGAATATGGAGCCTCTCCTCAATCCCGCAACCCACACACTTCGCCCAAGCATCCCTTATGTGGACGAGAGTATGCACCATAGAGTTGTGATACTTGCGTAAGAGGTGGTAGTGATTGCGCTTCTCGAAGAAATTCAAACCCTGTCGATAGAGAGCGACTCTCGGTTCACAGAGGCCTCCCTTGAGACGATTGAAGAGGTCAGCAATGGGGTTCCCAAAGTGGAAGTTATGGCCTGCGAAGAGCTCTTTCAAGGTGTGCATGAATGTCTCTTGGTCCATGTCCGGGAGGTACTCTGCCAAGCTAAAACGCTCGTCCTCACTAAGGCAATTATTCCAGGTGTCCAGACAAAGTACGCCACTCAAATCTGGAAGGTCATAGAGCTCGAAAGGAACTGAACAGTTCCAGTTTCCTATCAGACAAAATTCAGCCCCGATATCACCCAATTCCGACAAATCAAAGTCGTCCGAACCCGCCCCAGAGTCCGCATCATCATCATCAACAACATCAAAACCATCATCATCAGAAATTGAAACGGAACTTGGAGTTTGAACCTCACTGTCATCATCACTTGAAAGAGTGTCTCCACTCGCAGAAGAAATATCGCCGTCTGATCTAGAATCCTTCGAGTTTTCGTTCTTTACGATCGCCATCAAACAACTGGACCATCAATCTTTCTACAAGTTAAAGAGGGATGAGAAGAAATCTCATAAACATGCTCGTGCAAAACCTTCTAAAAATTTTAGATTCCAAGAAAAATCAAAAGGTATGAAGAACGCACCTTATATTGGCAGAAAAAGAAAAAAGAAAATCTGTATCAGCCCGCGGAAGGAGTGAAAACCCTAACCCACCAGCCCTACAAATAACAGGAGAAGCGAGATGACGGTGCTGACGTGGACGAACCTGGAATGTCCAATGGGGAGGATCGCGCGGTACTGAGGGGAGAGGGTAGCGAGAAGATACCAAGACGCAGAGGGTCGCAAATTTATTTTTTTTAGCCGATGACGAGAGCGTTGTACAGAAGTTTCGTCTCGTGCATCTCACCGGTCATTAGAAAACTCCTGGCCGTACGATCCGACGGACACGGGCAAGCTATCGGTCCACGCGAGCTTCCGAGACACGAAAACGGACGGAAACGGATTGGCTACTCCCCCTGCCACCAGCCCCGAGGCTGGTAGTCGGTGCTCTGTCAGCCCCACCATGATGTTTGTGTTTCATCCATTCCGTTCATCCATTTTTACATATCGTTTTAGGTCTTTCAACCAAAAACAATAGGTATATAACTCTCATATGGACCACACCACAGGAAAACAATAGTGATTGAATAACCATCATTAAAATCCTCCTAAGGCCAACTGTACTGTTTATTTGACATTCAATCTGTTGATTAGGTCATACAGGCCCAGATGAAGGGTAAAAAACAGAGATCAGCTTGATCCAAAACTTTTATGGCCCTCAAAAGGTTTTTAATATTCAACGCTCATTCAACATTGTTTCCATTAATGTGGTCCACTTAAGATTGAGATATATCTTATTTTTGATTTCATGATATAAAATGACCTGGAAAAATAGATGGACGGCATGGATGAAACACTTACATCATGGTGGGTCCCACAGAGCACCGACCATCAGCCATTGGCTGGTGGCAGGGGAGTAGCCGATCCGTTTCCAAAGCGGACTGCGTCCTGGCACTGCCTGACGATGATCCATCCAAGCAGGGCTATGCGGGGCCACAGTGATGTATGGTTTTATCCACGCCGTCCATCCATTTTTCCATTCATATCAATTTAAGGAAACAGGCCCAAAACTTAGTCAGCTCCCAGGCTCAAGTGGACCACATAGTGGGGGTTAAACATCTACCTATAGGACCGTGTGACCTTATGAACAGCTTGGTGCTAGGGGGCTCACTCGTGGGGCAATTGTGGGTGGGTGCACGATACTTGTTTCTGTTCATTGTTTGTAATTGAAAATTCAAATTCAAATTCAAATTCAACTTAGTCTCAAATAGTATAAAAACTATCTTAACCTTTTCTTTAAATGGGAAAAGGTTATAGGGTAAAATGCAATATTAAATGATGAAAACTATCATATCCCTTATATATTCATCTGGCCATCTTTTAAATTATTCAAGTTGTAGATTATAAGTCAGGACCATCCTTACTGTAGAATCAAAAAGGTGATCAAACACATCTGCTCTTATAGTGGTTACGTGGACCATTAGACATACACAGTTCATTATTAACTTTTGTGAAGGTACTATATAATGTAGACCACTTATCATGCCCCAAACTCGGGAACTGGTCTCATAAAATTTTCAGCCGCCGAATGCAGTACCGACAGCCTCTGTAGTACCCCATTCTCGACTCTCATCTCTCATATTTCAAGTTCCGATCCTGGGATGTTATGAGGAGGATTTTCAAGATAATTTTTTTTATAAAGGATCATAACCACAAATGTACCCAAATCACAAAACAACATCATCACCACATATCCACTAATATAATCTTTGAGTACAGAGTTAGAAAGAAAAATACAATATATAACCAAAATCTCAAAAGATCAGGTTCATGCTCCGGGCTCAATACTGCTGATACGCACTAACATCACTTGCAACGTAAACAAATACATCAGCCTCCTACGAAGCTCAGTAGGGTGAGTGTGTGTGTGTGTGTGTGTGTGTGCACAATGCATATAACAATAATACAAATAAGTATGCAGAAGATGATGGAGGGCTAAGTTGCCAAGTTCATGAATGTTATTAGTCATATCAAGGCTATGTAATGCAAGGCCTACGTGGTTGAATATCATATGTTAGAGATGCAATGCAAACATGTCAATCTTCAACTAATTCACATATCAGAACAGTTCTTCACTGGAAACATCATCGGGGTATATAGTACACTCCAACACTGGTTGACACCCATTACGCACATGACCAAGTAAGTAGAAAAGATGTAAGTGCTTATACTTAAAAACACATCTTAGTATGTCAAATTTAATAGTCCGGTTACGATCGTAACCTCAACTAAAGACAAGCTATCAAGTTGATCAAGCATTTGGATGGAAGGCTCAACATCTCAAAGCAAGACCCTTTATGATTCGAAATTCAAAACACTTCGTAATGGTCAACCTACAGGTGGTATGTAAGACCCGTGCCCTAGTCTGTACCGTTCCGTAGGCTTCCACGATCCTACCGGTCAAATTCCAGCGACTCTCGACCCGTATCCAATGTTTACACATGATCCTAAGTTGGGTCCTGCATACCGAAGTCGGCTCGAACCAAAACCTGTATGTAACGTCTCGGAAAAATCTGTACAAAGACTCAAGTACCACCTCAGGCAGAAACTACTCAGGACCAAATCCTTTAGAAATTAGACGAAATTAATTATGTGTTAAACTAGATTAGCTGTGAAATTTGCTTGAACCACTTTAAATACGAACTGCAAGACCCAAAACTTACAGAATCATTAATGCTACATTACCCTGAAATCTAGGATCAATCTCGTTACCCACTTGCTCTCGGGAGCAAATTAAAACTTTGTATCGGACCTAGAGCGCATGTCGAAAGTGCGATGACCATAAAACTAAATACTTATGACCGCTTTAATGGGCTTGACAACCATCTCGAAAATTAAATCCAGATAGTATCCAGAAACGCACAACTTGAACTCGGAGGGAAGTGTGTGAGAAACGCGAATATCTTTAAGAAATGAACTCAGATTTAAGTGATTTGGGACGTTCGCTTACGGGCCAAATCTAAGCTTTCAAAACATCAGAATCTGACTCAATTACACTCTCGGATCAAGGAAATTTTCTAACACATGTCAGTATACTTGTGGCCCTGATCGAGTGCCGATGACCGTTGAATTGAAACTGGTCAGCCACGGTCAATATGTAAACTCGATTGGAATGAAAACTCAGCCTGACCTAGATCCAATGTCAGGGAGATCGCACGCAGAAAAGGGGCCTCTAGGAGTGCTCCGTTGAGCTGAAACAGGCCACTTTTGGCTATAACCTAAGTATACCTTGACCCTAGGGCCATTGAGCTCAAGTTTTAGCCTATATAAGGGCTTTAAACCCCCCCTCTCCCTTCACATACGAATTTCCCAAACCCTAGAGAGAAAAGAGAGAAGAAAGAGAAGGAAAGAGAGAGAAGGTGAGAGAGCGACTAGGGGTTTGTTCATGGGATTCTACCCTGCCTCTCCACGTGCTTACCCACTGCTACTGAATCGCTATTCTAGCGATTTCGACTATAATATTGGGTAAGAAAACCTAACCCTAATCTGTTTTAGGGTTTTAGATAGTGTAAGTTATAAAATAGCTAACCTAATTCATGTTATAGGTTGCTAATCCCCCGTTGACAAAGACTAAGTGTCTAAAACAACTCTGTTATGCGTTTACCGGCGTAAGGTGCGGACTATAAACGTATAGGTTATGATTTTCAAGACTTTCAATGTTAGATAATGATTTATGACTAATGTAGACGCTATTTCACATGTAAAATGCGATGTATGTTTCACTTTACAGTTATATACGAACTATGTTGAATATTGTGTATTCCATATATATGTTGAAATATCTGTATCGGTATGGGATTTGGATTTGTACTTGTCATGATTATCGGTCATGAATATATGCTTGTTGTATATGCGGCAACTTCGGGGTAAAAGGATTTGCCCTAATACGTCATATAACTAACATACGTCAGGTATGTCAGAAAGTGTAGCCTGAGTGTTTGTAAAAATATCTGTATGAATGAGTATGTGTCAAAGTGTGTTAATCAAGGGTGTGAGATGAGAATCTTAACTACCTTAACAATGTGTATGATTTCCTCCATACACGGTATATTGTAGTGTCTGTGTATTTATGGAATATATATGTATGAATCCATGTTTAAGTTGTATTTCATAAAGTGCTTAAATGATTATAGGAATTGAACTATTTACTCACTACTGCTTTCACTATCTCATATGATTACTTACTGTAAATGAATATGGTTGGGGCTATTATATAGTCTAAGCAATCAATAACAGGCCTCGACTTGGCGGTTGAAGTTGTTTCGCTACACAGGATGTGATCGACGAATCCGAGCCGTACTTGGGTTGCTGACAGTGGTTAGGCCACACAGAGTGCTTATGCACTTCATGTCGATCAACTCAACGTGCGCTCGTACTAGTCAAGCTCGTCAAGTAACCCGATTGACTCGATGTATGTTCACCATGTTTGGACGCTACTACTTAAACCTAGGGTACCAAACTCACCAGTGGAAACCCCTCTAACCTTGGTACCTCGATCCGCTATGACTCATGAGCCGGACATGGTGGTATGGGATACTGTGGTCGAGCTGTCGGCCTACGCCTGGACGACGAGTCTACCCGTAGTGACCAGTGAGCAACATAAGCTCGTGAGCCGAATACAGTGGTATGAGACGCTGTATTCGAGCTGTCGGCCTATACTGATAAGGTGACGAGCCCTCTGTAGTGACCTCGAGCATACTCTGAGCCTGCATTGAGGCGACTAGCATTTCCGTAGCAACTAGAGTATAAACTAGGCCTACACTACATCGAGGTGACGAGCCCTTTGTAGTGACCTAGAACCGCAACTTCGTATGAGATTTACTAGGACTGATGACCCTAGAATGGTCATTGTTTGGGTATTGATATAAGGGAGGTACCTTAGTTTCCAATCCTACTGTATAAAAAGGACTAATAAGAACTTGATAATCACGCTCATGCACCACACTGCATGTGTCATTTGACGTTGGGCAGAGCACTAAGGAAGTGACTGACACGCGCGATCGTTAGATGAAGATCGCAGAGGGAGTGTCGGCGAGGGCATGCATCATTTATATATACAATTGCTACATTAATCAAAGTACTTAGGGATGTTTAATTGTATTGTTTTATCATTACTGCTTGACTGAATTGATAACATGTTAACCTTTGCTTTATTGTTCCACTGAGTTGATCACTCACTCTCATGTTACAGGATGGTGTTGTACACACCAACCAGACTCTGTCTTAGTTGCAGATGGAGACCCGACCGATGAGGTGGAACCAGACTTCGCAGATGACGAGGATGCTTTCTCATATATGTAGTATTCAAACGGGTTCACATAGGTCGTTCTGACTCGATGGGGCTTCAGGGTTCATATTTGATAGAGGACTATCACATTTTCTTTTTGACATTTTGTATTTTGAAACAATACTTGTAATTATTGACCTAGCAACGCATACATACTTTGGGGACCTATACTGGTTTATGAGTTATACTTGTGTGTTTCAGTCTTTCAATTTCGTATTACAACTGCCCCTGGATTATATTTTGCTGATTTGGCTTAATCTCACTCATGTTTAATGCACTAATATAGACAACATTTAATCATAATTATCCATGTTGCATAAGTGATGCGTTAGAACTCGGGAGTTGAGTCTATGCTCGACTCCCGATTTTCAGGGTGTTACAAGTTGGTATCAAAGCATGATTTAGATTAAACTGAACCTGGTTTATGGGCACACTAACGTACTTTGACTTAGGAGGGAGCGATGAAATGTAGAAACAGACTCAGGATTTTCCAAATTCGACGAACGGCGAAACCGACTGAAATCGACCGCCAAGATTGGGCCCGTACACACCCATGATCACGCGAAATTATCCCAACCCACTTCTAAACCGTCAATCGACGGGTTTAGACCATGTTTTATTCCATCCCAGCCGTTTAAAATCGATAAACGTGAATATATGTCAGAATCTATTCGAAATGACCCGAAACGACTCGAAATGGAGTGGGGGGCCTAATGGAACATCTCCAGGGGGACCCAGGGTGAGACCCACACATTTTTGGGACCCAGGGGGAAGGAGGACATCGCCCCATCGGCGAGTCCTCGTTAGACTATCCAGAGACCGGCGAGGCCTCACCGCAGACGGGCCTAGTCGGGAGGGCCGGCTCGGGCTGACGCCTCTAAGGCGTTGTGTGGCCCACTGATCCATGTTAGGTCAGTTTTAATCACCCCCAATGCACCCCTTATTCATAACATACCCTCCCTAGCTTTCCTTTTCTGAAGAAAAACTCAAAATCTCCACACAAACCCCCTCAACCATTTTTCCTTCCATTTTCATGCACCATCCACACCACCCCCTTAAAATCCTCTTTCACAGCCGTTGTTTCCCCCCTTTTTCCTTTCATTTAAGCTTACACATCCCCTTTTGGTAGCTTAATATTCTAAAACTCAACAACTTCTCTTTTATTATCTTCATTCCTTCTCATTTTGAATGCACAGTATAAGAAATGCGACTTCTGGAAAGAGGTGGTCAAGTTCCTAGGACATGTGGTGTCCAAGGAAGGGATAACAGTTGACCTCGCTAAGGTAGCCGCGGTTCAAGACTGGGAGCAGCCCGGTTCGATTACTAAGGTGAGGAGCTTTCTTGGTTTAGCAAGGTACTACCGTCGATTTATTAGGGACTTCTCTAAGATTACCAGGCCATTATCTCAGTTAACACGGAAGGATCTGAAGTTTGCCTAGAATGCAAAGGCAGAAACAGCCTTTCAGGAGCTGAAGGACAAGTTGACGTCCGCCCTTGTGCTAGTATTGTCAGAGCAAGGGGTCAAGTATACGATATATACAGACGCGTCTCGTGTTAGTTTAGGTGGTGTTCTGATGCAGAAGGCCAAAGTTATTGTCTACCTGTCGCGACAGTTAAGGAAACACGAGGAAAACTACCCTACTCACGACCTAGAGTTAGCGGTCGTCATTTTTGCTTTGAAGATCTGGAGACATTACCTCTATGGAGAGGAGTTCGAGCTCTTTTGTGACCATAAGAGCCTTCACTATATATTCACCCAGAGAGACTTGAATATGAGGCAGTGCTGATGGATGGAAACCTTGAATGACTTCAAGTTCGAGGTCTCCTACCATCCTGGCAAGGCCAACCTTGTGGCAGACGCATTGAGTTGCAAGAAAGCGATAGCTTTTGCAGCTCCATTGATGATAGTGGAGTGGGATATGGTCGAGTTCGTGCATGATTTTGAGCAGAAGCTTACGGTGGAAGAACCGTTCGAGAGCGTTGCACATGTTCGTGCCCAGCCACTGATTGATGACCAAATCATAGTGGCTTAGTGAGAGAATGAATAGTTAGAGGAGATGAGAAAAAGGGCCAGTAACGACGAGGACGCCGAGGGGAGAGTCGGTTCGGATGGGGCTTACGTTACCGTGGCTACCTATGCATCCTAGACAGTTATGACTTGAGACGAAAAATTCTCGAGGCAGCCCACAGTTCGAAGCTTGCGATGCATCCTGGTAGCACGAAGATGTATCGAGACATGAAGAGGTCGTATTGGTGGGACAATATGAAGGTCCATATAACAGATTATGTGTCCCATTGTCTCATATGCCAGCAGGTCAAGGCCGAGCACTGCCGACCTCCTAGACTGCTTCAGTCCATGCCCATAGCTGAATGGAAGTGGGATTTCTGCTCTATGGATTTCATCTCAGGGCTACCAAAGACAAGGAAGGGACGTGACTCTATTTGGGTGATCGTGGTCGATTGACTAGGTCTGCCCACTTCCTTCCTATTAAAGTCTCAAACTCTGCAGACGAGTTGGCCAGGCTGTACATCAAGGAAATAGTGCGTCTGCATGAAGTTCCTTTGGAGATCGCGTTGGACCGAGACATGCGATTCACATCCATCTTCTAGACTCTCATCTAGGAAGTGATGGGTGCGAAGTTGAAGTTCAGTACTGCATTTCACCCACAGACTGACGGGCAGACGGAATGGGTAAACCAGGTGTTGGAGGACATGTTGCGAGCTTGTGTGCTTGATTTCAAGGACAGTTGGGATGACTGTCTCCCGTATGCAGAGTTTGCTTATAACAACAGTTTTTAGGTGAGCATTGGCATGGCTCCCTACGAAGCACTATATGGGCGCCCATGTAAAGCACCGCATTACTGGGAAGAGGTTGGCGAGAAGAGTTTGATTGGGCCAGAGTTAGTTCAGGCGACCTCAGAAAAGGTCGACATTATCAGGCGTCAACTTTTCATAGTGCAGAGCAGACAGAAGAGCTACGCCGATACAAGGCGGTGACAGTTAGAGTTCGAGGTAGGGGACCATGTGTTTCTGAATGTTTCCCCCATGAAAGGAGTCCCTTAGTTCGGGAAGAAGGGGAAGCTTACACCATGGCTCATTGGCCCATTTCGGATACTTGATCGAGTGGGTGTGGTAGCATACCGTCTTGCTTTGCCCACACTACTTACGAGCGTATATAATGTATTTCATGTATTTATGCTAAAAAAATACGTTCCTGATCCTTCCCACATTATTAAGTGAGAGCAGGTACAATTGAGTGAGGACGCTACATATGTACTGCGTCCGACGCGTATCCTAGACAGGAAGGAGCAGGTGCTGCGCAACAAGGTTATCCCACTTGCGAAAGTGTTGTGGACGCATCACACGGAGGAAGAGGCTACTTGGGAGACAGGCAGAGGTCCGTAAGAACTACCCTCAGATTCTCGAGGAGTACGAGAAGGTACTAATTTTGAGAATGAAATTTTTCTTTAAGGGGGGTAGATTGTAACCTCTCGGAAAAATTCGTACAAAGACCCGAGTACCACCTCAGGCAGAAACCACTTAGGACCAAATCCTTTAGAAATTAGATAAAATTAATTAAGTGTTAAACTAGATTAGCTGTAAAATTCGCTTGAACCACTTTAAATACGAACTGCAAGACCCAAAACTTGCAGAATCATTAACGCTACATTACCCTGAAATCTAGGATAAATCTCATTACCCACTTGCTCTCGGGAGCACATTGAAACTTCGTATCGGACCTGGACCGCACGTCGAAAGTCCGATAACCAGAAACTAAATGTTTATGACCACTTTACTAGGCTTGACAACCATCTCAGAAATCAAATCCAGATAGTATCCAGAAACGCACGACTTGAGCTCGGAGCGAAGTGTGTGAGAAACGCGAATATCTTTAAGAAATGAACTCAGATTTAAGTGATTTGGGACGTTCGCTTGCGGGCCAAATCTAAGCTTTCAGACCGTCAAAATCTGACCCAATTACACCGTCGGATCAGAGAAAATTTCTAACACATGTCAGTATACTTATGGCCCTGATAGAGTGCCGGTGACCGTTAAATTAAAACTGGTCCGCCACGGTCGATCTGTAAACCCGATCGGAACGAAAACTCAACCTAACCTAGATCCAATGTCAGAGAGCTTAAGTCTGACCGCACGTAGAAAAGGGGCCTCTAGAAGTGCTCCGTTGAGCTGAAACAGACCATTTTTTGCTATAACCTAGGTATACCTTGACCCTAGGACCATTGAGCTCAAGTTTTAGCCTATATAAGGGCTTTAAACCCCCTCTCTCCCTTCACATACGAATTTCCCAAACCCTAAAGAGAAAAGAGAGAAGAAAGAGAAGGAAAGAGAGAGAAGGTGAGAGAGATTATAGGGGTTTGTTCCTGGGATTCTACCCTGCCTCTCCACGTGCTTACCCACTACTACCGAATCGCTATTCCGGCAATTTAGACTCCAATATTGGGTAAGAAAACCTAACCCTAATCTATTTTAAGGTTTCAAATAGTGTAAGTTATGAAATAGCTAACCTAATTCATGTTATAGGTTGTCAATCCCCTGTTGACAAAGACTGTAACAGCCCGGATTTTTCCCAACCTGGAATTAGACGTCCTTAGGCAATGGGTCAATCCTAACACCTTATGAACCTGTCAGAACTCAATCCCAAAGTCTACAATCACCTTTGAACCCATTTCCTTCACAAATCCCACCTTTCACCACCTTGTTCTTTCAATTTTTCTAAGTACTTTCACCCTAGACCCTATCTTAAACTAGTTAAGTATTATAACTTGGATCACCTTATATACAAACTACAAAGGCCTGAGTATCACCTCGACCAGAAATCACTTAGGATTAAATCCTTTAGAAATGAGACAAAGTAACTAAGTGCTAAACTAGATTAGCTACGAAATTCGTTTGAATCGCTTTAAATACGATCTATAAGACCCAAAACTTGTAGAATCATTGACGCTAGGTTTCCCTAAAACCTAGGATTTAAGTCATTACCCGACTGCTCTCGAGAGCACTTTGAAACTCCGTATCAGGTTTGGACCGTACATCGGGAATCCAATTAACACGAAGTTAAGGACTTAGGACCGCCTCGCTGGGCTTGACAACCATTTCAGAAATCAAATCCAAATAGTGTCCCACGGCTGTTCGCTTGAGTCCGGAGCGAGAGAGTATGAGAATACTTGTTTCTTTACAAAATAAATATCTTGAATAGTAATCCGAGACTCGTCGTTTGTGGATCAGTATTAAGCAACCAGACCGTCAGAATCTGACCCAAATACACCCTCGGATCAGGAAAAATTTCATAAACATTTACATGTACTCGGAATCTTCGATCGAGACCCACTGACCGTCGAACTGAAACTGGTCTGCCACGCGTGATCTGAAAATCCGACTGAAACAAAAACTTAACTAAATGTAGATCCAATGTCTGTGAGCTTAAGTCTGACCTTTGACTCAAAGGGGGCCGCCAGAAGTCCTCCGTTGAGCTGAAACTGGGTCATTTTGGTTATAACATAAGTATACCTTGACCTTAGGTCTATTTCAGTGAAGTTTTAGGCTATATAAGGACCTTAAACCCTCTCCCATTTCAGCCATCCGAATTTGAGAAAAACCCTAGGGAAAGAAAGAGAAAGTGAGGGAGAAGTGGGACCTTCTTCCTACCGTGCTTCCCTGCCGCTCCACGAGCTCCACCGCTCCGTTCTAATCTCTTTCCCAGCGATTCCAGCTCCATTTCTAGGTAAGAAACCCTAACCCTAAACTGATTTGGGGTTGTATATGTTGTAGGTTATGAAATAGCTAACCTATTTCGTTCTATAGGTTGTCAATCTGTCGAATATGGAAGCTTAGCAAACCTATCGACTCCGTTACGATTCTACGACAAGAGGTGCGGACTTTAGGTGTATAGGTTATGGTTTTCAACGCTTTCAATGTCAGATAATGATAGATTCATGATCTGCATGCAATTGCACATGTACAAAGTGCTTTCTGTTTCCTGTTTCGATTAAAGATGTGGATTATGAAATTTTACATATTCTAGGTATTCGTAGAAAATACCGTATACGTATAAATTTTGAAAATATATTTGACATGATTAATTGTTGTATGAATATATGATATATGGATAAAATACTTATTTGGCGACAGGATTCGCCCAAATACATGTTTCACTAATATACACTATGTATGTAGAAATACTGTATTGTAGAAAATACCGTATACGTATAAATTTTGGAAATGTGTTTGACATGATTATTTGTTGTATGAATATATGGTATAAGGATAAAATACTTATTTGGCGAAAGGATTCGCCCAAATACATACTTTACTAATATACACTATGTATGTTGAAATACTGTATTGTAGAAAGTACCATATACATGTATATTTTAGAGATGTGTTTGCCATGATTATTTGTTGTATAAATATATTATATATACGTAAAATATTTTCTTGGTGAAAGGACTCACCCTAATACATGTTTGCTAACATACACTAAGTATGTTGAAATAGTGTATGTTAAGTGTTTGTGAAAATGCTTGTGTGAGTAAGTGTTTGGATGTTGATGCCTTAGGAGGGAATTGAGATAGGATTCTCAACTACCTTAGAGATATGTATGATTTTCTCCATGAGGTTGTTTACTTAAATCGCTTACTTATGCAATATATGTGTTTGTATTCCTATTTAAGTAGTGCTTTATAATATGCTTTATAATATGCTTTATAACATGCCTTATAATATGCTTTATGATATGCTTGTTAACATGCTCAACTAATTGTATGATTTTATTTATGTAAGGCGTATGTTTAAATTCATGTTTATGTTGAATGATCCGTCATGGGTGATGGGGGAGTGGTGTAACGAATGCGTGTAACAGCCCTGGCAGCCCTAAACGGATAATACCAGACTTTGGTTGTATGATTTGAAGCTTGATCCACTACTGCTTTATCTATCTGCAATTGATTGTGTTTGGGGCTATGATTATAGTCCAGACAATCGGTATCAGAATTGAATTTGTGGATGTGATTCATTTGCCACGTGAGATATGTTCGACGAACTCGAGTCATACTTCGGTTGGCGATAGTGGTTGACCACGCGAAGTGCTTATGCACTTCATGTCGTTTAACTTGTTATGCGCTCGAGCTAGCCGAGCTCGTCAAGTAACCCGATCTGTCTAATGTATGTTCACCATGTTTGGACGCTACTGCTTGAACCTAGGGTACCAAACTTACCAGTGAAATCCCTTTTAACCATGGTACCTCGATCCGCTAAGACTCATGAGCCGGGCATGGTGGTATGGGACACTGTAGTCAAGATGTCGGCCTACGCTGGGGCCACGTGCCTCCCCGTAGTGAGCAGTGAGCAACCAAACTCGTGAGCCGATAATGGTGGTATGGGACATTATATTCGTGCTGTCGGCCTACATTGATAAGGTGATGGGAGAGTGGTGCAACGAATGCGAGCAACAGCCCTGACAGCCCTTTGTAGTGACCTCGAACATACTCTGAAATCGCAGTGAGCCTTAGAGTTTTGTCGCAGTATATAGAGTATGAACTGGGCCTGTTTCTATATAGTGATGAATCGTTTAAGAGGTGATGGGGGAGTGGTGTAACCTTTGTGTGTAACAGCCCTGACAGCCTTTACAGTGACCTAGAAAATGCACCATCGTTTGAGATTAACTAGGACTGACGACCCTAGAATGGATCATGTTTGGGAATGATATAGGGAGGTACCTTAGTTTCCCAATCCTGCTGTTTGAAATGGACTAATAAATACTCGATAATCATGCTCATCATGCATTGCATGTGCCTGAAAAATGTGGAGCACTGAGGGATGAAAGCATGCCGCGAACGTGAGATGGTGTTGCACGAGGGACGGTGTGGTGAGGGCATACATCATGCCAGCATTCATACTTGCATTAATAAGAGTAGTTAGGAGTGTTTGATTTTACTGCTTTATCATTACTGCTTGACTGAGTTGATAACATGTTAACCTATGCTTTACTGTTCCACTGAGTTGATCACTCACTCCCATGTTACGGGACGGTGTTATACACACCAACCAGATTTGTTGAGTTTCAGGTGATGGCGATGCTTATGAGGCAGAGCCGGCCACTACTATAATGATGAGGAGAAGTTCTCCTATATATGACTCTCTGACAGGTCTATGAAGACCTGGTAATGTATTGACGGGGCTATGGTACTTGGGATAGAAGATATTACACTTCCTCACATTTGGTAAATTCTAGAATTGTGCTTGTAATTATTTAACCTGGTAACTTATTACACTTTGGAAACTCACCACAGTTTTTATATTTTATATGTCTATCACAGTCTTCTGCTTGCAATTTAACTGTCTCTGGAGTATGATATGTTGTTTTGGCTTAATCTCACTCATGTTCAATGCACGAATACAGTCAACATTCAATCATCATTCATTTTGTTACATAAGTGATGTTTTGGAACTCGGGAGTTGAGTTTATGCTCAACCCCTGATTTTCAGGATGTTACAAAGACTAACTGTCTAAAACGACTCTGTTACGCGTTTACCGGCGTAAGGTGGGGATTATAAACGTATAGGTTATGGTTTTCAAGGCTTTCAATGTTAGATACTAATTTATAACTGACGTGGACACTATTTCACATGTAAAATGAGATGTCGGTTTCACTTTATAGTTATATACGAACTATGTTGAATATTGTGTATTTCATGTATATGTTGAAATGTTTATATCGGTATGGGATTTGGATTTGTGCTTGCCATGATTATCGGTCATGGATATATGCTTGTTGTATATGCGGCAACTCCGGGGTAAAAGGATTTGCCTTAATACTTAATATAACTAACATACGTCAGGTATGTCAGAAAGTGTAGCCTGAGTGTTTGTAGAAATGTCTGTATGAGTATGTGTCAAAGTGTGTAATCAAAGGTGTGAGATGAGAATCTCAACTACCTTAACAATGTGTATGATTTCCTCCATACACGGTATATTGTAGTGTCTGTATATTTATGGAATATATATATATATGAATCCATGTTAAGTTGTATTTCATAAAGTACTTAAATGATTATAGGAATTGAATTATTTACTCACTACTGCTTTCACTATCTCATATGATTACTTATTGTAAATGAATGTGGTTGGGGCTATTATATAGTCTGTATTCGAGCTGTCGGCCTACACTGATAAGGTGACGAGCCCTCTGTAGTGACCTCGAGCATACTCTGAGCTTGCGTTGAGGCGACTAGCCTTTTCATTGTAACTAGAGTATAAACTAGGCTTACACTGCATCGAGGTGACGAGCCCTTTGTAGTGACCTAGAACCGCAACTTCGTATGAGATTTACTGAGACTGACGACCTATAATGAGTCATTGTTTGGGTATTGATATAAGGGAGGTACCTTAGTGTAACATCCCGAAAATTGGGGGTCGAGTAGTAACTCAACTCCCAAGTTCTAGAACATCACTTATGCAACAAAAATGAACGATGATTGAATGTTGACTGTATTCGTGCATTGAACATGAGTAAGATTAAACCAAAACAACATATCATACTCCAGAGACAGTTAAATTGCAAGTGGAAGACTATGATAAACATATAAAATATAAAAACTATGGTGAGTCTCCAGAGTGTGATAATGTTACCAGGTTAAATAATTACAAGCACAATTCTAAAATTTACCAAATGTAAGGAAGTGTAATGTCTTCTATCCCGAGTACCATAGCCCCGTCAATACAATACCAGGTCTTCATAGACTTGTCAAAGAGTTATATGTAGGAGAACTCCTCAACATCATAGTAGTAGTCTGGCTCTGCTTCATAAGCATCGCCATCATCTGAAACTCAACAATCTGGTTGGTGTGTACAACATCGTCCCGTAACGTGGGAGTGAGTGATCAACTCAGTGGAACAGTAAAGCATAGGTTAATATGTTATCAATTTAGTCAAGCAGTAATGATAAAGCAGTAAAATCAAACACTCCTAACTACTCTTATTAATGCAAGTATGAATGCATTCATGATGTATGCCCTTACCACACTCTCCCTCGTGTGACACCATCTTACGTTCACGGCATGCTTTCATCCCTCAGTGCTCCACATCTTCCAGGCACATGCAATGCATGATGAGCATGATTATCGAGTATTCATTAGTCCATTTCAAACAGCAGGATTGGGAAACTAAGGTACCTCCCTTGTATTATTCCCAAACATGATCCATTCTAAGGTCGTCAGTCCTAGTTAATCTCAGATGATAGTGTATTTTCTAGGTCACTGCAGAGGCTGCCAGGGCTGTTACGTACAAAGGTTACACCACTCCCCCATCACCTCTTTAACGATTCATCACTATACAGAAACAGACCTAGTTCATACTCTATACACCGCGGCAAAACTCTAAGGCTCACCGCAATTTCAGAGTATGCTCGAGGTCACTACAAAGGACTGTCTAGGCTGTTACGCACAAAGGTTACATCACTCCCCCATCACCTTATCAATGTAGGCCGACAGCACGAATATAGTGTCCCATACCACCATAATCGGCTCACGAGTCTGGTTGCTCACTGGCCACTACGGGGAGGCACGTGGCCCCAGCGTAGGCCGACAGCTCGACCACGGTGTCCCATACCACTATGCCCGGCTCATGAGTCTTAGCGGATCGAGGTACCATGGTTAAAAGGGATTTCACTGGTAAGTTTGGTACCCTAGGTTCAAGCAGTAGCGTCCAAATATGGTGAACATATATTAGACAGATCGGGTTACTTGACGAGCTTGGCTAGCTCAAGCGCACAACAAGTTGAACGACATGAAGTGCATAAGCACTTCGCATGGCCAACCACTATCGTCAACCGAAGTACGGCTCGAGTTTGTCGAACACATCCTACGTGGAGAAATGAATCTCAACCACGATCTCAAGTCTGGTATCGATTGTCTGGACTATAAACATAGTCCTAATCGCAATTAATCCATATTCAAAACATGTGGGGTAAAGCATAATAAACAAAGTAATTCAAGCATGCTAACAAACATGTCATAAGCATGTATAAAGCATGTTATAAAGCATATCATAAAGCACCATATATACAAGAATGCAAACACATATATTTCACAAGTAAGCGGTTTAAGTAAACAATCTCATAGAGGAAATCATACATGTCTCTAAGGTAGTTGAGAATCCCATCTCAACACCTACCTAAGACATCATCATCCAAACACTTACTCTCTCAAGCATTTTCACAAACACTTAGCATACACTATTTTAACATATATAGTGTATGCTAGCAAATATGTATTAGGGCGAGTCCTTTCGCCAAGCAAGTATTTTATGCATATGTAATATATTTGTACAGCAAATAATCATGGTAAACACATCTCTAAAATATATACGTATACGGTACTTTCTACAATACAGTATTTCTACATACATAGTGTATATTAACAAAACATGTATTAGGGAAAATCCTTTCACCAAATAAGTATTTTATCCATATATCGTATATTCATACAATCAATAATCATGTCAAATACATTTCTAAAATTTATACGTATATGGTATTTTCTACGAATACCTAGAATATGTAAAATTTCATATTCTACATCTTTAATCGAAACGAAAAACAAACAGCACTTTGTACATGTGCAATTGCATGTAGATCATGAATCTATCATTATTTGACATTGAAAGCGTTGAAAACCATAACCTATACACCTAAAATCTGCACCTTTTATCGTAAAATCGTAACGAAGCCGATAGGTTTGCCAAGCTTCCGTATATGGCAGTTTGGTAACCTATAGAATGAAATAGGTTAGCTATTTCATAACTTACAACTTATACAACCCCAAAACAGATTAGGGTTAGGGTTTCTTACCTAGAAACGGAGCTGAAATCGCCGGAAAAGCGATTAGAACGGAGTGGTGGAGCTCGTGGAGCGGCAGGGAGATTCTCCCACATCTCCGACACTTTCTCTTTCTTTTCTCTCTTCTCTCTCCTAGGTTTTCTCTCAAATTCGTATAGCTGAATGAGAGAGGGGTTTAAGGTCCTTATATAGGTTAAAACATAACCAAAATAGACCTCAAGTCAAGGTATACTTAGGTTATAACCAAAGTTGAGCTTTTCTGTCTCAACGGAGCATTTCTGGAGGCCCCCCTTGAGCCAAAGGTCGGACTTAAGTTCACTGACACTGGATCTAGGTCGAGTTACGTTTTCATTCCGGTCGAATTTCCAGATCACACATGGCAGACCAGTTTTAGTTCAACGGTCAGCGGATCTCGATCGGAGATTCTGAGTACATGGATATGTGTATGAAATTTCTCCTGATCCGAGGGTGTAATTTAGTCTGATTCTGATGGTTTGGTTGCTTAAAACTGATCCGCAAGCGAGAGGTGCCAGATTACTATTTGAGATATTTTATTTTGAATTAATTTCACATTTCTCACACTCTTCACTCCGAGCTCAAGCGAATAGCGCTGGGACACTATCTGGATTTGATTTCCGAGATGGTTGTCAAGCCAGCGAGGCGGTCCTAAGTCCTTAACCTCATATTATTCGGACTCCCGATGTGCAGTCCAGATCTGATACGGAGTTTCAACGTGCTCCTGAGAGCAGTCAGGTAATGAGATTGATCCTAGATTTTAGGGTAACCTAGCGTCAATGATTCTACAAGTTTTGGGTCTTGCAGATTATATTTAAAGCGATTTAAACGGATATCGTAGCTAATCTAGTTTAGCACTTAGTTACTTTATCTCATTTGTAAAGGATTTAATCCTAAGTGATTTCTGGTCGAGGTGGTACTCAGGCCTTTGTAGTTTGTATATAAGGTGATCCAAGTTATAATACTTAACTAGTTTAAGATAGTGTCTAGGGTGAAAGTACTTAGGCAAATTCAAAGAACAAGGTGGTGAAGGGTTGGATTTGTGAAGGAAATGGGTTCAGAAGCGATTTTAGACTGTGGGATTCAGTTCTAACAAGTTAACAAGGTGTTAGGAGTGGCCCATTGCCTAAGGATGTCTAATTCCAGGTTGGCAAAAATCTGGGCTATTACACTAAGTTTCCCAATCCTGCTGTATGAAAAGGACTAATAAGAACTTAGTAATCACACTTATGTACTGCACTGCATGTGCCGTTAGAAGTCGGGCAGAGCACTGAGGAAGTGACTGACATGCACGACCGTTAGATGAAGATCGCAGAGGGAGTATAGGCGAGGGCATGCATCATTTATACATACCATTCCTGCATTAATCAGAGTACTTAGGGATGTTTGATTGTATTGCTTTATCATTACTGCTTGACTAAATTGATAACATGTTAACCTTTGCTTTATTGTTCCTCTGAGTTGATCACTCACTCCCACGTTATAGGACGGTGTTGTACACACTAACCAGACTCTGTCTTAGTTGCAGATGGAGACTCGACCGATGAGGCAGAACCAGACTTCGCAGACGACAAGGATGCTTTCTCATATATGCAGTATTCAGGCGGGTTCATATAGGCCGTTCTGACTTGACGGGGCTTCAGGGTTCATATTTGATAGAGGATTATCACATTTTCTTTTGACATTTTGTATTTTGAAACAATACTTGTAATTATTGACCTGACAACGCATACATACTTTGGGGACCTATACTGGTTTATGAGTTATACTTGTGTGTTTCAGTTTTCCACTTGCGTATTACAACTGTCCCTGGATTATGTTTTGCTGATTTGTCTTAATCTCACTCATGTTTAATGCACTAATACAGACAACATTTAATCATCATTATCCATGTTGCATAAGTGATGCGTTGGAACTCGGGAGTTGAGTCTATGCGAGACCCCCGATTTTCAGGGTGTTACACTGTATCTTAGCGCCGCGGTTCCAACACCGCGACTCGCGCACCGAACCGATATCCAGGGTAGAAGATGTAGGCCCACGATCATTTTGAAGAAAACACCGCGCGTGCGAATTCTGAGAGTATCTCTACAACATGTCCCATCAATGAATCAATCAATCTCATCAATCAAATTTACATCACACATCAAGTCAAGTACAACAACCCATACCCTACCCTTACCTCTCTCTTACACAAGCTACCCAAAGTTAACTCTCTCTCTCTCCACCCATCCCTTCTTACAACACCATCACCCATCACCCATCACTCCATCACCTTTTCACCCATCACTTTCCTCTCTCTCTCTCTCTCATTCACTCTCTTCACTCTCCAAGTAACAACATCCCACGTCCAAACCCTCTCTCTCACAAAGCCAAGTGTGGCCCACCTTCCTACACTCTTCTCTCATCTCAACCATTCATCCATCATCTACCTCCATCAAACTCGAAGGCAAGGAGCTAAGGAGGCTAGGGGAGCAAGAAGGAGGCCTAGAGGTGGTGATCCACCGTTGATTTCAATTTTTGGGCCACTTGTTGTGGGACCCACAATGATGTATGCAATGTAGTGAGGGGCCCATAGTGGCGGGGTCCCTCTATTTCACCGGCTCTCTCTCTCTCTCTCTCTCTCTCTCTCTCTCTCTTCTTCTTTTGTATGATGTCTTGTGGCCACCATGGTGTAAGACGATCTTAACCATTCGATCGTGAGGCCCACCTTGCAATGGGTTAATTAGACGGCCAAGATGAAGGAAAACACAAATATCCTGTCAATCCAAAAGGTGGGCCACATTCTTGTGGGACCCACCTTGATGTGTGGGCCAGGAACATGTGGGGCCCACCATGGTGTGTGTGTTTATCCACACCGTCTAGCATCCCTGGACGCTAGATGTGAGGTAGTGAGGGAGTGGCTAACATGGAGTGCTGTGTACTGACAAGCTAACAAAAATAAAAATAAATATAATATAAAATAATGTATTTGAGTTTTTGGGGTGGGCCGCTCATGCAGGCCCCACCTTGATGTATGAGACTGATCCACGCCGTCCATTCCATTCTCCAGCTCAATTTAGGCGTTAAGCCGAAAAATGAAGTTGATCCCATTTTCTGGCGGGCCATACCATACGCTCACGTGGGACCCACATGTATATCCATACCGTCTAGCGTCTAGGGATGCTGGACATGCCTATAAAGTGAAGTTTGAAGTTTGAACTGGTGGAGTGTACTAGCCAGCTTAAAACAAAAAAAAGGAATATAATAATATAATATTATAATATATGTATTATATAATTCATATATAAATGTTATGGTGGCCCTACGTGGGACCCACCTCTGCCGTTGAAGCAGTAGCAGCTGGCTGCACCTCCACCATTGTACATGTATTCTCCCAGCCGTCCATCCAGTGGACGTGGACCCCACCATGGTAGCGTGTGGGGCCACCTTGATCTGATGGGTTGGATCCACCATCCAGCCCTTGGACGGTGGGATCCACCGCATGTAAGTCTTTTATCCATCCTGTCCGTCCGTGAGACCCCACCATGATATACATGTGATATGCTTGGACGGTGTGAACCACCCTGATGTATGTATTTGATATCCACGCCGTTCATCTGTAGGGCCCACCCTGCACATGTGTGTTGTACCACACTGTCCAGCCAGGAATGATAGGTTCCACGTGATGTATGTGTTGCTCCATGCTGTCCGTACACATGGGACCCACGTCTGAGTGGACTCCACGTGGGGCATGCAACACTGCCTCTTACACGGTTTCACACACACACATATATAAAATGTTATATATAATATAATATTTTATATTAATAATTTTCCATGGTGGCCCACCACGTGGGACCCACCTCATGTATTATTATTATTATTATATATAATATAAAATCAGAGGGTGCCCCACCACGTGGGACCCACCTCGTGTAGTATATCCACATGCCCAGAACATGGACAGTGAGTCCCACCATGATGCATGTGTGACGCCTGCACTGTCCAGACTCCTGGACGGTGGGGCCAGTTTTGCTGTATATATGGGTTTAATTCACACCGTCCAGATGGTTGGATGGTGAAACCCATCCCTAATGTATTTGTTACCCACGCTGTCCATTTCGTTGGTGGGCCATGTGTGTGGACCTTACCATGATGCATGTGTTGTATCCATACCATCAAACCAATTTGAGAAATCATTTTATGGCGTGAGAGAAAGAATGAGTCGGATTCAAAGTTCAAGCGGACCCCACCATACCATAAATAGTGGGGATAGTGACATCCACCGTTCAAACTTCTAAGGGCTATGGTAGTTTCCAAACAAGTTGATATTTTGTTTTCACTTCATTTATCTCTATGTTAACTTATGAATAAGTTGGATCTCAAAAATATATATAATGGTGCGGCCAATGGACGCAGTCCACTTGATGTATATGAGGCCCATTGGTGCGGCCCATGTGATATGGCCCATATGTTATGTATGAGGCTCATTGATGCGGCTCGTGGATGTGGTCCACTTGATGTATATGAGGCCCATTGGTGTGGCTCATTGATGCGGCCCACTCGTTGTATTTGAGGCCCATGAGTTGCGGCCCATTATGAACTGAGGCTCATGGGTCGTAGCCCATTGAGAAGTATTTCCGGCCCATATGTCGTGGCCTATTGTAACGTATTTTCGGCCCATGTGAGGTGGCCCATTGTGATGTTTTTGAGGTCATGTGCAGGGTCCACTTGTTATGTATTTGCGGCCCATTTGGTAAGGCCCATTGTGACATAGTTCCGACTCATATGATGAGGCCCGACTTAATGTATACAAGGCCCGTTGCGATGTATATTAGGCCCGTGAGATGTAGCCCACTTGATGTATATGAGGCCCATTGTGCGGCCCATGTGATGTGCCCCACTTGATGTGTTGGAGGCCCATGGGCGAGGCCCATTGTGATGTATTCAAGGCCCATGGGCGTGGCCCTTTGTGAAATATTTGTGGCCCATGAGTGAGGCCTAATGTAATGAATGTGAGGCCCTTAAGTGAGGCCCATGACGATGTATATTAGTCCCTTGTGTGAGACCGTGGGCCCACTGTACGTTTGGCCCTATGTGGGCCACTCTTTGGGAGAAATGTTGGTTAATGACCACATTAATGGGCAATGATGGTTGGATGTCCACATTGTGACCTTCCCTTAGGCCTTATTATGACCATTCTCATCGAGTCAGATTGTCGTGATCAATTTGCCGATTCTGATTATCGATTGATTCGGATTGTCATGGCCGCTTGCCGATTGACGTGACCGATTTGCCGACTCTAATTATCGATCGATCCGATTGTCGTGACCGATTTGCCGATTCTGATTATCGATCTATCCGATTGTCGTGACCAATTTGCCCATTCTGATTATCGATTGATCTCGATTGTTGAGGCAGAGTATTCAGGCCGAGGCCGATTGTCGAGACCTATATGGGTATATGCGACTCATGGTTGAGGCCCATTGTGAGGTATATTCAGCCCGTGTTTTAAGCCTAATGTGATGAATATGATGTCTATGTGATAAGGCCCATTGTGATGCATTTGAGGGTCTGGTGATGGAGCCCATTGTGATGCATGTTAGGCCCATGTGAAAGGCCCATCGTGATATGTGTTAAGCTCTTGAGTGAGGCCCATGGTATTGTATATTTGGCCCTTGTGTGAGGTCATGGGTCCACTATATGTTAAGATCTATGAGGGCCATTCCTCTGGGGCAATGTTGGTTAAATGTTCACATTGTCGAGGTCGATTGTCAATGCCGATTATTGATACCGATTATGAGTATGTCACAGCATAACATCATGATACATGCCCATACACATCATCTGCATGTTTATTATGAGATGTGGTTGATCATTGCATATGTTATTGAGCATGTTGTTATGAGACTCCCTGATAGGCGGAGGTTATCTCACATGAGCGCACGACATGTGCAGGATTGATGCATGACTGGATTGTATGACCCATACATCTTGCATTGTATTGTGATTACTATACGCCCTAACGACATCAGGGCCGTAGCCTCCATAAGCATGTCATGGATGACCAGACGGGGCACCGAAAATTTGTTCTAGCATCGGGCTGTCATAGATAGCCTTGGGTGAAAATTCCTAAACCCTCTTGGTACCAGAGGACGCCCCAACGTCGAGACCGAGTGGATACATGAGCGCCCGAGTACCGAATACCAGAAGGCCGCGTCTCCCACTGTGCCGTGGTCGGTTGGGAGGGGGTGTGGCCTTACCCGCCCGAGGGTAGGGGGCATTGCTAGGCTAAGTTTGACCAGCTCGTGAATGGGTCCGCTATCGACCTGCCGGATAGGAATTTACAGACTATTGGCCAGGCAGATAGTGAGGTTTCTTACCCTCACTTGGACTGTGCGGCTGGAGAGCGGCAGTGCTATTTGGAGTGTACTAAACCCCGGTGATGATCCTAGAGATGAACAGTACTGATATGTGGACTTATTGAGCATGAGTTGTATACTCATTCATTCATTCATTCACTATCCACTCGGGCTGGTGGTGCATAATTATTTGTTACGTGTACCTTCGTAATGGTCAGGATTTCGGTTAGGGTGTGCAACTGACCTGAGATCAGGAGTTTATCACATTGAGTCTGACTATCCAAATTTAGGTATGGGACTAGTTTAGATAGAAGTCCCTTGTGATAGACCCCATAGCCTGCGATACTACGTACTATCATCCCGACTTCACACTCCAGCATGGTCATTCCATTTGTACCGCATATCGCATCATATTCGCGGCATATAACATCTTGAGTTACCTATGTTTCTACATTTATATGGTTTAGATACGGCATCTGATATTGTTCTTCATTTATATAGTTGATTTGTATCGCGTATTCTGATATTGTTCCTCATTTGTATAGTTGATCTATATAATGTATTCTGATATTGTTCATCATTTGTATAGTTGATCTGTATCGCGTATTCTGATATTGTTCCTCATTTGTATAGTTGATCTGTATTGCGTATTCTGATATTGTTCCTCACTTGTATAGTTGATTTGTATCGCGTATTTTGATATTGCTCGACTCATGGACTTGTCAGTATTTTTGCTTACTCTGATAACATATGATTCATGACCTTGCGCCTATTTCGACATTGTATAATTATGACATTGCGTTTAATACATGACACTTACCTTGTGCACACACGTACACCACCCTCTAAGCTTTTTATAAACTTATGCATGATAGATGCGTGCAGGTGATGTTAGGTTGCAGCAGTGTTGAGTTTGGAGCGTGCAGCGGTCTTCCGGTGCTTGATTTTTGATTTATGTAATTCCTTTTTAGCATTGTACTCAAATGATTATATTAGTGGATATATGATGATGATGTTGCCTTTGTGAATTGGGTAATCTTGTGGTTATGCTTCTTACGAGGTAAATGTATGGATGCTAAGAGTCGAGAATGAGGTACTACGGAGGCTGTCGGCACCAGATTCGGTGATCGGGATTCCTGTGAATCCGATCTCTGGGTTTGGGGCGTGACATGGTATGAACCTAATTAGACCATAGGTTAGGTGTATTTCACTCATGCATATTTTAAATCACATTTTATATTAAATACACTCTAGTTAGGCCAACATGACATGTGGTTCGGTCGGCCTAACTACTTGGACCAACCATGCAAAATTCGGACAAAATTTAGATCTCATAAGATCTTTTTTTTTTGTGGTAGGTTCAGCTAGCCCAAGGTGGTTCGGTCAAGTTTTCAGTAATAGAACGATTTCAGAATCCAGACCGGTTAGCCCAGCCAAACCTAGGCTTAGACCAGCCGAAGTTTTGAAAGATTTTATCCTGCGATTTCCAGATTCTGATTGGAACATAATCTTTGAAGTTCAGCCAATTGAATTGAATCTTGGGCCAGCCGAACGACACAGATCCTTGGCTATACATTGAGGCTTTTTCTTACATTCTAAATCACGAAAATTCATATTCTTTTATTGTGTTGTAGAGAAAGATCCTTCAAGCCTCCTTAAGTTATTTGTGTTGTAATTCATATTTTATTATTATCTTATTTTATTCTCCTTTTCAAAGTTAGATTAAATTGTTTTGATAAAAGTAATCCATACTCTCCTTTGAGAAGAAGGAGAATCGAATCTGTAGCAATAGGGTTTCATTCATTTTATTGAAAATCTCTTAGATCCATTTGCATCTTTTGGGTTAAACTCATACATCGGCTTCATCAATATCCTAAGAATAAGATCGCTGCACTCAAGCTACAGCTACAACCTCGACTCGCCAAATCGAAGATAAGTACTGTTTGTTTTAATTACTTCAGTTTGGGTTTTTCTGAGATAGCCCGAAAATCTCAGCGGGTTTGTCTGTGGTGACCCCGTAAAATCACAAAGTGGGTTTGATTGTGATAGCCTGTGAAAATCGTAATAACTATATAAAGTTGTTAAGGTGACCTTGAAAAACCTTTAAATAGTGGAAGCCAAAATTGCGAGGGTAGTAATTTTGGGAGCGAAGTAGGTTACATCGAGGCACTGAACCACTATAATTCTTTTGTGTATTGTGGTGATTGGATTTTATCATTTGTATTATTGTGTTTTTCTTTTTCTTTGCAATTAGTTTGATATTTTAATTTCAAAGGCGTCGTGATATAAGGCTGTCTTCCCTAAATCTTTTAGGTGTAAGGTTGTCCTACAAACTATTTGATATCAAGAATTCAATACTTTGCAAAATTGCATTACATGAATTTATTATTCTGCATTATATCAAAATATTTGACATTGTCCTATTCATCCCCCCTTTAGGACTTCTATAGCTCGTCTTTTTTCAAAAGACCTCACTATCTGCATCGTCAGTGGTATGCCAATGCCCACCCGACTCATCGATAGTGGACCCATTTACAAGCTAGTCAGATTCAACTTAGCTTACAGCCCCTACTCTCGGGCGGATAAGGTCGCACCCCTTTTTGATGGGAGATGCAACCTACTAGTATTTGGCACCTGGGCATTCATGTTATCCACTCGGTCTCGTCGTTGAAGCATCTTACTAGTACCACTAGAGTTTAGGGACTTGCACCAAAGGACATCGATAGCTCCCTAATGCTAGAACAAATATTTTTGTTATCTAATCTAACCACCCATGATATGCCCGTAGAGGCCACGACCTCAATGTCGCTAGGGTGTAAAAGTCCCCGTGACATACAGGATAAAAAATGCATGAGTCATATTATCCAAGTCATACATCAAACCTGCGCATATCGCGTGATCATTTGGAGTAACCCTATCTCATATATAGTTCCCTAAGTGTCTCAAGCCGACGAGCATATGCTATGAACAATCATCATCCATAATAAGCATACAAATGATGCATATGGACATATAACTAGGCATGATATCCATTACACCAAGCATGTTATCAGTGTGTCCTATCAAGCCAAGCACACAAGCATGTTATTAATCATATCATGATATAATTGGCCCTAATTAGCACATCATACACAGAGAGTGGGAACCAAATGATAGGCCCCACTATAAATATAAAGGTCTATGTGGTGTGTCCCACATTAGACTAACATTGGATCCTCATGTAACCTGCACATAAAAATCTAGTAATCGGATGTCATGCATTGATAAAATACATATACCAAGGCAGGGTCCACTGGGAATGACCCGGGTGGACACTCACATGTGTAACATGTGTGCCACTAGGCTATCAATCTATTGGGCACGTGGCCCACTGATGCTATCCCAAAATGATCATATTATCGTTGGCATCAATAGGATGATTTGCACCGTTTGAACATTGTCGATGTAATAGACGATTATAAATTGTTGGTTTGTCACTAGGATGTGATCATGTGCTTGTTGCCCATCTGAGTCTTGGTATTTCATCATTTCAAGCAAGGTTTATGCTCTAATGGATTTAATACAATCATAGTGTCAAAATTATATGCACACACTAATTAAGAATTTTAAATTGATTTAATAATTAATTTCAAATCCAACAAATGCTCACATTTAACTTAGGATCATAGGGATTCTAAGGGCCTGTTTGTTAAATCTGAAATCCGAAGTTTGAATCTTAAGTTGGAAAACTAATAATGAATCTAGAATAACTTGTTTGTTAACTAACGTCTGAAATGTTTGAAATATATTAATTTGACACATTTATCCATATAAAACAATTGCGATTGAATCCCTACCTTTAAAAACTCTATGAATTTCACTGAAATGTTTATTTGTCATCTAACCTATTGAAAAGGTCACAAGCAGCTAAACGAAGAGATGACACAAATATTAACATGATCCAAAGCTTTTGTGGCCCAAAAGAATTTTTAAATGGTCAATCACCACTGTTTCCTATACAAAGGTCCATCTAAAATTTGAATTTAATTTATTTTTTGGATCATACCCTAAAATAAGCTTTCAATATAGATGGATGGTATGGATGTAGTCACATATATCACAGTAGGCCCCAAGTGTGAGCCTTTCCCAGGAAATCTAGGTGGGGTCCACCATAATGTTTGTGTGAAATCCACCCCATCCATCCATTTTGTGAGATCATTTTAGGACATAGTGCTAAAAATGAGCCATATTAAATACTCAAATGGGCCGAAAATGTGAGGACTGGACGCCTATAATTAAAATATTCATGGGGCTACATAAGTTTTCAATCATGCTAATATTTGTGGTTTGAGTTCATCTCACTAGGAATGATAGTATGAACGGTATTGATGGCATGTAAACATCATTGTTGACCCGGAGGAGGTTTCGATGATAGGAATTTTCCTACCCACCTTTTCCTTTTGCAGCCCGCTTAAGTCTCGTATCCTCCTCATTTTTTGTCTCGAGTCTTAAAATGATCTCAAAACACGGTTGGATAGATTAGATTTATCACAAACATAGTGGTGGACTCTACCTAAGATTCTAGCGCAGGAACTTCCTGCGAAAAACATTTGCACATAATTCACACCCGTGAGGGGATTGCGTAGTACCCCACCAAGTTCTACCTAAATATAGACAATTAAGGGCTTTGTGGAGCCTACCATGATATATATGTTTTATCCATTCCGTCAATTCATTTTTTCATATTATTTTAGAAATTAAAATAAAAAAATAAGGCAAATATAAAGCTTAAGTGGGCCACACTACAAGAAACTGTGGAAATTGGGTGCCTATCTTTGAAAACTTCTTGGGGCCACATAAGGCTCTAATCAAGCTGATTTTTGTGTTTTTCCTTCATCCAGGTTTCTGTGACCTTATAAAGAGATTTGATGGCAAATAAGCTTCATGGTGGACATTAGGAAGGTTTTAACGGTAGTCATTCCTGTCTCACTACTTTATGTGGTGTGGTTGACTCGAGCTTTGGATGTGTATCTTTTTTTGGATCATGCTTTAGAATGATATAGAAAAGTTGATAGACAGTGTGGATCTAATAAATAAATCATGGTGGGCTCAGAGAAGTGCCCCATATTAAAAGTTAGGATGTGTATAATGTAAATGAGAAAATCTTTGTCGCAAAGGACAATTTTGGATTAAAAATAATAATCACGGAGTGCATTCTCAATTCCCCATTAAGCTAGACTCCTATCACGAAAAAATTTTGGCATAAAATGGTGGAGCGTTTTCCTTCTTCCGCGTTAACAAACACCACTAAACATGGAACATTTTCCAAATTTCGCGTTTAAGTGCAAAATTTCAACATTAACAAACAAGCCCTAAATCAAAGGTGCTAAACTGTAATGCCACAGATTTTTGCCAACCTAGAGTTAGATGTTCTTAGGCAAGGGGTAGATCCTAACCCCTTATGAACTCTCAAACCTCAAATCCTTTAGGAATTAAACAAAGTTAACTAAGTACTAAACTGGATTAGCTACGAAATCTACTTAAATCACTTTAAATATAATCTGCAAGACCCAAAACATGTAGAAGCATTGACGTTAGGTTACCCTAAAATCTAGGACCAATCCCATTACCCAGTTGCTCTCGGGAGCACATTGAAACTCCGTTTCAGATCTGGACCGCATGTCGAAAGTTCGATTACTACAAAAATATATAACTAGGACCACCTTGCTGGGCTTGACAACCATCTCAGAAATCAAATTCAGATAGTGTCCCGGGGCTATTCGTTTAAGCTCGGAGTGAAGAGTGTGAGAAATATAAAAATAATTAGAAATAAATTCTAAATTTAAGTAATCTGAGACCTGTTGCTTGCGGGCCTGATATAAGCAACCAGACTGTCAGAATATGACCCAAATACACCCTCAAATTAGGAGAAATTTCATACACAGGTCAGTATACTTGTAACCCTGATCAAGTTTCGGTGACCGTTGAACTGAAACTGGTCTGCCACGTGTGATCTGGGAACCTGATTGGAATGAAAACTTAATTCGACCTGGATCCATAGTTAGTGAGCTTAAGTTCGACCTTTGGCTCAAGGGGGGCTCCAGAAGTGCTCCGTTGAGACGGAACTGTCCATATTTGGACATAACCTAAGTATACCATGGCCCTGGTTCTAATTTGGTGAGTTTTTAACCTATATAAGGACCTTAAACCCTCTCTCATTCAGCCCATACACATTTGAGAGAAACCCTAGGAGAGAGAAGAGAGAAAAGAGAGAAAGTGTGAGAGAATCTTCCTTCTATTCTGCCCTGCCGATCTACGTGCTTAACCATCACTTTCCAATCACTATCCCGACGATTCCAGCTTCATTCTTAGGTAAGAAGACCTAACCCTAACCTATTTTAGAGTTTCAAGTAGTGTGAGTTGTGAAATAACTAATCTGAGTCATGTTGTAGTTGCCAAATCACTGTAGACAAAGGCTTATCGATTCTATCGAGTTCTTTACCCTCCTACGATGTAAGGTGCGGAGGTTAAGGTTTTCAAAGCTTTCAATGTCAGATAATGATAGATTCATGATCTGGGTGTTATTGCACATGTACAATGCGACATTCATTTTGCGATTCAGTTACGTATGCAAATTATGGCATATTGTGTATTCTGTATATTTGTAGAAAATACCGTAAACGTATAAATTTTGAAAGTGTATTTGCCATGATAAATTACTGTATGTACATGCTATATATATGTGTAATACTTACTCAGTGAAAGGATTCGCCCAAATACATGTTTTTGCTAATATATGTTATGTATGATAAATAAGTGTATTCTAAGTGTTTGTGATAATGCTTGAATGAGTAAGTACTTAGATGATTGTGCTTTAGGTAGGTGTTGAGATAGGATTCTCAACTACCTTAGAGATGTATATGATTTCCTCCATGTTAGCTGTGTAATTTAATCCCTTACTTATGAAATGTATGTGTTTGTATTTTCTATTTATATAGTGCTTTATAACATGCTTGTTAACATGTTTGAATTACTTTGTTAATTCTGCTTTGACTATTACACATGCTTTCTAGTTATGGATTGAATATGATTGGGGCTATGTTATAGTCCAGGCAATCGGTAACAGGCTTAAAGTTATGGCTGAGATTCATTTCGCCACGTAGGACGTGTTTGACAAACCTAGGTCATATATTGGTTGTCGGCAGTGGTTAGGCCACCGAAGTGCTTATGCACTTCATGTTGATCGATGCGATGTGCGCTCGTGCTAGTCGAGCTCGTCAAGTAACCCGATCTGTCTAATATATGTTCACCATGTTTCGACGTTACTGCTTGAACCGAAGGTACCAAACTAACCAGTGTAACCCCGTTAACCTTGGTACCTCGATCCGCTAAGACTCATGAGCTGGGCATAGTGGTATGGGACACAGTGGTTGAGCTATCGGCCTCCGCTGAGGCCGCGAGCCTTCTCGTAGTGACTAGTGAGCAACCCAGACTCGTGAGCCAAATACGGTGGTATGAGACACTGTATTCGAGCTGTCGGCCTACACTGATAAGGTGATGGGGGAGTAGTGTAATGATTGCATGTAACAGCCCTGACAGCCCTTTGTAGTGACCTCGAGCATACTCTGAATCTGCGGAGAGGCGACGAGCCTTCCCGTAGTAAACAAAGTATAAACTAGGCCTTTATTGATAAGGTGATGGGGGAGTAGTGCAACGAGTGCGTGTAATAGCCCTGACAGCCCTTTACAGTGACCTAAAACTGCATCATCGTATGAGATTGTCTAGGACTAATGACCCTAGAATGGATCATTGTTTGGGAATGATATAAGGGAGGTGCCTTAGTTTTCCAATACTGCTGTATGAAAAAGACTAATAGTAACTCGGTAATCACGCTCATAACATAGCACTGCATGTGCCTGGAAGATGTGGAGCACTGAGGGATGAACATGTGCCGCGGACGTAAGATGGTGTCGCATGAGGGTGGTTTGGCAAGGGCATGCATCATGACTGCATTCTGTACTTGCATTAATAAGAGTATTTAGGAGTGTTTGATTGTACTGCTTTATCATTACTGCTTGACTGAATTGATAACATGTTAACCTAAGCTCTATTGTTCCACTGAGTTGATCACTCACTCCTACGTTATGGGACGGTGTTTAAATACCAAATCAGACCCTGTTTGAGTTTCAGATGATGGCGATACTTGTGAAGCGGAGCCAGATTTTTTTATGATGATGAGGAGGGTTTCTCCTTACACAGCTATCAGGTGGGTCTATGTAGACCATCTTCTGATCGACGGGGTTATAAGGTTGCTGATTAGATGCCATTACACTTTAGTTTGCTCTTTTAGAGCACTTTGTATATTCATTTTGTCCATTTTTGGGGTATACATTGATATATTTAACCTGATAACATGTTCACACTCTGGAGACTTACAATAGTTTATATATATTTTATATACCTATCACAGTCTTCCGCTTGCATAATTTAACTGTCTGTAGAGTACGATATGTTGTTTTGGCTTAATCCCATTCATCTTTAATGCACTAATACGAACAAACATTCAATCATCATTCTTTATGTTGCATAAGTGAAGCGTTGGAACTTGGGAGTTGAGTTTATGCTCGACCCCCGATTTTCAGGGCGTTACATAAACATAGCCAAGGGATTTCAGAAATTCAAGAATCTCAAGTCCATGGGAGCCCCAAATCTAAGGGATCCCACATCATAGATTCCCAAGTCCAAGGGATCTCAAATCTAAGGGATTCCCAAATCCAAGGGATTTCGTATCCAGGGGATTCCAAGTCCAAGAGGTTTCCACCCCACAGTTCCTTGTGGTGCGGCCCACCTAAGATCTGGATCGTCTTTAAAATTGGGCCCTTGGTCTAATAAGTTATGAAGAAAAGGATGAACGGCGTAGATAACATATAAACATCAAGGTCGGTCCCACTCATGGGACCCCGGTCCTTGAAAAAGGGGCAGTCACCCCCTGCCCATGTTTCCATCAGTGCGGTCCTCCTGAGATTCGGATGGGCCTGATATTTGGCCTCATGGCCTAACATGATTTGGTAAAACTTATGAACCAAGTGGATAAGTCACATACATCATGGGGGTTCCCACGAGTGGTCCCCACTCCATGCTCCTGGCTGGGTGTCCGCCCACTTGGACATTGGTAGTAGTAGCAGTGCTGCTGGTGTTTAGACATAATATCAAGGTGGGTCATTGAAAGTGCCCTAGTTTGTCAAATCACGTGAATGTTAAGTCTGTCTTTAAGAAAGTCCCAAGATGAATATTTCAAAATGAAGACCTCAACAAAAGAGAAACCTGAATGCTCCAAACAGGTGAATGAAGCCTCTCTTCCCTAAACCAAACCCTAAGGTATATGACCTGTAAGACCCTAGCCTGAGTATCCATTTTATTCTGTTAGGTCCTATAGTCTTACCAGTCAAATCCTGGTAACCTGCGACTTGTAGATTTCGTTTGCGGTCATCCTTAAATCCCGTCATGCTAACCCGACCTGGAACGACTCGAAACCTATGCCATTGCGACCACATCGACGCCGCGGTTCCAACGCTGTGTCTCATGCATGAATCCGACGTGTACATCTTGAGATATTGACTGCACCATTCTTGTCCATTCATCATGCATGTGGGACCCACCTAGACCCATGGGCATGTTTCCCCATGTGTGGCCCCCACCTAGTGCTCCTTTTTCTATGATAGCTACTCCTAGCTTAGCCATCATTACTCGTCTTTTCAAAACTCATCATGGGCTTCTTTTTCTCTTTTCTAGAGAGCAATCATGGGATTTCCTCTCTATCCCAAGCAAATCCCTCTTCCCTAAGCTACCCATTCTCCTAAACTAATCATCACTTTGCTAGAACCCTTCCATCCCTCTCTTTCTTCTCTCATTTCTCTGCTTCTCCCTTTCTTGCATGGTGAAAACATCCACCACTCCATTTTTCCGGCAACTTCTCCTCCATCTCTCTCTCAATCCCACCATCTTCACACCATCTCCTCCATATTTCAGGCCCATTTACTGCATTGTTTTTAGGCATTGTTTTAAGCCCATTTGTGGGGCTTTTTATCCCCGATTTCTTTAAGGGTTTTCTAGGGTATGGACCCCACCTTGATGTAGGATGGGGCCCACATCAATTATCCCATGATTGAGACCTATGGGATGGGCCAAAGAGGGCTGGACGTTCAGAAATTTCTGATTAGTCCAACAATGTTGCATGTTGGAAATGGACTTAGTATACCTTGGATTTGGGGAAAGTGGGTCACTCCAGTGGACCCCACTTGTTGTCCATACATGGGAGCACCAAACCCACCTATTTTTCCAGTGATTTGGGAGGCCTAGGCCCACCCCATGAGGTACTAAACATGGGGATAGCAACAATTTCAGTAGCGGAATTTTTCTGGTTAATACCTTATTGTATTTTGTTGTGTGTGATTATTTGGGCTAGTGTTTGACCCCAAAATTTATCTCTATGGTGGCCCACCTTGCTGGGACCCACCCCATGTGAACATAGGCCATCAGGGCCATCAGATTTTGGGGTGGAAGTGGCTGGACAGCCACCTTGCTGGACGTCCCAGCTGGTTGACGTCTAGCAAGGGTGGCCATCCCACCTCCATGTGGCCCACCTTGATGTAATGTTTCATCCATGCGTCCATCCATTTGTGTGGCGCACTTGGACGTGGCCCACTCCTAAGCGGGACGTCCATGGTGGGGCCCACTTTAACCTTTAATGTGGGCCAAACCGTCCAGCCCATTGGACCGCCCACCCCTCTGTAGGACGCCCACTACATTGGGCTACTGCTAGACTTTAGTCCAGCAGCAAGGCCTAGTTGTTTTATGTGTTGTATGTGCACTCCCTATGTGGTGGGGCTCCCTGTGCATGTTGCTGGCCACCCTGGGATTTAAATTCACTTCATTTTTACCAGTTTCTGGGCTCCAGCAGGCCCAGATAGCTGGTGGGCTGATGGTGCCTTAAAAGTACATTATATATGGCTAAAATTTTAAAGGGTGTGGGGCCCACCATATTGAGAGACTTGTGTGTATGTTTCATGCTTTTATTCTTAAAGTTTTGGGCTTAATTAGTGCTCTTGGAAGCCCACTTTAGTTGAATTATGAGGACCTTAAATGAACCAGATTTTTAGGACATCCAGTAGGCCCAAATGGGCTGGGACGTCCAAGCTTGCCCTGATGTATGTATGGGCTGTTTCTACCATTATGTTGGACTTGTGGGCTGAAATATGATGTGATTGGGCCCTTGTTTGCCCACTTAAATTATCAGTTTTTGGGCTGATGTTGTAAGGCTCATTTAGCCCAACTTGGACATAATTTTACCTATGTACTTAGGCTTATGGGCTGCCTACTAAGTCCAACATAATGCATGGTTTTGGTGACATTGTTATTCGGCCATAGTCTTCCCTATGGGCCCATATTGTTGTTTGTAGATGGGCCATTTTCTTGCGGCCCAATATGTGGAATATATATATATATATATATATATATATATATATATATATATGGTTGCCCATTTTATCCTTATGGTGGTATTTGGGCCTTGAACCTTGCTTCTAGGTTGATTATTGTTGGGCCGCCTTTAGGAGACAATGGTGGTTAAATATCCCCATTGTGAACCCCTCTAGGCCCATTGGTAGTTGAATGTCCACCTTAGGCTTATTTATTAGGTTCATATTCTCATCCTTGGTGGTTGGAGGTTCACCTTAGACCTTGTTTGGGCCCATTCATACCCCTTTAGGCTCGTAGTATTGTTTACTTGGACCTTGTGGGCTGATTATAAGCCCAACATAATGCATGAATGGGATGCTCCCTTTGGTCACGATGTTTTAGGGCCATGAGTTGCCCCTCCTGTAGCCCCTCTTGATGTATTTAGGCTTTGGGCCATTGCTTGAGGCCCAACATGTTGTGTGGAATGTTGTGAACCCTACCCATTATTTTCTAGCTATTATGTGGGCCATGGGCTGTTTTCATGAGACCCTTGTATGTGGCCCAATGTGATGTATGTGGGGCCCATATAATGAGGCCATTACGATGTATGTAAGGACCATGTGATAAGGCCCATATGATGAGACCCATTATGATGTAGATGAGGCCCAATATGGAGTATGAGTGGCCCTTATATGAGGCCCAATGAGGGGTATGTGAGGCCCTTGTGTGAGATCTATTGTGACGTATGGCCCATTTCATTGTACCTATATGGCCCAATCATGATATGTGAGTCCATCATGGTGTATGTGATGATGACTATGATGCCCATCCATCTTCCTAGTTAATATAAGATCATGGACCCCATTATAGGATAGGTTCTAAATGGGCCACGCCTTGGAACAATGATGGTTAAATGTCCACATTGTAATCCTCCCTATGATCCGTTCAACCTTATCTCCTCTTAGTGGGTTAACCCAAGTAGTCGGGCCCTCACCGTTATTAGAATGATTCATCTCACCTTCATGGGCTATCCCAAATCATTGAGCCCCCATAATTATTAGGCCCATTCCTAACTAGATTTAGTAGGTTAACCCAAACTGTTGGGCCTCGATTATGGATTGTGCTTCCACCATGCCTTGTAGAGCCCACCTTGCGCTTATTGGGCCCTTAGGAAGCCCGGTTTACTATGTGATGGAGCAAGCGAGGAAGCCCATCCCTTGTCCTTAAGACCCATTCTTGGTATGAGCAGGCCACCTAGGCCCATTCTTGATATGATTAGGCGATATAAGCCCATCCTGGTTATGAGGAGAGTACAACATCACTGCTTATTGTAGATGCAAGGATCTGTGATATCAAGTTTGGTATATCCATTGTTGAGGACCGACCCTCATGTAACGGATTAGATCTGCTGTCCTTCTATGGACCCCGCCATATATAGGCCGATTATTGACTACGACTAAGTTAGTATACGCACTATATATGAGTTAGTATAGCGTTATGATTATATACAGCCCATTGTGATTGTATGAGACCCATCATGATTGTATGAGGACCACCGTGTGATTGTATGAGGCCAATTGTAATTATATGAGGCCCATTACAACTATATGGGGCTCACTTTAATTATATGAGGCCCATTGTGACCATGTGAGGTCCATTGCGATTACCTGAGGCCCATTGTATATGAGGCCCATTATGTATGGGGCCCATTGTGATTGTATGAGGCCCATTGTGGGATTGTATGAGGCCCATTGTGATTATATACGGCCTATCGTGATTGTATAAGGCCCATTGGGATTGTATGAGGCCCATTGTGATTATATGAGGCCCATGTGATTAGGTCCCTTGTGATGTATAAGACCCTTGTGTGAGACCCATTATATGCGTGAGGCCCATTGTATGGGTGAGGCCCAATTGCGACGTGTGAGGCACGCCATATGTGTGTGATTATGTGTACACCATCCATTCATTATTACGGGCCATGGGCTGCCTTATACAGGCCCACCATGATGTACGCGATTATATTCATGCTTGGTACACTTCATGATCCATGCCCATACACATCATCCGCATGCTTGTTATGAGGAGTGATTGAGCATAGCGTGTGCCATTAGGCTGATTGTTTATGGGACTCCCTGATAGGCGGGAATGTCCCACCTAAGCACGCTGTATGCGCAGGATTAGACGCATGGTTGATTGGTGTGATTCATGCATCCGGCATTGCATAGCACATTGATATTCGCCCTTACTTCATCAGGGCTGTAGCCTCCATAGGTATATCGTGGATGGCCAGATTTGGACACCGAAAATTTTTGTTTGAGCACTTAGGGCACCTAAGATGTCCTTGGGTGAAAGTTTCAGAACCTTCATGGTACTAGGAGATGCTCCAACGTCGAGACCGAGTGGAAAACATGAGCGCTGGTACCTTTACCATTAGGCCACGTCTCCCACTGTATCGTGGTTGGTTGGATGGGGGCGTAGCTTTACCTGCCCGGGTGAAGGGGGCGTATGCTAGGCTAAGTTTAACCAGTTCGTAAATGGGTCCACTACCGTCGAGTCTTGTTGGTGATTGGCTGTCCACAGGCGGGTAGTGAGGTCTCTTACGCTCACTAGGCTGCGCTACCTGGAAGGTGGCAGTCAGCATGTAGTGTATTTGACCCCGGTGATTTCCTAGAGGATAACTATACTGATATGTGGACTTGATATAAGGACTGACATGATTGCATTGCATATTGCATATGACATTTGGCTATATGGGCCTTGTATTGCATTATAACCTTAGTATGGTCGATAACATCATATAACCTTCGTATGACTGACAACATTGTACCAAATTCTGGTGATGATTCCAGAGATGCTTGGTACTGGTATTATGATATCCCATCACTGTTGCACACGTGGGCGAGCACACGTGGGCAGACACTGATGTGGGCGAGGTCTAAGGACCTGGGTGAGCTACCAATGGTTGGTAGGCTACTGTGCTGGCAGGCTACTGCATAGGGGTTTGCATACTTAGCATTTGACTTATTCATTCATCCACTATCCACTTGGGCTGGTGGTACACAACTAAATCATTATGTGTACCTTCGTAATGGTTGGGATTTCTGTTGGGGCACGCGACCAACTTGAGATCAGGAGTTTTCTTGTAACGCCCTGAAAATCGGGGGTCGAGTAGCAACTCAACTCTCGAGTTCCAAAACATCACTTATGCAACATATATGCTTATGATTAAAATGTTGTTTGTGTTAGTGCATTAATCATGAGTGGGGTTATACCAAAACAGTAATTCATACTCCAGATCAGTTTATACAACGCAAGCGGAAGACTAAAAGACGTATATATGTACATGTATGAGTCAAAAGTCTACGATCGGTCTCCGGAGTATGAATACATCACTGAGTTACCATATACATATAATAGTTTCAAAATCAAAATGTCAAAAACATAGTTCAACTACAATGATAAACCCTGTAGCCCCGTCGATCCAGACGGCCTAAGCGAAACCGCCGGAGAACTGCATATACGAGAACTCGTCTTAGTCGTCATAGTAGTCAGGCTCCGCCTCAGGGGTCACGCCATCATTTGAAATCAAGACAGAGTCTGGTTGGTATTTAAAACATCGTCCCGTAACATGGGAGTGAGTGATCAACTTAGTGGAACTATACAACAAAGGTTAACATATTAGCAATTCAGTCAAGCAGTAATGATAAAACAGTAAAATCAAACATCCCTAAATACTCTTATTAATACAAGAATGATATGAACAATGATGCATGCCCTCACTTACACTCCCTCGTGCGACACCATCTTACGGTCACGGCATGCTTTCTTCTCTCTGTGCTCTTCAACACGGGGCACATGCAGTACGATGTTATGAACGTGATTACCGAGTTCTTATTAGTCCTTTTCATATAGCAGGATTGGGAAACTAAGGTACCTCCCTTATCTCATTTCCCAAACAATGATCCATCTAGGGTCATTAGTCTTAGGAAATCCCATACGATGTTGCGGTTTTAGGTAGTTGCAAAGGGCTCGTCACCAAATCAGTGCAGGCCTAGTTTATACTCTTGTTGCTACGGAAGGGTCGTCGCCTCCACGTAAACTCAGAGTATGCTTGAGGTCATTACAAAGGGCTCATCACCTTATCAGTGTAGGCCGACAGCTCGAATATAGTCTAAAGGATTTGAGATTTGAGAAGTTAATAAGGGGTTAAGATCGACCCCTTGCCTAAGGACATCTAACTCTAGGTTGGTAAAAATCTGGGGTGTTACATTACCACATTGAGTCTGGCTATCCAAATTTAGGTATGAGACTGGTTTGGATAGGAGTCCCTTGTGATGAACCCCACAACTTGCGATACCACGTACTATCATCCTGACTACACACTCCAACATCATGATCCCTTTGCATTGCATATTGCATTGCACCCTTGGTATATGACATTTGAGTTGTTATGATCCTATATTACATGGTGCTTATGGACTTACTGGTATGATTCCGTATTGTTTGATATTGTACCCCGATCACGCTTATATTGCACACACACTTACACCACCCTCTAAGCTTTCTATAAGCTTATGCACGATAGATGCATGCAGGTGTCGATAGGATGCAGTCAAGCTGAGCAGGAGGGTGCAGTGGAGCTTTCTTTTGGAGTTCTGATTATTAGTCATTATATCTTTCTTATGCGCCTTGTATTGTATTTTTTTAAATTCTTAGTGGATTTTGTAATGGTTTTCCCGTAGCTATTTCTGTGGTTATGGTCTTGGTTATGCCGATTATGAAATAGACTTGTGATTCAGAAATCCTCCTTGTGGGATCCCAGGATCGAAATCTGGTGAATGAGTGTCAGGAGCCGAGAATGGGATACTACGGAGGCTGTCAATGTCGGATTCGGTGATAAAAAATTTTGTGATCCCAGTTTTCGAGTTTGGGGTGTGACATGACCCCATCCAACTTAAACTTACCTCAAATTCATTAAAATCACCTTTGGTAAGCTTAAGTGTTAAACACTTAGAATGTTAGAGGAGTAAAACATGAACTACACAGATATATTTGATCGCATCGATTTGCAATCGAAGTCAGTTTCGATTTTATTGAACATAGTTCGATTGAATCGAAGATTAGGCCCATTCTGTCTAACAACAAAAAGACCAAATGCTGAGAATTATCAATTATATCGAATGATGTTCGATGATATCAAAATTCAAACTTCGATAAAATCGAACTCTATTCGATAACATCGACTTAGGGTACTCCCTCTACATAGAATACATTCTAAAAAGTGTTCATTGATATAATTAAGTCACCTTCAAATACATTGAGAATAAGTTCTTGATTGTATCGAAGTGTGTTCGATTACATCGAAAATAAGGAACATTTTGTCCAGCAAGCCATCAAAGAAAATACAAACTTTTCGATCATATTGAATATGCTTCGATATAATTGAACTTTAAATTTGAATAACATCAAATGATGATCGATAACATCGAATATCTGGACAAAATCTTCCAGCAACCAAAGGTAAGTTTCTAAAGAAAATCTGATTGGATCAAACCACCTTTCATTGACAACGAAGTGCACATCGATAAAATCGAGCAGAATCTGTTCTACATAAAAACGAACATATATGTGTAGAGTATTGATATAATCGAATTAGACTTGATACTATCGAAATTCAAATTTTGATGATATCGAAGGCTATTCGATAGTATCAACAATGACAAATTTCTGCCCATTTTTTTTACCATTGGGATTCTTCTTCTATAAATACCATAGGTTGCCTCTTAGTAAAATGAGCTAGAATCCAAGAGAGTTTGAGCTTGTTTTTTCAAGATCTATATACCTTCTTCCTTATTCTCTCTTTCTCATTAAAGTTCATCATTCAATCTTGGCATATGTATTAACTCACCATCTTAAATGCTTAAGATTGAATTATGAACTCTAGCATTCAGTAAGATTCCAACAAACCTCCTTGTAGGTTAATCATGTTATTTGAACTCTTGAATGCATAGCTCATGGGAACCTTCTCTATATATTTAAATCATATCATTTAAATAGAGAATATCAAAACCCTAAACCTCACAACTTCGGAGCATTCATCAAAGTATCAAAAGTAGGTTGCAATTTAAGGGAGCTAAAGACTCTTCATCATCATTAAAGATCTTCATATTGTGCGAGAACGAGACTGATCCACTTACTTGTAAGTACTTAGAGTCTAATATGTCTGAAGCCCTTTCTTTGTGTAGGATCGAGATTCAAAGTTTGAGTGTTAAACTCGCCAAGTCCTAATTGTAGGCCTTCGCCGGGAGAATAAGTGTTGCCCTGTGTAGGCTTGGGTTATCTTGTGTAGGCTCCTAATGTTGTGTCCTTGTATAGGACTAAGTAGCCTTGTGTAGGCTTGGGTTGCCTTGGGTAGGCTCCCAGTTAAGTCCTTGTGTAGGACGAATCACCTTGTGTAGCCACCTAGGAAAACCTTGTGTAGGTTGTAAAGGTTCATGGTTAACCTGATTTAAAACCATTGAATAGTGAAATCCGGTACACTCTAGAAGAGAGTGCGTCTGCCGGGAGTGGAGTAGACAAGTAACCGAACCATTATATATGACTATGTTCGGGATTGCTTTGAGTACATTTATCTAGTTATGCTTATGTTTATCATATGATCATTATGATGCATGATTTAGTTAATGTATAAGTGTTAGTAGAAATCACATACCACACTCCATCACTTACACTATCCCTATAAGCTTGTCCCTTATTTGAAAATCTAGTGAAAGCTTATGTGAATTGGACCCTCCATTATCTTGGAAGCCTTAGAGTTACTTTCCCTTAACCTTCTGTTTAAAAAGTTAGTCATTGTATTTTGCTAATAGAAAATAAGTATTTGAAAAGTCCTATTCACCCCCCTCTAGGACATTTGGTCATACTTCATACTTCAGTACTAGCAGTTTTACTGCAATTTCAATTGGTATCAGAGCGGGTTACTTTTGAAGGGTTTAACAACCTAAGGGGAGATCCTTGAACTGAAGTAAGGATTATAGCTAAAGGAGAGGGAGCATCAGTCTCTCGTCCTCCGATTTTCAATGGTTTAAATTATGCTTACTGGAAAGCAAGAATGTTTTATTTTATGCAATCCTTAGATCATGATGTTTGAGAAATCGTTGAGAATGGATATGTGCTACCAACCAAACAAATTGTATTGGAAAACGGCACAACCATCACCAAACCCAAACATAAAGAGAAATGGACGGCTTTTGATAAATGGAATAAAACCAATGAAGCAAAAGCTATGAATGCCATTTTCTATGCGGTTTTTGAAGAGGTATTCAATCAGATCAGTATGAGTAAAACCTCAAAAGAAGCATGAGATTTATTAAAAACCACCCATGAAGGAACCAACACATTAAAAAGATCAAGGTTGCAGTTATTGACAACTTATTTTGAACACTTGAAAATGAAGGAAGACGAGACCTTTATGGAATTCTTTGCAAAACTAAATATCATATGCAACTCCATGGGTGGACTTGGAGAGACAGTTCCTGTACCTAAAATATGTAGGAAAATCCTAAGATCACTTCCGGAATAGTTTACTCTAAAGTCACCACCATAGAAGAATATAGGAATATCAATAAGATGAAAGTAGAAGAACTAGTAGGTTCTCTACAAACATTTAAACTACATCTTAAAACACCCCCAAAATTCAAAAAATAATGTTCTCAAAGCCTCTAAAAACATGAATACAATAGAGGATGAAGATTGTGAGAATGAAGATGAAGATGAGGAGGTTGCCCTCTTAGCTAAGAAATTCAAAAGATTTTTTAACAAGAACCATGGAAAATCATACAATAATAAAGGAATTCATCTGGACCATAAGCGTCAAACTGGTAAAACCTTCAACAAGTCTAAAGAACTCCAGTGTTACAACTGTAAAAAGTATGATCACATTTTTACTGAATGTCCCACAAAGAAATCTAAAGGTAAAGCTATGACAGCCACTTGAGATTACATTAATGACTCAAATTCAGAATCAAGTGAGTCAGAAAGTAATGGAGACCAAAAGTCATTGAAAATACTTATGGCTTCCATCACTACAATCATTCCTAAGGAATTAGAAGAGGAAGATGAGCTTGATCTTGAGAGAATTAAAGGATAATAGCGATTTTGGCAATGAAAGAAAGGATAATCAATTCAATAGCGATTTCGACAATGAATCTGTGCAATGAAAGAAAGGATAATCAATTTAATAGTGATTTCGGTAGCATTTTAGCATATTTGGTGTCCGTCAGAGTACAGAGGAGTTGTGCGGATTCAAGATCCTTTGCTTCGAGCCGACACTCGAGAGGTATATGCAATGAAAATTGAACTACGAAGGGAACCCACAAAATTGCAAAGAACATGGTTGCCTTTATTGCACGAGCATGCGACGCATCCCTGTTGCACGATCGCATAACAAACCCAACAAATCCGTGCAACAACACGATTCACACGTAACATTATTCACTCGTAACAGGTAGGGCTTCTTCCCCATACTTGCTCCTTCTTTAGAACTTTTGATAATGCAAATGAGAGGAAGATAGGGTATTTATAGGCTTCCACACGTGTAAGACATCAATTTATGTGCCACGGGCCCCATTCTGCGCAACAACACTATTCTCGCACAACACTATTCCTGCGCAACATTATTCACGCGTAACACTATTCCCGTACAACACTATTCTCGCGCAATAGATTTTCCAGTGAGAGGGATGATAGAGAGAGGGTCATGCAATGGGAGAATGTTGCGTAATGGGAGATCCAGGGAGATAAAGAGAGGGCTGCGAAATGGATATAGTTGCCTATCTTGGATCATTGATGCGCAACATACCAAACTCCTATCAACTTGTGCATTTTTTGTGCCCCAACAGATGCCCCATCAATCATTCTTTAATTGATTTATGAAATCAAATTGAGGATCGATCTTCTTCTGCACAAAAATCCTTTCACGTTGGAAAAAGATTCTTTATGAAAATAGAGTTCGTCGAATAATAGAGAAGGATCTATCGAACGGAGAACTGAAGAATTGAGCTCGAAAGAATTAAGCTTGGAGGAATCGTGTTCGAATGAATTACTGTCAAATAAATCACGGTCGAAGGAATTGAGCTCAAATGAATTATGGTTGAAGGATGACTAGATGATCGTGCTCAAACGGAAGACTGAATGATAGCGCTCGAAAAACAGACTGAATACCCCCAGTCAGAAGCATCGAGTGAATACTTTAATAGAGAGGATAATGGTAGCAACAAAAGCACTCTGTCTTCATAGCGGTCAATCAGATAGAATGCCTTTCTATGAACAGGGTCGTAATTGTATACTCCGCGGTTTTAACTCATTTATTTGCGCAATTCTCTTTTCATCAAAACTTGCCACTGTAACAGCTATGGTGACTTCATCTTTGAGTAATTTAATCAAAGAACTGTCCTTCAATGTTGCTCTTGCTGCAACAATCTCTTTGATCAGCGCCAACAACTCTTTCTTTAAAATCCGTGGCTAGGGAATTGTTCTTTAATGTTGTTCTTGCTACAACAATCTTTGAGGATGTCTCCTTTATTCGTGGTCTACATAATCCAAGATTTCAAATGGTAATCTTTCCTACAAAATTAATCAGAATTAGTATCTCAAGATATCGTAACTTTTCAATTTAATTTCATGAAGTATTGATAATTTTGAAATATATTGAAAGCTTTAAAATGATTATAATATATTGACAATTCTGAAATAATCATAATGTATTGATGAATTTGGAATAATTAAAATGTATGATGATTTGAACTGCATGTTCCCATTATTTGCAAAGTTCCTTTTGTTTACAATGTGCTCTTCATTTGCAATATTCTCTTTATTTGTAATATGCTCTTCATTTGTAATATTCTCTTTATTTGCAATAGGCTCTTCATTTGCGATATTCTCTTTATTTTCAATATTCTCTTTATTTGCAATATTCCCTTTATTTGCAATATTCTCTCTCTGTCTCTTTTTTTTTTTTTTAGCAATGTTCCCTTTTATTTGCAATATTCTCTTTGACGATGATTTGGTCATTTCGTCTTCGTGCTTGTCAGTGTGGTTTACATTGCATTTATTGTATTCTTTGCTTTAGTTATGTCAACTTCAGATCACAATTTAAGCTCTTAAGGTGTTGGAGAGAATATAATTTTTACTGGACATACTTTGACTTGACTTTAATTTTGACTGGGCTCAAGGAGAAATTATAGTTTATCGCCGATTTCAGGCTGGGCTCATGAAGCAATTATTGTTTATCGCCGATTTTGGGATGGGCTCTTAAGTTTATTAGAGCATTCACAGTTTAGGCTCTTAAGTTTGTTGGAGCATTCACAGTTTAAGCTCTTAAGTTATTGGAACATTCACAGTTTAGGCCTTAAGTTTGTTGGAGTGTTCACAGTTTAGGCTCTTAAGTTTGTTAGAGCATTCACAGTTTATGACAATGTTTCATTGTATTTGTAGGTGACTTTACCTTCGTGACTTTGCCTAGCGACAATATCAAGGTGGCTTTACCTTTATTGTTTATTGGAGATTTTTCAATCATTATTGTGCTTTTGTATTGGAGCTTTGCAGTAGAGATGAGGTTTTTTTTTTTTTTTTTTTTATGGAGCTTTGCAATGAAGTTTTAATGGAGCTTTACGATGGAGCTTTAAGATAGAGCTTTGCGCTGTCACTTAAGATGAATTAGTGAATAAGATGAATTAGTAAATAAATCGATATCAATATCAACATGTCAGCATTCAATGCTAATAACAGTTTAATAATAATTGATAATATTATCTTGTCAAGTAGCAATATAAACGATGCTTATATATTTATCCCTTTGTAATCATCGTTTGTTGAACATAACTTACGACTTGCTAGGGCTTCAAGCCACTACTACGGTAACATATAAATGTTACCCGATCTGCCCCCTTTTGATTAGGTAAGATTTTCTCTGAGAATCTTCACAATCAAAACTATTTTATCTTTCAAGAATACTAATTTGATAAAATGAACATTTGTAGACATTCTAATGCGCTATTCATTCTGATCCATAGCTTGATAAGTCTTGTCGATATAATTTTCAATGATAATATACTGATTGTCTCATTTATGATTTAAATTTGGACCTGGTCTTGTAAGTGACCTTCAATAAATCACAGTATATTATCTTTCTTGAAGAATATATGTTGAATCTCTTCATGTCTTGATTGACATTATAAGTTTGATAATTGGCGATAATCTGGATATAATTGTCGCTTCATAAATCTTGCAAATAACCATACAGGGTTTAAAAACAGTTTTATGATGGCATCTCTCTCTCTCTCTCTCTCTTAAAGAATATATTTAATTTTGAAACCACTTTTGTTGCTCGTAGCAATAAATTAATCACAATAATAATGATCCCTGGTTTGAGCATTAATATATAATGATAATTCAGCCGTGGTAATGATTCTTGCCCCAATTTTAACTTGCAAAAATTGATATTGACAATTATCATCTTAGGAAATCAACAATTACCTTCTTTGGATCAAAGGATCAAGAATCTCGCACAGCTGCTTGGAAGGGTATGTTAAAAGGAATATTTGAAAATTGTATCTTTTTCTGATTTTTCCATTCATTGATCCCTTTTCATTCATACTTCAACGGAGAATGAAGGTTCATAAAGATATATGACCAGAATATTGCTTGTCTTATTACGTTATTCCTTTTCTCGAAATATTATCAATGCTTTGGGCTCGCCATTCTTTTCTTTCTGTTATGTTATTCCATCAAGATTTCTCCCTTATCGATTATCTTTCATGGCTTTTTCCTAAGAGCATTATAACTTTCTATATGATTTCCAAATGTATGGTGATAATGACAATAATCTTTTCTTCTTATCTTTTTAGTTTCTTCGAAGTGTTTTAGCCGAGGTAATTCGATACTCATCATGGCCAACAATTGATTCCTCATAGGAAGTATGTCTTTTCTTGCGAATGTATACTTCATATGGTCTTTATATTGTCTAGACCTTTCATATGTCATCGTAATCGCACAACCATTTTTATTTTCTTCGTCACTATTTTTTTCGTCATCTTGATGATCTTCTTTCTTTTCTTCTTTGCTAGTGATGTTGGCCGATGTTTCATAAAGATTATGATCTAATGACTTTATGTAAAAAGCAGATAGTTTTTCAATTATCTTTACAAGAGCATAAGCCTTTGTAGCAAGATCACGAAAGGTCTATATATCTGCACTAATCAGGTTGCATGCCATTTCTGGTCTTACACCTTCCAAACATAATTTAACCTGATCTGATTCTCTTGGAAGATATCGGCATGATACCCCCAAGTCTTTCCATCGATTGATGAATTCGTCAATTGATTCATCTTCTTGTTGGCGAATAAAGGCCAATTCAGTGAAACTGACTCCTCTATCGGAAGGGAAAACGTTTAACATAAAAGTGTCCCGCATATGTTACCAAGTATGAATAGACACTGGATCCAAAGCTGAATACCATCTGAAGGCTTTTCCCGTCAGGGATGACCCAAATAATCTCAAACAATACTGAGAAACTCTAGAGAAATTCCCCGTCATTGTTATAAAGTATATCATATGTTCTTCTGGTGACCCATCCCCATTAAACTTCTGAAAGTTTGGGTGTTTGAAATCAACGGGAAATGATATTTCTTCTATTTCAGGGGGATATGGTGTTTGGTATCGAAATTTTTTGTTCTGACCTCGTTCTTTTTTTAGATGAATTGTTTCAATGACCATTTGTCAGATTTCTTCCTGTGTTATGATTTAAGCAATATTCCCGATTGCCGAATCCGGCACCGATAGCCTCTGTAGTGCCCCATTCTTGGCTCCTGGCACCCATACGCCAAGTTTTGATCCTGGGACCCGAAAAGGAGGATTTTCAGTACGTACATTTATCCCGTAAGAAGCATAACCACAAGTTTACCCAAATCACAAAGGCAACATTATCATCACATATCCACTAATATAAACAGTTGATTATAGTGCTGAAAGGGAAATATACATATATCAAAGCTCCAGAAGACCGCTGCACGCTCTAAGCTCAACGCTGCTGCGACCTAACACCACCTGCACGCATCTATCGTGCATAAACTTACAGAAAGCTTAGAGGGTGGTGTAAGTGTGTACGCAAGTTAAGTTGTAACATCCCAAATTTTTCCCAACCTGGGATTAGACGTCCTTAGGCGATGGGTCGATCCTAACACTTTATTAACTTGTCAGAACTGAATCCCACAGTCTAAAATCGCTCCTTAACCCATTTCCTTCACAAATTCCACCCTTTACTACCTTGTTCTTTCAATTTTTCAAAGCACTTTCGCCCTAGACACTATCTTAAACTAGCTAAGTAGTATAACTTGGATCACTTTAGATACAAACTGCAAAGGACTAAATACTACCTCAGACGGAAATCCCTTAGGATTAAATCCTTTAGAAATTTGACAAAGTTAACTAAGTGCTAAACTAGATTAGCTACGAAATCCATTTGAATCGCTTTAAATACGATCTGCAAGACCCAAAACTTGTAAAATCATTGACGCTAGGTTACCCTGAAATTTAGGATCAATCTCATTACCCGACTGCTCTCGGGAGCATCTTGAAACTCCGTATCGGATCTGGACCGCACGTCGGGAGTCCGAATAATACGAAGTTAAGGAATTAGGACCGCCTCGCTGGGCTTGACAACCATTTCGGAAATCAAATCCAGATAGTGTCTCACGGCTGTTCGCTTGAGTCCGAAGAGAGAGAGTGTGAAAACACTTTTTTCTTTCCAAAATAAATATCTTGAATAGTAATCTGAGACTCGTCGCTTGCGGATCAGTTTTAAGCAACCAGACCGTCAGAATCTGACCAAATTACACCCTCGGATCAGGAAAATTTTTATAAACATTTACATGTACTCGGAATCTCCGATCGAGATCCACTGACCGTTGAACTGAAACTGGTCCGCCACGCGTGATCTATAAATCCGACTGAAACGAAAACTTAATAGAACGTAGATCCGGTGTCGGTGAGCTTAAGTCCGACCTTTGGCTCAAGGAGGCCCGCCAGAAGTCCTTCGTTGAGCTGAAAAAGTTCCGCTTTGGTTATAATCTAGGTGAACCTTGTCTAGGAGTCTATTTCGGTAAATTTTTAGGCTATATAAGGACATTAAACCCTCTCTCATGGCAGCCATACGAATTTGGATTTGAGAGAGAGAGAAAAGAGAGAGAAAGTGTGGGAGATGTAGGAGGAACTCCCTGCTGCTGTTCCCTACCGCTATTTGGGCTCCACCGCCTGATTCTTATTGCTTTCCCGGCGATTTCGGCGTCGTTTCTAGGTAAGAAACCCTAACCCTAACCTGTTTTAGGGTTGTATAGGTTGTAGGTTATGAAATAGCTAACCTGTTTCGTTCTCTAGGTTGCCAAACTCCCGTATACGGAAGCTTAGCGAACCTATCGACTCCGTTACGATTCTACGACAAAAGGTGAGGACTTTAGGTATATAGGTTACGGTTTTCAACGCTTTCAATGTCAGATAATGGTAGATTCATGATCTGCATGCAATTTCACATGTACAAAGTGCTTTCCGTTTTCTGTTTCGATTAAAATTGTAGAATTTGGAATTTCACATACTCTAGGTATTCGTATAAAATACCGTATACGTATTTTTTATGGAAATGTGTTTGACATGTTTATTTGTCGTATGGATATATGACGTATAGATAAAATACTTATTTGGCGAAAGGATTCGCCTAAATACATGTTTTCTAATAAACACTATGTATGTAGAAATACGGTATTGTAAGAAGTACCGTATACATGTATATTTTAGCCAGGTGTTTGTCATGATTAATTGTTGTATAAATATATTATGTGCGCATAAAATAATTGCTTGGCGAAAGGAATCGCCGTAATACAAGTTCCCTTGTAAATGCTATGTATGTCGAAATTGGGTATCCTAAAAAATACCCCATGCGTATAAATTTTGCTGATGTAATTATCATGATTATTTGCTGTATGAATATGATATATACATATAAAATACTAGTTTGGTAAAGGGACAACCCTAGTGCACTTTCCTCTAACATACGTCATGTATGTTGAATTAGTGCATTCCAAGTGTTGGTGAAATTGCTTGTGAGTGTAAGTGCTTAAGTGTTAGTGCCTTAGGTAGGTACTGAGATGGGGTTCTCAACTATCTTAGAGTCATGTATGATACCCTCCATGTGGTTGTTTACTCTAACCACTCACTTATGAAATATATGTATTTGTATCCCTATTTGTATAGTGCTTTACAACATGCTTTTGAACATGCTTTGTAACTTGTTTATTAACATGCTTTATGACATGCTTTATAACATGATTGCTAGTGTTCTTGAATTACCATGTTATCATGCTGTACTTCACATGCTATGGTTAGGAATTGATTGTGTTTGGGGCTATGATTATAGTCCAGACAATCGGTACCAGAATTGGATTTGTGGCTATGATCCAATTGCCATGTGAGATGTGTTCGATGAACCCGAGTCGTACTGCGGTTGACGATAGTGGTTGGCCACACGAAGTGCTTATGCGCTTCATATCGTCCAACTTGTTGTGCGCTCGAGCCAGCCGAACACGTCAAGTAACCCGTGTGTCTTATGTATGTTCACCATGTTTGGTCGCTAATGTTTGAACATAGGGTACCAAACTTACCAGTGAAATCCCTTTTAACCATGGTACCTCGATCCGCTAAGACTCATGAGCCGGGCATGGTGATATGGGACACCGTGGTCGAGCTGTCGGCCTACGCTGGGGCCACGTGCCTCCCCGTAGTGACCAGTGAGCAACCAAACTCGTGAGCTGATTATGGTGGTATGGGACACTATATTCGAGCTGTCGATACTTACGGCGAGAGCCGAGTACGGTGAGACCTGTACTCGTGCTGACGGGTGACGAGTCCTCTATAGTATCTTCGAGTATACTCCAAGGTCTGTGATTGGCGACGAGTCTTTCACAGCAACTAGAGTATGAGTTGAGCCGAGTACGGTATTCGAGCTGACGGCTAGTGATTGAGCCGAGTACGGTGAGACCTGTACTCGAGCTGACGGTTAGCAATTGAGCCGCATACGGTGAGATCTGTATTCGTGCTGACGGGTGACGAGCCCTTTGTGATGCCTTCGCTATGCCTCTCAAACCATAATATCGTATGAGATTAACTAGGACTGACGACCCTAGAATGGATCATGTTTGGGAATGATACAAGGGAGGTACCTTAGTTTTCCAATACTGCTGTTTGAAATGAACTAATAATTACTCGGTAATTATGCTCATCATCGCACCTGCATGTGCCTGGTAGATGTGGAGCACCGAGGGATGGACGCATTCGCGAACGTAAGATGATGTCGCATGAGGGTGGTTTGGCAAGGGCATACATCATGTCATTTCATACTTGCATTAAATAAGAGTAGTTAAAATTGTTTGATTGTACTGCTTTATCATTACTGCTTGACTGAATTGATAACATGTTAACCTATGCTTTATTATTCCACTGAGTTGATCACTCACTCCCACGATACGGGACGGTGTTCCGAACACCCACCAGACTTTGTCTGATTGCAGATGGCGACGCTACTTCTGAGGCGGAGCCGGACTTCTATGACGACGAGAATGCTTCCTCGTATATGCTGTTTTCTGGCGGCTTCGTGAGAGCCGTGCCTTGATTGTCGGGGCTACAGGGATGTTGACTAGATCACACTACACAACTTGGTATAATTTAAAATTGTACTTGTAATTATTTAACCTAGTAATGTTATCACACTCTGGAGACTCACCACAGTTTATATATTTTACATATCTATCACAGTCTTCCGCTCGCAAATTTAACTGTCTCTGGAGTATGATATGCTGTTTTGGCTTAATCTCACTCATGTTCACTACTTTAATACAGACAACATTCAATCATCATTCATTTTGTTGCATAAGTGATGCGTTGGAACTCGGGAGTTGAGTTTATGCTCGACCCTCGATTTTCAGGGCGTTACATAAGTGCCAAGTATACAATATTAGAGCAATGCAGAAACATATTGGTAAGTCCATAAATATCATTAGCCTTATCCAGGCTATGTGATGTAAAAAGGTAATAAGCCAATATCATATACTGAGGAAGTAATGTAGATCAGTTATGCAATGCGGAGACAGAGTAAACCACATATCATATACTGAGGATACAATGTAATATGTAAATCCTGACGAGTCCACGAATGCCGTTAACCTCATTTAGGCCATATAAATGCAGAAACGTAGTAACATAGAATATCATATGCAACGGACGTAATGCAATATGCGGTGCAAATGAAATGATCAAGCTAGAGTGTGAAGTCGGGATGATAGTACGTAGTATCGCATACTACAGGGTCCATCACAAGAGACTTCTATCCAAACCAGTCCCATACCTAAATTTGGATAGATAGACTCAATGTGGTAAACTCCTGACCTCAGGTTGGTTGCGCGCCCCAACCGAAATCCTTGTCATTGCGAAGGTACACATATTAATTAGCTGTGAACCACCAGCCCGAGTGGATAGTGAATGAATGAATGAATGAGTAAAATGCTGAGTATGCAACTCCTACTTAATAAGTCCACATATCAGTACTGTACATCTCTAGGATCATCACCGGGGTCTAGTATACTCTACACGTGATTGTCGCACACTGGACGCGCAACCATGCAAGTAGAAGAGACCTCACTATCCACCTGGTTAGTAATTAGCCAATATCTACCCAGCACATTGATAGTAGACTCATTTACGAGCTGGCCAAACTCAGTCTAGCTTTGCCCCTTACCCTCTGGTGGGTAAGGCCATACTCCCTTCCAACCGACCATGACACAGTGGGAGACGCAGCCTACTGGTATTCGGCACTCGGGCGCTCATGTATCTACTTGGTCTAGATGTTGAAGCGTTTCCTGGCCACGGAGGTTTAGGGACTTTCACCCAGGGACATCTATGACACCCCTTGTAGAAAAAGATTTCTGGTGTCTCATCTGGCCATCCATGATATGCTTGTGGAGGCCATGACCCTGATGTCGCTAGGGCGTACAATAGTCATATCTCAAAATGCGAGATGCATGAGTCACACAGTCCAATCATGCATCAATCCTGCACATATCGTGTGCTCATGTGGGACGACTCAGCCTATTAGGGAGTCCCATAAACAACCTGCCCTGCGGCATACGCAATAGTCATCCACATCTCATAATAAACATATAGATGATGCATATGGGCATGTATCATGATGCTATGCTGTCACATACTCATAATTGGTATCGATAATTGACATCGATAATCGGCATCAACAATCGGCCTCAATAATCAGCCTAACAAAGGGCCTAAGGGAAGGTCACAATGTGGACATTTAACATCATTGCCCATCAATGTGGATATTTAACCAACATTGCTCCCAAGGAGTGGCCTTCATAGGGCCAAACATATAGTTGGCCCATGGCCTCACACAAGGGCCTCATACACAACATAATGGGCTACATACAATCTTAACAGGCCTCATACAATCATAATGGGCCTTACCATATGGGCCTCACATATCACAATGGGTCGCATCGCATGGGCTTCATATACAACACATCGAGCCTCATCATGTGGGCCTCATATACATCAAGTGGGCCGCATCAACGGGCCGCACCAATGGGCCTCATAAACGTCAAGTGGGCTGTATCAACGGCCGCACCAATGGGCTTCATAAATATCAAGTGGGCCGCATCAACGGGCAGCACTAATGGGCCTCATATACATAAAGTGGGCCGCATCAACGGGCCACACCAATAGGCCTCATAAACGTCAAGTGGGCCACATCAACGGGCCGCACCAATGGGCCTCATAAACATCAAGTGGGCCGCATCAACGGGCTGCACCAATGGGCCTCATATACATCAAGTGGGTCGCATCAACGAGCTGCACCAATGAGCCTCATATACATCAAGTGGGCCGCATCAACAGGCCACACCAATGGGCCTCATATACATCAAGTGGGCCGCACCAATGGGCCTCATAAACATCAAGTGGGCCACATCAACAAGTTGCACCAATGGGCCTCATATACATCAAGTGGGCCGTATCAATGGGCCGCACAATGGGCCTCATAAACATCAAGTCGGCCGCACACATTCCCAAAAACATGAATTGTATTGAAAGATCATCTGGACCATACTACAACTAGCAGTGGAGATAATGATTTCCATCGTTAAAATCCTACAGGGCCCACCACAGAAAACTGTGAGCAGTCACACCCACCGTTAAAACATTTATAGGACCTGCCGTGATGTATTTTGAGATCCAACCTATTCATCAGTTAACACAGAGGTAGATGAAGTGAAAACAAAAATATCAACTTGATTGGAAAGTACCGTGGCCCTTAAGAAGTTTTGAACAGTGAATGTCACTGTCCCCACTATTTTGAATGGTGGGGTCCACTGGAACTTTAGATCTAACTCATTCTTTTTCTCACGCCATAAAACGATCCCTAAAAATGGTTGGACAGTATAGATACAACACATGCATCATGGTGGGTCCCACCGTCTAAGGTTTGGATGGTGTGGATCCACATGGCATGGATGGCTGGGGGGGATTTCACATACATCATAGTGACCTCAGAGTGCAGCTGCTGAACGTGCAGCAGCAGTTGGCAACGACTGTTGGCCCACCATCAAAACATATGGACAATGCGAATTCAAAACGAATGAATGGTTGGATACAATACATGCCATATGTGGGTCCCACAGACCCTGCTGACGTCAATACACCAGCTAATATAGCTGATGTGCGGTAGACCAACCAATCCGTTTCCAGGTAGGTGGGTCCCACATGGGGCCCACCACATAATATTATATATATATATACACACACACACACACACACACTTAGGTGGGTCACACTGTCCAGGAGACTAACGGTGTGGAGTGAGGGATGCCAGCCAATCAACTTCCATCTCACCATCCACAGATGGATGGTGAGGATAAAAATAATAAATCAGGGTGGGTCCATGTCAGCGTGGCCCACCAAAGTTCTGAATCAATCTGGTATTTATTTTTCCCTGCCATCCAGACGGTCAATAGTCTGGATGGTTCTACTACTGCTGGACGGTCCTGATTTGCTGGATTTGTCCAGCTCTAAGGACATGAAATGATCAAGAAAATTGTATGGACGACAAGGATATAAGGTACATAAATTAAGGTGGGGTCCACGCCAATGTGGTCCACCCATTAAAATAAGCTGATATGCGTGTTTTGCCTTCAACAGTAGGGCCTGCTACTGCACGGCAGGCTGTCTAATAGAGAGTGGCCCACCTGCCCTAAAATGATCTGAAAAACTAGATGGACGGTGTTGATACAATACATCATGGTGGGGTCCACATCAGCGTTGCCCACCAGCCTAGAAGCAGGCTGATATTTATGTTTTTCCTTCAATCAGGTCCGTCCAAACGGACTACCGAGTGGGCCATATACAATACATACAATAAGATGGGTCCCAAATGGGATCCATACCATCATCCGGTAGGCCCCACTTGGTTCATCACAAAAATTGTAATCTAACCATACAAAACACCCACCGATTCCACTTCTTCTAGGCTCCATGGACTCCTTAGCTCCTAGGCTTCAATTTTAATGGAGGAAGATGAGGATTGAAGGGTGAAGATGGGGGAATAAAGTGGTAGGGAGTGGGCCACACTTGACTCTCTCATGGGAGGCTTGGATGTTGGCTCTCCCTTGGTGCTTGGGATGGAGTGAGAAATGAGAGAGAGGATGGGTTGTTGTAAGGGAGATGGGATGGAGGGTATGGTTTCTCTTGACTTTTGGTTAGAAGGGAATAGTTAGGTATGGGTGTTGTTGACTTGGTGAAGGGAGAGGTATGGGTGAGTGATGGGTTGTGATGAGATGTACTTGATTGATGTGATTGATTTGATAGATTCTCTTGGGTTTTGCAAATGCATGACATTTTTTTGAAATATGCACGGGCCCACAACTCCTGGACTGGGTATCGCATCGGCGCGTGAGATGCGGCGTTGGAACCGTGGCGACGACGCGGTCATAAAGGTACAAGTCTTGGGTTGAGTCGACTCAGATTGACAGTGCGTGACTCAGGATCGCGTGCAAATGCTATCTACGTGTCGCGGGTCACCGGAATTTGACTGAGAGGACCGCGGGAGTTTGAGGAATGGTACGGTCTCAGATACGGGTCTTACATAACCGCTTGTGGTTGTGGTCCTTTTGCTTGTGGTTTAATGTTATTCATGGTAGTTGCTGTCAGAAGATTAAGGACTTCTTTAGCCACGTGCTCATCTGGCGAAAGCCAATTAGGTTGATTAATATCTGTTGACAAGTTTTCTGTTTCTTTATACTTTAATTGTCTTGATATTGAAGGATAAAGTGAGCGCTGCATTGTTGATGTTGTTGAGGAAGATGAACTGTTGCTTGATTTGAAACTAGTGTACTGATGTTGTTGAGGAAGATGAACTGTTGCTTGATTCGAAACCAGTGTACTGCTGTATTTTTGATGTTGTTGAGGAAGTTGAATTGTTGCTTGATTCGAAACCAGTGTACTGCCGCTTCGAAGGACCAACTGACTCGAATTACAATATCCTTGGTGCATGTGTTCGTGCTAAATTCTTTAAGAGGGATGTTGTAAGTGAACATTCACTTATCACAACGACTTTTCCTTTTATTCTTCTAAATTCATAATGATTTTGCGGAAGATGTCTTTACAATTGTAATTGGCAGTACTAGAAGACATTCAGGAGTGATGGGTTTTCAGTCCTTCTCGAATGAAATGATTGCGTGACTGAGGTGAGGCTGCATCTCGTGACATTTCGTATAATCGACCCTCTAACTGTACTTGGCGGGACGATACTTCTTGTGGGAATAGATCGAACCCTTCGTCTTTCAGATGTCACTATCATCCATCTTTCATCGTCCTGCTGCGCTTTTGATGAAGCAGAAACTATTCCGGACATCACCTGACATTGTCTATCTTTGATCATAACTGATTCAACTTTCTCCAGTACTTTCTGCAGTGGTGATCGCGTATTGTCGATATAATCTATTGCGAATTCCTTGGGTGTGAAGTAAACAATCGCATTAGTCGGGAGAAAAGTCATTGCGGTTGTGTAAGGACGTAATACCTGTTATTCAAAACAGAGTATCAGTTATTTTAATTTAATAAAATCGTACTTTATTTTAGAGATGAAGGGGAGGATGTTCCCGTTGAGAGTCGCCATTTTGGTGTTTGTATAATGCAAAATAGTGATGAAAATCCTCTAAATATTTTCTAAGTTATCATTGAATAATAACAATTCCCCAATAGAGTCGCCATTTTATTTCGACAAGAAACGAAAGTGTTTCATTTAGAGATTATCTTATTCAATAATAACAAAGAAGATAGAATAACATTCATCATCATATATTTCATTAATTCTGAGTTTCAATTACATTCTCGTGTTTCTCTTGATTCTGAAATAAAGTACAATGAATCTGTACAATGAAAGAAAGGATAATTAATTCAATAGCGATTTCGGCAGCATTTTGGTATATTTGGTGTCCGTCAGAGTGACAGAGGGGTTATACAATGAAAATCGAACTACAAAGGAAACCCACAAAACTGCAAAACACAGGGCTGTGAAGGCCTTTATTGCATGAGCATGCGCTTATCCCTGTTGCGTGGCCGCGCAACAAACCCAACAAATTCGCGCAACAGCACTATTCACATGCAACAGGCAGGGCATCTTCCCCATACCTGCTCCTTCTTTGGAACTTCTGATGATGCGAATGAGAGGGGGAGGAGGTATTTATAGGCCTCTACACGTGTGAGACGTCAATTTATGTGCCACAGTCCCCATTCCACGCAACAACACTATTCACGCACAACACTATTCCCGAACAACACTATTCCCACGCAACACTATTCAAGCACAACACTATTCCCCCGCAACACTATTCCCGTACAACACTATTCCAGCGCAATAGATTTTTCAGAGAGAGGGATGATAGAGAGGGCCGTGCAATGGGAGAATGTTGCGCAATGGGAGATCTAGAGAGATAGAGAGAGGGCCGCGAAATGGGCATGACCGCCTATCTTGGATCCTCGATGCGCAACAGACCAAACTCGTATCGACTCGTGCATTTTTTGTGCCCCAACATGTCCATGCAAGTAGCGCCACCGACACTTGGGCTCACCAGCCCCCTTGCAGCTTGTGATATGACACACCTGAGATGTGGATCAGTTTCATTTTTGGGCTCAATGGCCATAATGACTTGACAAAGAGAATGGACGTCGTGAATGCAATATACGCATCATGGTAAGGCCCATGAGTGGAGCCCACACAGTGGCCTTGGGAAGGTGGACGCTGCCAGCAACATCTCTGGATGTTGTTGCGTCCAGTGATAGTTGCCGTTGCCCCCTCTCTCTTGTGTTTTTAAAGGGTGGTGGGTTCTACTTAGGAAATCCACTATATCCATTGGATTAGCCAACTCATGATGGGCCAAGGAACTTAAGAACAACCAAATTTTGGGAGGTTTTCCACAATCCAAAATTGAATAAATCTATTGACATGTTAAATAGAAAATAAACATCACGGTGGGCCACACAAGGTGTCCACGCTGTGATAGCATGCGGGACACTCTCTCTAATAGTGTGGCCCACTTGTGGGCCTCATAACAAATCAAAGTAAGAGAAGAAAGGGAAAGGAAATGGAAAGAAGAAGCAAGGGAAGAAGATTCGGCAATCAGGGTGGGACCCTGTTACTATAGGATCCATCATACACTCCATACATGATCAAGGTGGGTCCTACCCTTGTGGGTCCACTAAAAATGAATAAATCACAAAGAAAGGGAGGATCAAAATCCTCCCATGTACTCACAATGATAGATGAATGGTTGGATTGGCTCGGATCGGCGATCGAACGGTCCACCAAGCTCCTTTCCATCCCCAATCTCCTTAATCTCTCTTTTCTCTTATCTATTTTTCGTAGCCTCTTGATCCCTCATAATTCTCTCTCAAACTCCCTCTTTTGTCTTGAGCCATCTCCCTAATCTTTCTTTCTTTTCTCTATTTCTCTCTTAATCTCTCCCTATTTCTTTATAATCTTTTTCTTTCTCTTGATATCTTTATACTCTCTTGCTAGCAAATGGTAGAAATGATCGGGAGTTATGGGATTTTGTGGTAGAACTTTTAGGATAGGGATGAAATTAAAGGAAGATGGAGGGGTAGAATGGAGAGAGAAAGAAGGAAAGAGGCAGGGGCAAGGCATGGGTTGCTTTCACTAATGGGGAGGGAGAAGTGATGGCTTGATTAATGGATTGATTGAACAACTTAAGATTTATGTAAGTGGGGCTCGTGTACATTGCACAACCCACCTCAGATTGTGTCAAAACTAAAATTACTGTAGAATCGCTATTACTGAAGTATAAAGTATGTCCAAATGTCCTAAAGGGGGGGTGAATAGGACTTTTTAAAAATTATTTTCTAATAAGAGCAAACAATGCCTAACTTTAAATGAAAGAGTAAGGCAAAGTAACTCTATGACTTTTAAGCCAATAGAGGGTCCAAATCACATAGGCTTACACAAGGTCTACATATGAAGAACAAACTTATTAAGGTTAGTGTATATGATAGTGTGTGGGATGTGATTTATATCAATACTTATGCATTAACTAAATCATGCATCATAATAGTCATTTGACAAACATAAGCATAATTAGAACAATGCACAAAAAACAATCCCAAATACAATCATATATAGTGGTTTAGCTACTTGCTTACTCCACTCCCGGTGGACGCACTCTCTCCTAGAGTGTACCGGATTTCACTATCCACTGGTTCTAAATCAAGTTAACTATAAACCTTCATAACCTACACAAGGTTGAAAAGGCCAAGCTATATGTCTGAGAGGGGGGGGGGGAATAGGACTATGCCAAATTAAAATAAAATCAACGGAATAAAGTAAATCAATAGCCTTACAATTATAAATCAATTCACAATGCTGAAATCAAATCACCTTAATAAATAAGTATTGAGAGATTGATACAAATTCAGTTCTAAGGACAACCTTACACCATAATAAACAAGGGCTTATGGTAGGACAACCTTATTTCTAGAACATCTTTTGGATCAAGAACTCAATAAATGAATAGTAAATAATTGAAATTAAATACAGAAATATAGATCTAATTTATTACAGCAATCCCCACACTTGCTTGAAATGTAAATAGTTACAACATTCACATCCACATGTACATTCCACACAATTGAATGATAAAAGATATGAAAATCAAGCAAGCATTCAATCCACAAGACAAAGAGTTACAGTGGTTCGCCTGTGTGTACACCAACTATTCTTCAACAGTCACACAGAATGCTACTCTACTCCTAATGTCCTCACATAGGGGATATTAGCGTTCACTATCAAATAGGTTTTCACAGGTTCACCCAAAACCTTTACAATTGTGTCTTTTTAACTTGAGCTTACACAATTCAAAAACCCACACTTCTAAGTTTTCTGGCTCTCCTCAGATAACCACACAAATTGAGATTTTTCTGGCGAATCCCAAACAAAAACCAAAATGGAATGAAATTTACAGAATTGTAAAATACCTGGATTTCTCCTCTTGTAGCTGCCCGGAAGAACCAATTGGAGTAGACGTTCGAATGTAGAAGTTTAATGTCCACTACTCACTTTAATATGGTTCTAAGTTCTAATTGCTTTTAGATTTAAACCAGTTGGGCGTAGCTATATTTAATTTTGATTCCAAGAAGAAGGAATAAGTCAATTCCTCTTTTTAAATCATATTGAAATACAGAAACAAAATCAAATTAAATAAGCTATCAAAAAGAGAAAGAAATTATGCACAAAATAGCTTAAAAATAAACGCAGACTTATCTCAGAGTGGAGCCTTGAATTCACTTAATTATTCAATGAAAAACTCTGAAATTCGTGTGCTATTTAGAGTAGAAGAAGTTTGTCTTCGACTGGTCCTAGGGTCACCACGACTGGTCTTGGAATAAACTGATTTTTGAATTTTTTAGCGCGATCGCATCAGACCGTTGTACGACCGGTCGTAGGCAGTCCACGACTGGTCGAAAGCAGTCCACGACTGGTCGTGACCCCTCTACGACTGGTCATGAAACAATTAATTTAGTTGCTGGAGTTTGAGTCGAAGCCTTACGACTAGTCGAAGGTCGAGTCGAGACCATCTCACGACCGGTCGAGCAGACTCCAGGACTGGTCGTAGGCGAACCAAAAAATCTGATAAATTGCAACCAATTTAGGACTGGTCTTGGAACTTCTTAGACTGGTCGAGACAGTGCTAGGACTGGTCTTAGAGTAGACCAAAATCATGTAGTAATATTCATTTGGATTATGTATCCAAAGTGACCTACCCTAAGGTCAATCTAATGGTCTATCAAACCTAGAACATGAAGTATGGATATTGAACACTTCATTTGCTTAGACTTTGATCTTTACGAAGCTTGATTTCTTCTCAATGTAGCTTGACTACTTCAGAAGTTTCAATGTTACTTTAAGTTGTACTTGAGTCCTGCATTTAGTTTTGAATTTTGAACTTTGACTTGCACTTGAACTTGAGTCTTGAACCTGAGTTCTCTCTTAATATTGTAGCTTGAACTATCATGAAGCTTGAAGAATTCTTTGAGCTAGACTTCAAGTGTTGACGAGGTGTCTCGAACAAAAACACACGACATACGGAGAAATTTTGACACACAAAATTTGACAATCAAAGAAGAATCAAATCATAGCACTTACAATCTCCCCCTTTGTCAAATTTGTGACAAAACACTTCTCATACTTCAATAAGATAAGCATCACATTATATAATAACGAATCATGCACCAGTTGTCATAAAACAAGCAACTGAGACAACTCAACTCCCCCTAAGTGAATACACCTCAACTCCCTCTGAGTAGGTATACATCATATCAATCATACCTCTATACATCATATCAATCATACCTCATAAATAGAATGCACACATTCTCCCCCTTTTTGTCAAAATATGACAAAGTAAAAAACAAAGATAGGATATGAAAGACAGAAATAGAGATAACAACTCAAAAAAAAAGTGCAGAGTGAAGAACAAAACAAGAGAAGTATGCAAGGTGAGTTAGAGTACATATTAAAAGAGTTAACAAGTGATGTTTTAAGACAGTAATCCACACAACCAAGGAAAGAAACTTAGTAAACTTGTTACAGACCAAAGATTAAACATTCTCAATCGAACCAGAAGATGGAGCAGGAATGTTAAGATCACTTTGATGAAGGCTCTTCTGTAAGCCCTAAAATATTTGCACATATTTTTAAATTGTTGATTGTGGCCAACATTCATCTGTTCTACTTTTTCCTCTAATGTACTAAGACGTGCATTGAAATCAGATGGTTCAAAATCTAGATCATTTCCAGAATTAGAATAAATTTCATTAAAAATATTATCCATGTCAATATCATCGGCCGACAACTCATCACCTTCGATACCCATTTCAGCTTCAGCAGTAGTAACACCCACATCAACATCAACTTGACCAGGAGCCAAACCCAACTTCATCTTATTCAGGTTGGAATTTTTAAATATGAGGTGTTGGATAGGAGCCTCACCAATGGGCATAGCGACTAACATGTGAGTGGCTAAAATATTTAATAGATATCTAAATGGAATATCACTATGACCAGGATGACTACGAATTTGTATGATAGAGGAACAAATCAAGGAGGGCAAACAGATATTAGCACTAGTAATGATCAAGTACAAAATACGAACCATAAACAGAGTCAACTCAGTCTTGTTTCCAGAGTGGGGATATAGATTAGAAGTGAAGATACGATGCAAAACTCTGTATTTGGGTAACAAGTATCTGGTTTTAAGGGCATTTCCATTTGCAGTCCATGGTGCATTCATGTTACATAATGCTCTAGTAAAAATACATTTTTCCGATTCTGACACTCTCTCAGCAAGTGCACTAGGATGAACACTATCATCATTTACTTGAATATCCATAAGGCTGAAAATTAAGTGTCGATCAACATGAAACGACCCTTCTCTATTATCAATAGTAAAAGTCAGTTGCTCAGCAGAGAAGTCAGATATGCATGCAACCATGGACTGTGCTTTGGACTGATATGCCGGTCCACCCCAGTGTAAAATGTTTTCCCATCCTACAGATTGAAGGAGAGGAAGGAGACCGTAAGGAGCAATATGATTTAAACTAACAGCTTTCTCAACAATAACATTGCGTATACGCAGGTCACGTATATGCGAATGATCATCTTCAGGATCCCTAAGATGACGTCTAGTGATTGTATTTGAACGAGAAGAAGATACACCTCTATGAATTTTCTTTTTACCTCTAAATTCCATATTCTTGAAGAAATGAAAGAAAGTTCAAGAAAATAGAGATGGGTTTCTCTAGATTCAACAAAAAGGAAGAAGAACCCAAAAAGTTGAAGATTTATAAGAAATAGACAACAATGATCAAGAAAATTAAGAGTAAAGATTAAGATTCTCCAAGAAACAAGAAAAATTACTCTAACCTGGAGGAATCGAATACAAGGGTTCGACTAGTCAAAGCTCAGCTCGTTGGAGAGGAGGGTTAGAATGAAGCAGAAATAAGTTTTCGCCAAATTAAAATGATCACCACGCACGACCGATCTTGTGACATACTCGATCGGTCGTAGCAAGACTGGTCGAGCACGTTCTCGACAGGTCTTAGACCAGAAAAAAGATATGCAATTTTCACAGAATTTTGAAATTTAAACATATTAACATTATATACAATATGATACAAATATGCATGATCAGTCATTTAAAATTGCACATACCAAGATCAAATTTCAATTTGTTAAACCTGCTTTTGTCGAGTGGTTTAGTGAAAAAGTCAGCAAGCTGAGTCTCGGTAGAAATATATTCTAAAGATACTATTTTTTCTTCCACTAATTCACGAATATAATGAAACATAATGTCAATGTGCTTAGTACGTGAATGCTGGATTGGGTTTTTTGAAATGTTTATCGCATTGGAATTATCACAGTATAAAACCATAGTCTTATGCGATTCCATAATCACTCAGCATACGTTTCATCCAAACCAACTGAGTACATGCATTTCTTGCTGCAATATATTCGGCCTCAGCAGTTGAGATTGATACGGAACTTTGTTTCTTGCTAAACTAAGATACCAGATAGTTTTCAATGTAAAAACAACCACCGCTGGTTGATTTTCTATCATCTATATTTCCTGCCCAATCAGCATTCGAATACCCAGCCAATTGAATACAAGTATCATAGGGATACCAAAGACCCAGATTAACTGAACTTACAACATATCGAATAATTCGTTTAACAGTAGTTAAGTGAGATTCTTTAGGATTAGACTGATATCTAGCGCAAATTCCAATACTTAAAGCAATATCAGGTCTACTTGCAGTTAGGTAAAGTAAGCTACCTATCATACTACGATACAATATAGGATCTACATCTTTACCTGTAGAGTTTTTTGAGAGTCTTAGAGTTGTACTCATAGGAGTATCAAAGTTCTTACCATTTTCAAAACCGAATCTCTTAATCAAGTTTAATGCATACTTAGTTTGTGAAATAAAATTCCATCGACATTTTACTTGCAACCCTAGGAAATAATTTAATTCACCAACCATGCTCATTTCGAATTCAGATTTCATTAGATCTGTAAACTCAACAGTCTTGTTAGTATAAGTTGATCCATAAATTATATCTCAACATAGATTTGAATCATTAAGATATCATCGTTATATTTCTTAACAAAGAGTGTCTTATCAACACTACCCATCTGAAACTTGTGACTTAGTAAAAACTTAGTCAATTTTTCATACCATGCTCTGGGAGCTTGTTTCAGACCATAGAGAGCCTTTTTAAGATGATACACATGATTAGTAAACTTAGGGTCTTTAAACGCTGTAGGTTGTTCAACATATACCTCTTCATGTAAATCACCATTCAAAAAGGCACTCTTTACATCCATTTGGTAAATTTTAATTTTCCTAAAGTAGGCAATTGAAATAAAAAGTCTGATTGATTCAAGACGAGCTATAGGAGCAAAGGTTTCATCATAGTCGATACCTTCAATTTGTGTGTACCCCTGTACAACTAACCTTGCTTTATTTCGAATAATATTTCCAAGTTCATCAGACTTATTTTTGAAAATCCATTTTGTTCCAATAATATGTTTATCTTTAGGTCTAGGAACAAGGTGCCAGACATCATTTCTGACAAACTGATTAAGTTCTTCTTGCATAGCAATTGTCCAGTTTTCATCAGAAAGTGCTTCTTTCATGTTAACCGGTTCTATCTGGGATGTAAAGCATACGTAGTTACATGTGTCCTCTAATTGTCTACGAGTGCGCACACCAGTGAGATGGTTTTCAAGTATTTGATCAGTTGGATGATTTTTAACAGATCTTAATTCAGAACTAGTTTCACTTGATGAAGTATCTAGTTTTTCATATATAAGAGCTTCATCATTATCTGAACTAGGGGCAGGTGTATTCAAGTGATCGTCAATTACTACATTTATTGACTCTTGAATCACACCGGTCCTGTTGTTCAGAACACGATATGCACGACTGTTTAAAGAGTATCCTAAAAAGATCCCTTCATCACTTTTAGTGTCGAACTTTCCCAGATTTTCACGGTCACGTAAAATATAGCACTTGCTGCCAAAAATTTAAAAATATTTGACAGTAGGCTTTTTCTCAAACCACATTTCATAAGCCATTTTATTATTAGATTTGCAAATATAAACACGGTTGATAATGTAGCAGGCGGTATTCACTGCTTCAGCCCATAAATTTCTAGGGAGCTTCATGCTATTTAACATAACATTTCCCATTTCTTGAAGCACTCTATTTTTTCTTTCCACAATACCATTTTATTGTGGAGTTTTGGGCGCAAAGAATTTATGTGATATTCCCTGATCACTACAGAGTTTCTCAAAATCGATATTTTCAAACTCGGATCCATGATCACTACGGATCTTACTTACTTGAGAATATTTTTCAGTTTGGATCCGTTTTATAATCTTTTTCACTTCATCAAGGGTTTCTGATTTGTCCCTCAAGAATGAAACCCAAGTGTATCTTGTATAATCATTTACGATAACCAAAATGTATTTTTTACTACCTCGACTTTCCGTTCTGGTTGGTCCTATAAGATCCATATGGAGAAGCTCGAGTGGTCTAGATGTGGTATTAGAGTCCACCTTTTTGTGAGAGCTCCTCGTTTGTTTACCATAGTGGCATTCACCACATATTTTGTCTACTTTTTGCACTTTAAGTAGACCTCTAATTAGTTCTCCTTTGCTCAATCGGTACAAATTTCGGTAGTGTACATGTCCAAGGCGTTTATGCCATAATTCTGTCTCATTAGTATGGACCATATAACACGTTTGATTAAATGAGCTTCTATTGCATACTATATAGCAGTTTTCAGAAGTTCTGCGACTAGTTAATATTACAGAACCCTTTTTATCTATAATCATACAACCTTGATTAGAAAATTTAACACTATGGTTATTGTCACGTATTTGATATATGCTTAACATATTGTGTTTTAATCCCTCAACATATAAAACATTCTCAAATAAGGGAAGATTATAAAGTTGAACCGTACCTTGGCCAATAATCTTGCAGTTGCTACCATCATCAAATGTGATTGATCCATCAGTCATATCTTTTAGATCGATGAATAAAGCCTTGTCACCTGTCATGTGCCTGGAACATTCACTGTCGAGGTACCATTTTGAATGACTTGTTGCTTTGAACGCAGTGTGGGCAACCAAGCAGGTAACTTTAGGAACCCATTTCATAACTATTTTAGGTTTAGGAACATAGTTGGTCTTCTTTTGTCTGATGTTGTAAGAATGACCTACTGAGTTAGATTTTAAGAGCTCCTTAAGTAAATCAATTATTTTTTCAAAGAAGAGGATTGCATTCGATTTTTAAAATTTATATAGCTGCTTTTAGGTTTATGAAAAGTTTTTATATTTTTAGAAAAAACTTGACTAGTACCTTTTCCTTTTGAGTTAGAAGTTTCTCTTTTCACAAAGTTGGGAGAGGTATACTTCTGTTAGGAGATGTATTTTTCTCATAGCCCAACCCCGATCTATCGCCACATTTTTTTGATTCGGATAATAATTTTTCTAACTTTGGATCACCCTGGGCATATCTCCATATATCCTTTAAACTCAGAAGAGAAGATACTTCATTTTTAAGTTTCTCATTTTCAGATTTCAAATCATCAATCAAGGAGGTTCTGAATTCCAAATCATATTTTGATTTTTCAAAATAATCTGAAATATGTGATTTTTCTAAAACAAGAGTTTCAAAACATTCTTTGAGTTTAGAAAACTTTTCTTTTTGAAACTTAAGTTTGACAGCAATTTTACAACTTTCCTTATATAAGGCATTATAAGCATCTTGAAGATCTTCATCATTTTCATAAGCACTATTCAAATTTTCTTCACTTATTAAATCATCGTGATCTGAAAAAGTAAACTTCGCTAGAGTTATAAGGGCTTTAACTTCACTGCCCGACTCGGTTTCAGAATTTTCTGATTCAGAAGATGCTTCAGAATCAGACGATTCATCCCAAGTAGCCAACATACCCTTCCTTCTGGGTCTGTCCTTTTTAGGACATTTGTTTATTAAATGCCCATACTCTTGGCAGTTTTAACACTGACTGTCTTTCAAAGACTTTCAAGTTTTGGACTTAGGTTTAGATCGTTTCTTTTCATTTCCCTTTTGAAAGTCGACCCTTTTCTTGCTTTTGAAAATTTTATAAAACTTTTTCGCCAAAAGAGCCATATCATCTTCGGAATTTTCCAAATCTAAGTTTTCTTAAAAAATACCTTTAGAAGATTTCAAAGCTATAGATTTTCCTTTAGGTGCTTTAAAATTTAATTCATAGGTTTGTAAAGAACCGACTAGTTCTTTTACCCTCATATTATCCGTATCACGAAGTTCCTGGATTGCGGTTACTTTAGAATTGAACCGTTCAGGAAGTGAGCGTAGTATCTTTGCACACACTTTACTTTCTGGAATTTTATCATCAAGACCCCACATAGAGTTTACAATGTTATTTAGTCTAGTGTAAAAGTCCATAAACATTTCATTTTCCTCCATATGAATTTCTTCAAATTTGGTTGTGAGGAGTTGGACTTTAGACTTTTTGACAATTGATGTACCCTCGTGTGTCATTTCTAGTATATCCCAGGCTTGCTTTGCAGTATTACAGGATATAATTCTTTTGAACTCATCTGGTGATAGTGCGCAAGTGATTGCATTTAGTACTTTAGCATTAGCACTATACTCACTTTTCTGAAGGGTGGTCTATAAATAATAAGCAGGTATAGACACAGTTTTTGAACCGTCAGATTCAGTTACTTCAATGGTAGGAGAGTTCCATTCGGTCACTGTGGCTCACCACACACTCTCATCCATTGATTTGAGGAAGATCCTCATTCTGGCTTTCCAATAGGGATAGTTGGAGCCATCAAAGGGTGGAGGCCTAGTGACTGATAGGCTATCAAAATTTCACATCTTATTAATATAGCTTAGATCGTTAGCTGAGGAAATAAATCCAAAAAGAACAATAAGTACGAGCTATTAGGCTTGATACCACTTGAAAAGGCCAAGCTATATGTCCTAGAGGGGGGGGGGGGGGGGGGATGCCAAATTAAAATAAAATCAGCGGAATAAATTAAATCAATAGCCTTACAATTATAAATCAATTCACAATGTTGAAATCAAATCACCTTAATAAATAAGTATTGAGAGATTGATACAAATTCAGTTCTAAGGACAACCTTACACCATAATAAACAAGGGCTTATGGTAGGACAACCTTATTTCTAGAACATCTTTTGGATCAAGAACTCAATAAATGAATAGCAAAGAATTAAAATTAAATGCAGAAATATAGATTTAATTTATTACAACAATCCCCCCACTTGCTTGAAATGTAAATAGTTACAACATTCACATCCACATGTACATTCCACACAATTGAATGATAAAAGATATGAAAATTAAGCAAGCATTCAATCCACAAGACAAAGAGTTACAGTGGTTCGCCTGTGTGTACACCAACTGTTCTTTAACAGCCACACAGAATGCTACTCCACTCCTAATATCCTCACACGAGGGATATTAGCGTTCACTATCAAATAGGTTTTCACAGGTTCACCCAAAACCTTTACAATTGTGTCTTTTTAACTTGGGCTTACACAATTCAAAAACCCACACTTCTGAGTTTTCTGGCTCTCCTCAGATAATCACACAAATTGAGATTTTTCTGGCGAATCCCAAACAAAAACCAAAATGGAATGGAATTTACAGAATTGTAAAATACCTGGATTTCTCCTCTTGTAGCTGCCCGGAAGAACCAATTGGAGTAGACGTTCGAATATAGAAGTTTAATGTCCACTACTCACTTTAATATGGTTCTAAGTTCTAATTGATTTTAGATATAAACCAGTTGAGCGTAGCTATATTTGATTTTGATTCCAAGAAGAAGGAATAAGTCAATTCATCTTTTCAAATCAGATTGGAATACAGAAACAAAATCAAATTAAATAAGCTATCAAAAAGAGAAAGAAATTATGTACAAAATAGATTAAAAATAAACGCAGACTTATCTCAGAGTGGAGCCTTGAATTCACTTAATTCTTCAATGAAAAACTCTAAAATTTGTGCTATTTATAGCAGAAGAAGTTCGTCTTCGACTGGTCCTAGGGTCACCACGACTGGTCTTGGAATAAACTAATTTTTGAATTTTTGAGCGTGATCGCATCAGACCGTTGTATGACCGGTCGTAGGCAGTCCACGACTGGTCGAAAGCAGTCCACGACTGGTTGTGACCCCTTATGACTGGTCGTGAAACAATTGATTTAGTTGCTAGAGTTTGAGTCGAAGCCTTACGACTGGTGGAAGGTCGAGTCGAGACCATCTCACGACCGGTCGAGCAGACCCAGGACTGGTCGTAGGCGAACTGAAAAATCTGATAACTTGTAACCAATTTAGGATTGGTCTTGGAACTTCTTAGACTGGTCGAGACAGTGCTAGGACTGGTCTTAGAGTAGACCAAAATCATGTAATAATATTCATTTGGATTATGTATCCAAAGTGACCTACCTTAAGGTTAATCTAATGGTCTATCAAACCTAGAACATGAAGTATGGACATTGAACACTTCATTTGCTTAGACTTTGATCTTTACGAAGCTTGATTTCTTCTCAACGTAGCTTGACTACTTCAGAAGCTTCAATGTTACTTTAAGTTGTACTTGAGTCCCGAATTTAGTTTTGAATCTTGAACTTCGACTTACACTTGAACTTGAGTCTTGAACTTGAGTTCTCTCTTAATATTGTAGCTTGAACTATCACGAAGCTTGAAGAATTCTTTGAGCTAGACTTCAAGTGTTGACGAGGTGTCTCGAACAAAAACACATAACATACGGAGAAGTTTTGACACACAAAATTTGACAATCAAAGAGGAATCAAATCATAGCACTTACAAAGGTTAACTAAGGGACCTGCACAAGGTTCCCTAAAGTGCTTACACAAGGTGACGAGTCCCATATAAGGACACAATTGGGAGCCTACATAAGGCAACCCAGGCCTACATAAGGCAACCTATGCCTACACAAGGCAACTCGTCTTACACAAGGGCCACGTATTCTCTCGTTGGAGGCATAGAAAGAGGTCTTGGTGAGTTTGTTACTCAAACTCTGAATCCTAATCCTGTATACTTATAAGTGAATGAGTCCCTTTCTCGTACAATGTGAAAATTTTTGATGATGGCGAAGAGTCTTTAGCTCTCTTGAACTGCAACCGTTTCTAATGCGTCGATCAATGTGCTGAGGTTGTGAGGTTTAGGGTTTTGATCTTCTCTATTCAAATGATATGATTTAAATACATAGAGAAGGTTCCCATCAGCTATGCATTCAAGAATTCCAACATTAGGATTTACTTATGATGAGGTCATTTGGAAACTTAATGAATGCTAGAGTTCATAATTCATTTTAAGTAGTGAAAATGATGAGTTAATTCGTATGCTTAAATTGAATGATGAACTCTAACGGGAAAAAGGGAATGAGGAAGTGGGTATATTATCTTTGAAGAAACTCTCTCAAAGTCTCTTAAATTCTAGCTCATTATACAAGAAGCAACATTAGTGTATTTATAAAGTTGAAATCCCGACGGTCAAAAAATGGGCAGAAATCAGACATTGTCAATGCCATCGAAGGGTATTCAATGTCATCAAAATTTGAATTTCGATGCCATCAAACCTTCTTCGATTGCATCAACTTCCTACACTTGATTTTTAAATGGGTGTAGGACAGATTCTGATCGTTCCCATCGAGCATTCTTTGAGGTCATCGACGTGTACTTTGATGCAATCGAGATTTCTTTTGAAAAATACACAAAGGTTGCTGGACAGTTTTGTCCCTTATTCGATGCCATTGAATAAACCTTCGACCCATCGGGTTTTGAATTTTGATGGAATCGAATGGTCATCGATGAGCTTAAAGAAAAGAAGATTTTCTTTGAAAACTTGCTGCACAAACTGGAGTTAGTTTCGTTGCAATCGATCAGCCTTCGAAGGCATCGATAACTCACCCTCGATGCCATCGAAAAGGGTTCGATTACATCAAGGAGCACTTAAAGTATTTTGGATTTTGGAAGAGGTAAGTCCAAGGTTGATGCAATATAATACCATTTGATGTCATCGAAACATAGGTTTGATGTCATCGAATAACATTCGATGCAATCGATAATTCCAACATTTCTTTCATTTTGTTGTTGGACAGTATGGATGTGTATTCGATGAAATCAAATGATGTTCGATGACATCGAAGATGTCCTCGATTGCAGTTCGATGCACTCAACAGGGACATGTGATTTTCTTATTTTTCTTTCTTCCAATAATACTCAAGGTACAATTTAACTTAAACTTACAATAAGATGTTTTAAAATAGTTTTTTGGGTAAGTTGGGTTTTTATGTGGGCATATACCTATTAAGGTTTGTTGATGGTTGATGAGGCTATAGTTTACCTGTTAAGCATGATCATGTGGCTTAATCTTTGAAGAGTCTTAGTTTTGATGTCTTCATTTTAGGGCACACTTGACTGCCAAACCCAACACTCATGTATATTGATAAATAAGGGCACTTTCAATCTCTCCCTTTGTCAATTACGTGACAAAACAACTAACAAACCCTAGATATTACAAACCACTCAAGTTATTACAATTTATAAAAGAAAAAATAAAATGACTTGAGTGCTTTAGCTTCCCTTTTGTTTATGCTCCCCCTAAGTTCTTGCATTAAGATTTGCAAAACACAAAAAACAGCAAAGTTAGGAGCATATATGGTTCTCCCCCTTTTTGTCAGTCATTGACAAAGGGTAATAAATGAAGTAGATAGGCCAATAAAGCTGAAGTATGAAATTTTCAATCATATGCAAGGTTAGAAGGAGAACAATCATAAAAGTTCATAAGATATAATCATATAACGTAAGAACTTAATGTGAATTAGGCATGCCATTGAGATATATACCTGCAAAGAATATGAATGACAACAATATCATTAAAAGAAAATAGGATATTATCATTAATTCATTCACAAAAAAAAGAACTACCCCAAGCTCAGGTAGTGTATCATCCAAAAGAACAAGTCCTTAAGGGCATAAACATCCAAACAACAAAATGTAGCAATATACATCCTCATGGGTGCACATAAATATGATAAAGATAAGGAATTAAGACTAATCATATTGGCTCATTTATCCAAAAATGAGCTGATAAACGAGCCTGTGACCCTAAATCTCCATCTATAGATCAGCGTAGGTGGAATGACCAGCTCCATGTAGGATGGTGTCCTCACGTCGGCATGTGACGATTGCTATCAGGTCCTGAATTGCCGAGACGTCATGGGAAGAAGAGAGATGAGTCGTTGAAAGATTCATCTATGTTTGGAAGTTGAGACGTCGCGGGAAGAGGAGAGATGAACGAGTGAAAAAATGATTCCCGCCCGTGTCATATTTATAAACCTCGACTCTTCAATTCCATCAAAGTATGTTTGGTGTCATTGATAAAGATACTTCGATCCCATCGAACCATGTTCGATGTTATCAAAGAGAGTCCAGATAGGTCAGAGAGATTTCGTAATACTTCGATGCAATCGAGTAGTGTTCAATTCCACCGAAAGCTGTTCGATGACATCGAACGTCCCTCGATTCCATCGAAATAGTTAAAAAAATAGCTCATTTATCATTTCAATTTCTGCTAACCTATATGAAACGAAGTACACTAATATATACCTATTCATCAGTGTTTTGTAAATCAAAAGATCAATCAAAAAGTGTAGACCGTACATATTTTTTTCTTAAAAAAGAATGATGAGGCTATAGATCCTCAAATATTATCATTAGAACAGATGGACCATAGTACAATTGATCTTTCTTTAGAGATGGTTGATCTTTTGTTTTAAACAATAATTGTTGTATGTAGATTAACCTTCTCTAGTCCAATATAGGTATCAAACATTTAGAATGTTTTTCAGTAAAGATTCTAAAAAGGCGAGCTTAAGAAGTCCTAGAGAGGGGACGGGGGGTGAATAGGACTATGCCAAACAGTGGCTTGTCACACACTTTCATCTAAGGATTTTAGAAAAATCCTCATTCTAGCCTTCCAGTATGAATAGTTAGAGTCATCAAAAGGAGGTGGCCTGGTAATAGTTAAACTATAGAAATTTGACATAATTAAAGCTCTAGATCTTTAACTTAAGGAAATTAATCAAAAAAATGAGCAACTTACATCTGATACCACTTGAAAAGGCGAGCTTAAGAGGTTCAAGGGGGGAGGGGGGTTAATAGGATTATTCCAAATAATCGAATAAAATGTTTAATAAGTAAATAAATCAGAAATATCAATCGCACTAGTATTGAAACGTTGATTCAAACTGATTCGTAGGATATCCTTCACCCAAACAAGTTCAAGCAGGACAATCTTATTTCACGAATGTGATAAGAATAAAAATTTCAAACTAAGCAAGAGTAAATAAAATTATCTATTACAAGCATTCACTACTTTTGCATAAAAAAATGACAACCATTCACCATAAAAGTAATAAAAGCATTCACCATAACACCAAGAATTATAGTGGTTTGGTGTGTCAACAACTGTTCTCAAACATCCCCACTTACTCCACTCCCAAGATTAATAACCATATAATCTCGGCTTTCACTATGAATAAGGTTTTCACAGGGTCACCTTAAAACCTAATATAGTTATGATTTTATCGGGCTATCACAAACAACGAAACCCCTCACTAAGATTTTTTGGATATCTCAGGAAAACCAAAACTGAGATTTTCTGGCTATCTCATAAAAAAAATAACTACAAAATATAAATGAATACTTATCTTCACCGTAGAAGTTGTAGTCGTAGAACCGCTTTTCTTGAATCACGAATGTTTAATGTTCAGTCTGATAGAAAAGGTCTAGGGTTCTATTGATTTTAATTAAATTTAAAACAATGGCTACTTGTATTAATTCCTTTAAATCTCAAAAAGAATAGTATTCTCTCTCTTTTTAGAATCAGAATGATAAAATTAGAGATTAAGGAATTAAACAAAAAGCTATAAAATGATTTATAAATACCGCTTGATAGCTTAACAATAAATGACGCTTCTTTCTCTCTTATATAAGGACTTTGATAGGCTTGAAATCTATTTTTCGATTGAGAAGGAACCTCAATTTATAGGCAAAAAGTTTGTTCCTTCGACTGGCCTAAGGCAGTCTTCGACTGACCTTAGCACCAGATTCAGTTCCAACAAATTTCAAATTCGATTAGGATAAGATGTAACAGATCTTCGACTGGTCGAAGGACCTGTTCGACTGGTCAAAGGTTGTCTTCGATTGGTCAAGGAAGTTAAATCCGAACTGAGTTTTTATTGTTGGATTTCGAGTCGAGGAACCTTTGATTGGTCTAAGAGACCCTTCGACTGGTCGAAGATGCAACAGAATTTCTGTTACACTTCGGCTAGTGCTTGGATTAGCGAGAAATTCTTAGACTGGTCGAGGTAAAACTTAGGCTAGTCGAAACTCAACCAATAATAAGTATAAAAACCCAAATTTAAATATTTTTTGAAAGCACCTAAACCTAAGGTCTTTCTAGGGTTTATAATACCTGTATGGACTGAATTTCAGAGGATTAGAAATTTGAATTTCTCGAAGGAGCTTGATCTTCTGCTAGAACTTTTAGTAAATTGAGCTTGGTCTTCAACTTAAGATTGAGCTTGAACTTGAGCTTGAACATGAGCTCGTCTTGAGCTTTAACATGAGCTTGACTTGAAGATCACTTGCTAAGTTGTTTTGACAAAATGAAATTTGACAAACCAGGTGTAAAATGTGTTTTAAACATAATAACACTTACAGATTCCAAAATCATGTATGATACCTTGATCATATGGAGAAGCTGGGATTTTATCAAATTTTCTTGTATTTCATGAATCTCAACAAGCTGCATATATCTGAAGAAACTATTAGTCAAGTGATTGATTATAAATTGATTTAAAAAAATAAAAATTCTTATCTTCATTTATCTATGCTTTCTAATGTCCTTGAATCAATTCTAATAGATTTTGTTTTACATATTGACCAATATCTTTTAGTCAATCCTCACAAAAAAATGTCTTCTTTTGCTCACTTTTTCTTGCTATAGCTCCCTTATAAAGTACTTGAGTCGTTATAAAGTATATCAAAAGGTTGGGTCATGGTCATTGGTTGTTTTACTTTAAGAAATCATTACAAGAGCTTGAGATTATTTTTACATTATTTTCAGGGCAATTGTGTTTTTTTTTTTTTTGTTACCCACTTGGCAACCATCTTGTTTGAGTAGGAAGATTCTTTCTCAGAGTGATTTCCAGATGATTTGAATTTGGATTTGTTGTTTGACCCGAAAGTGAGGTGAGGATGTCTACGTGTAGGACATTCACCTTTGTAGTGTTCTATTTTCCCACGATGATGGCAAGATGAATCAAACAATGTTTTCTTGTTTGAGATGGTTGAATTTTTCATCACTGATGAGGTAGGGAAAGAGTCAGAATTATCTGTGTCATATCTTAGGCCTTTCATATTTTTGGAGTTTCTACCCATGCCTAGAAGTTTTTGGAGTGAATTTATGAGTTAGTTTTGCTGTATGATTAGAATTCTCAACTTCTAGTTTTAGACTTTTGTTTTCTCTTTTCGGTTTCTCAACTTTTGATTCTAGAAGCTCTATTTTCCTGATAAGATTTTCAAAAGTAATACTTCTAATAGTAGTTCCTCTTCCGTTTTTTATTCTCTTAAGATCAAGCTTATCTTCCTCTTCTAGTTTCTTGGGAATGTCTGTAGTGGTGGAGGCCATGAGTATCTTTAATGAATTTTGGTCTCCATTACTTTCTGACTCACTTGTTTATGAGTTTGAGTCATCAGTGTCATCCCAAGTGACTGCCATAGCTTTCCCTTGAGATTTTTTTTTGTGGGACATTCCTTAGAAATGCGACCATACTTTCTACAGTTGTAGCATTGGAGTTCTTTGGATTTGTTGAAAGCTTTACCTGTTTGGTGCTTGCCGTCCAAATGAATTCCTTTGTTATTGTATGTTTTTCCATGGTTCTTGTTAAAGAATCTTTTGATTTTATTTTATTTTTCTTAGAGGGCAACCTCCTCATCTCCATCTTCGTTCTCACCATCTTCTTCCTCTACTGTAGTTATGTTTTTAGAGGCTTTGAGAACATTATTTTTGGATTTTGTGGGTGTTTTAAGATGTAGTTCAAAGGTTTGTAGAGAACCTACAAGTTCTTCTACTTTCATCTCATCAATGTTCATACATTCTTCAATGGTGGTGACTTTAGAGTTAAACTGTTCCGGCAGTGATCTTAAGATATTCCTACATGTTTTAGGTACAGGAACTGTCTCTCAACGTCCACCCATGGAGTTTCATATGATATTTAATTTTGCGAAGAACTTCATAAAAGTCTCATCTTCTTCCATCCTCAAGTGTTCAAATTGAGTAGTCAAGAATTGCAACCTTGATCTTTTCACTATGCTAGTCCCTTCATGGGTTGTTTCCAACAAATTCCATGCTTCTTTTGAGGTTTTACTCATACAGATCTGATTGAATACCTCTTCAGACACTACGTAGTAAATGACATTCATAGCTTTTGCTTCATTTGTTTTATTTTCTTTATCAAAAGCCATCCATTTTTCTTTTGGTTTGGGTTTAGTGAAGGTTGTGCCATTTTCCAATACAACATGTTCTGTTGGTGGCACATATCCATTCTCAACAATTTCCCAAACATCATGATCTAAAGATTGCAGAAAATAATTCATTCTTTCTTTCCAATATGCATAATTTGAACCATTGAAAATTGGAGGTCGAGAGACCGATGTTCCCTCTTCTTTAGCCATAATTCCTACTTCAGTTTAGGATCTCCCTCTAAGTCGTTAAACCCTTTAAGAGGAACTCTCTCTGATACCAATTGAAATTGCTGCAGAACCTTTATTACTAAAATATGAAGTATGTCCAAATGTCTTAGGAGGGGGTGTAACTTTTCAAAAATTATTTTCTAATAAGAACAAACGATGCCTAACTTTTAATGAAAGAGTAAGGCAAAATAACTTTATGACTTTCAAGCCAATAGAGGGTCCAAATCACATAGGCTTACACAAGGTTTACATATGAAGAACAAGCCTATTAAGGATAATGTATATGATAGTGTGTGGGATGTGATTTTTATCAATACTTATGCATTAACTAAGTCATACATCATAAAAGTCATTTGATAAACATAAGCATAATTAGAACAATGCATAAAAAGTAATCCCAAACACAATCATATATAGTGTAAGGCCCGTATCATAATCTGTACCATTCCGTAGGCTTCTGTAGTCCTCCTGGTTGAATTCCGGTGACCTGTGACCTGTAATCAGCGTTTGCACGCGACCTTAAGTCGCATCCCGAAGATCTATATCGGCTAGACTCGAAACTTGTATCCTAGCGACCGCGCTATCGCCGCGGTTCCAACGCTGCGCCTTGTGTGCCGATGCGATACTCGGGCCATAAGATGTGGGCCTGCGTTCATTTCGAGGAAAATGCCGAGCGTGCGAATTTCGAGAGAATCTCAACAACCTATCTCATCAATCAATCAATCAATTAAATAAAATCAAATCAAGTACAAGCAACCATCCCCCTCTTACACCACCCTTACCTAAAGTCAACTCTCTCTCTCTCTCTCTCTCTCTCTCTCTCCACCCATCCCTCTCTCACCCAAAATTCAACCCAACCCATCCCTTCCTTACACCCATCCCATCTCTTTTCATCTCTCGCTTCTCTTTCTCTCTCTCATTATCTCTCTTCACTCTCAAGCTTCCAATGGAGCAACTTCCAAGCTTCCCAAGCAACCCAAGTGTGGCCCACTTCCCTACCCCAATCTCCCATCTTAGTCGTCCAATCTTCATCATCCTCCATCAAGATCGAAGCCAAGTAGCCTAAGAGTCCAAGGAGCTAAAGAGGGAGGCCAATAGGTGGATGATCCACCGTTGATTTTTATTTTAAGGGCCCACTTGTTGTGGGACCCACTTGATGTATGCATTGTATAAGGGAGGGCCAAATAGTGGCGGGGTCCCTCCCCTTCACATTTCTCTCTCTCTCTCTCTCTCTCTCTCTCTCTCTCCCTCTCCCTCTCTTCTTCTTATTTTGATGGCGGTGATGATGTGTGTGGCCCATTTGATGTGTATAACAATCTGGACCGTCTAGATTTTTGGTTGTCCAACAGATGTGGCCCACTTGCTGCCCATTTTCGGGCCAGCACGAATGGAAGAAAAACATAAATATCTACTTGATCATAGCTGCTGGTGGGTCCCACACATGTGGACCCACCTCATGCATGCGTTAAATCTGGGCCGTCCATCAGCTGGGCAGTCAGCAGCATGTGGTTGCTGAACTAGATGTCAGCAAGTTCTGGAGGTCTGATCACGATGTATATGTTAAATCCATGACCGTCCATCCATTAGCATGTGGGGCCACCTTAGTGACGTGTGCACCCAGCGTGGGGCCATCCTTGATATATGTGTTTCATCTTTAACGTCCACCTAGAAGGCGTGGCCCACCAAAACGTATGTGCTTCATATCCAGGCCGACCATCCAGGTGGCCTGGACGCTGGAATGGATTTAATTAAAAAAATGATAAATAAATAAGTAAATAATATATAATAATAATATAATATATAATATTATATATATATATCTAGTGGGCCCCACATGGGACCCACCTGCTTGAGAGAAGTGGATTGGCTGGTGCATCTCACAGCAACTATTCAGCTACTGTTTTGACGTCACCAAGTTCTGTGGACCCTACCGTGATGTAAGGGTCTTATCCACACCATCCATCATCTGGATGGGTGGGACCCACCCCCACATGTGGGGCCTACCTTGATGATATATCCACACCGTCCGTTTGGGACGTGGACCCACCATTGATGTTTATGTTTCATCAAGGCCGTCTACCTGTGATGATCCAGACCGTCTATGCACTTCATAGGTGGGCCACATGTGTGGATCCCACCATGTGATATGTGTTATATACCTACCGTCCATCTGTTTGGCACGGTAGCCAGCTAACCCAGCAGCTATTGCTGCTGTTTTGATCAACCAATTCTGTGGGACCTGCTGATGTATGTGTTACATCTAAATCGTCCATCCAATTAGTGAGCTCGTCTTAAAGCTTGAGATTAAAAAAAATGAGGCAGATCCGTGCATCAGGTGGACCACACTGTGGAAAACAGTGGAGAATTGAACGACTACCATTAAAACCCTTTTTGGTATCCCGGAAGTTTTGGATTAGTATGAATATTGTTTTTTTTTTTTCCGCTTAATTCAGGTCTTTGTGACCTTATGAACAGATTGGATGGAAAATAAATGTCATGGTGGCTCTGTGGGGTTTAAACAGTGGAAATCATTGTCTCCACTGTTATTTGTGGTATGGTCCAGATGATCCTCCGATGTGATCCATTTTTTTCGGTTAATACACTAAAATGATCTCTAAAGATAGATGAATGGTGTAGATGATGCGACCCATTTGATGTATATTGGCCCATAGGTTCAGCCCATATGATGCGGCCCATTTGATGTATATTGGCCCATTGGTGCGGCCCATATGATGCGGCCCACTTGATATATATTGGCTCATTGGTGTGGCCCATATAATACAACCTACTTGATGTATATTGGTCCATTGGTGCGGCCCATATAATGCTGCCACTTGTCCATTCATGCGGCTCATGGATGCGGCCCACTTAATGTATGTGAGGCCCATGTGATGTGGCCCACTTGATGTATATGAGGCCCATTGAGATGTATTTGAGGCCCATAGGTTGAGGCCCAATGTAATGTATATGAGGACCATGAGCGAGGACCAATGAGACATATGCGAGGCCTTTGTGTGGGGCCAAATGTGTTGTATATGAGGCCCATTATGATGTGAGATTCCACCATGATGTATGTAATGATGTTTATGGCGGCCATGCCTTGGGAGCAATGATGGTTTGGCGTCCACATTGTAAGAGCAATGATGGTTAAATGTCCGCATTGTAACTCTCCCTAGGGCCCATTGTTAGGCCCATAGTTATTGTGTGTAGGCCGTCTAGGCCCATCTTTATTATGAATAAAGTCTATCTCTATATAACATGCTTAATATAGCTCCATGATTCATGCTCATATGCATCATATGTATGTTTGATATGAGGAGTGACTGATCATAGCATATGCCTTCGAGCAGATTGTTTATGGGCTCCCTAAAAGGCGAAGTTACCCCACATGAGCGCGCGGTACATGCAGGATTGTTGCATGACTGATAGTGTGATTCATACACGTTGCATTTGTACAATATGATTACTGTATGCCCTAGAGACATCAGGACCATGACCTCCACAAGCATATCATGGATGATAGGATTGGACACTGGAAATACTGTTAATAGCATCGGGGCGCCATAGATGTCCCTAGGTGAAAATCCTTAAACCTGATGGTACCAGAGGATGACTCCAACGTCGAGACCTAGTGGATACATGAGCGCACGAGGGCCGAATACCAGGAGGCTGCGTCTCCCATTGTGTTGTGGTCAGTTGGAAGGGGGTGTGGCCTTACCCGCCTGAGGGTAGGGGGCATTGCTAGGCTGAGTATGATCAACTCATAAATGGGTCTGTTATCGATATGTTAGATAGGTATTGACAGACTATTGGCCAGATGAATAGTGAGGTTTCTTACGCTCACTTGGACTACGCGCCTGAGAAAGGGGCAGTGTCATTTGGAGTGTACTAAACCTCAGTGATTGTCCAGTGCGAAAACTGTACTAATATTTAATGCTCTAGTGATGAGCTGCATTGATATATGGATTCAGATGAGGATTGGTATGCTTGAGTTGCATCTTGCATCGCATGGTCATGACATGGCCGATAGCATTCATGTCTTGCACCGTATAGCCTTGGTACAGTTGATTACATTCATGGACTTACCAGTTATTTTGCATTACTTTAATATTACATTCTGAGCATGCTTATATTGTACACATACTCTCACAACCCTCTAAGCTTTCTATAAGCTTATGCATGATTGATGCGTGCAGGTGACGTTAGGATGCCGCAATAACATTGAGATTAGGGCGTGCAGTCGAGGTTCAGGAGTTTTCATTGTTATTATCATTGAATTTCCCTTCATGCGCATTATACCTTAAAGTTTTTATCATAGTGGATTTTGTGATGGTCTCTTGTGGTTATTGTTCGTGGGTTATGCTTATGGTTATACTTATTACGAAATAAATTCATGTTGAAAATCCTCCTTGTATGATCCCAGGATCGGAACTTGGTATACATAGTATCGGGATCCAAGAATGGGGTACTACCAAGGTTGTCAGCGCCGGATTCGGCGCTTGAGAATTTAGTGAGCCCAGTTTCCGAGTTTGGGGCGTGACATATAGTGGTTCGGCTACTTGCCTACTCTACTCTCGGTGGACGCACTTTCTACTAGAGTGTACTGGATTTCATTATCCACTGGTTTTAATTCAGGTTAACCATGAATCTTCACAACCTTCACAAGGTTAACTAAGGGACCTACACAAGGTTCCCTTAAGAGCCTACACAAGGCAACAAATCCTACACAAGGACACAACTGGGAGCCTACACAAGGTGACCCAAGCCTACACAAGGCAACCTATGCCTACACAAGACAATTCGTCCTACACAAGGACCACGTAATCTCTCATTGGAGGTGTAGAAAGAGGTCTTGGTGAGTGTGTTACTCAAACTCTGAATTACAACCCTACACAAGGAAATGGCTTCAGACTCAACAGACTCTATAAACTTACAAGTAAGTGAGTGAGCCCCTTTCTCGCACAATGTGAAGATCTTCGATGATGGTGAAGAGTCTTTAGCTCTCTTGAACTGCAACCGCTTTTAATGCATCAATTAATGTTTCGAGGTTGTGAGGTTTAGGGTTTTGGCCTTCTCTATCCAAATAATATAATTTAAATACATAGAGAAGATTCTATGAGCTATGCATTCAATAGTTCTAACACTAGGATTTACCTATGATGAGCTTAGTTGGTGTCACACCCTAAACTCGAAAACTGGGCTCACAAAATTCTCGATCACCGAATCCGGTGCTGATAGCCTCCATAGTATCTCATTCTCGGCTCCCGGCACCCATACACCAAGTTTTGATCCTGAGATCTTACAAGGAGGATTTTAAACATGATTTTAATTCATAATAAGTATAACCATAAGCATAGCCCACAAACAATAACCACAAGAATACCATCACACAATCCACTATGATAAAAAACTTTGAGTACAAGGGAAATACAAGATAATGATAATAATGGAAACTCCTGAAGCCTGACTGCATGCTCCAACTATAGCGAAGCTACGGCTGTATTCTGGCGTCACCTACATACATCAATCGTGCATAAGCTTATAGAAAGCTTAGAGGGTGGCGTAAGTATGTGCGTAATGTGAACGTGCTCAGAATATAATGTCAGAGTAATGTGAAATCATGTTGATGGGTACATGAATGCAATCAGCCGTACCAAGGCAGTGCGGTGTAAGATATGAATGCTATTGGCCATATCAAGACCATGTGATGCGAGATGCAACTCAAACATGCCAATCCTCATCCAAATCTACATATCAATGCAGCTCATTACTAGAGCATCAAATATCAGTACAGTTCTCATTTTGGATAATCACTGAGGTTTAGTATACTCCAAATGTCACTGCCCCTTTCCCAGGTGCACAGCCCAAGTGAGGGTAAGAAACCTCACTATCTGCCTAGCCAATAGTCTGCCAATACCTATCCGACATAGCGATAGCGGATCCATTCACGAGCTAGTCAAACTCAGCCTAGCAATGCCCCCTACACTCGGGCGGGTAAGGCCACACCCCTTTCCAACCGGCCACGACACAGTGGGAGATGCGACCTCCTGGTATTAGGCCTTCATGCGCTCATCCACTCGGTCTCGACGTTGGAGTCATCCTCTGGTACTATCGGGTTTAGGGATTTTCACCCAGGGACATCTATGGCGCCCCGATGCTAAAAACAGTATTTCGGTATCCGATCCATCCACCCACGATGTGTCTGTGGGGGCTACAGCCCTGATGTTGTTAGGACGCACAATAATAACAATCACACAAATGCAAATGTGCATGAGTCACGCAATCCAATCATGCATTAATCCTACGCATACTATGCGCTCATGTGGGGTAAGTCTGCCTATCAGGGAGTCCCACAAACCACCTGCACTAAGGCATATGCAATGGCTAATGACATCTCATAACAAACATACAGATGATGCGTATGGGCATGTATCACAATCTATGCTATCACAAACTCATAATCGGCAACAGTAGTCAGTATCGGCAATCGACACCGATAATCGACATTGATAATCAACCTTGACGCAAGGCGGGGGTTCATAGATGGACGGCCGATGATGGACTAACGAAAATCAATGGGGCCCAAGCGTTTGGGTTAACCCATAAGAGAATGATGAGAAAGGGCCTAACATGGCCTAAGGGAAGGTCAAAATGTGGACCTTTAACCAACATTGCTCCCAAGGAATGGCACTGGTAGGGCCAATCGTATAATGGGCCCACGGCCTCATACAAGGGCTTAATATACATCATCATGGGCCTTACTTAAGGGGCATATACACATCACATTAGGCTTCACTCATGGGCCAATATATACATAAATCGGGCAGTATCAAATGAGCCGAATCAAATAGATCAAAAGAAATGGGTCGAATCAAATGGGTCGAATCAAATGGGCCGAATCAATGGGCCAAATCAAATAGGTCGAATCAAATGGGCCGAATCAATGAGCTGGGTCAAATGGGCCGATTTGAATGGGTCAAATCAATGGGTTAAGTCGAATGAGCCCAAACCAACCATACCATTCATCTATAGATAGAGATCATTTTAGAGCATTATCACAAAATGAATTATATCCAAGGATCATCCGGACCATACCACAAATGGCAGTGGTGGTAATGATTTCCACTGTTGAATTCCAGTGGGCCCCACCACAGTATTTATTTTCCATCTAATCTGTTCATAAGGTTACAAAGACCTGAACAGGGAGGAAAAACAAATATTATAGTGATTCAAAACTTTTATAACCTAAAGTGGTTTTAATGGTAGATGTTCAACTCCACTATTTTCTATAGTGTGGTCCACTTGATATTAGATCTGTCTTATTTACAGTCTCAAGCCTTGAGACAAGCTCGCCAGTTAGATGGACGGTTTAGATGTAATACATACCTCAATGGTGGGGTCCACGTCCCTGGGCAGTGGATGGTGTAGACATAACACATACGGGGTGGGTCCCACTCGTCCAGAATTTTGGACGGTGTGGATAAGAACCATACATCACATGTGGCCCATCCAACATCGTCTAGAAGTGGTCGGTGCGGATACAACACATACGTCAGCGGTGGGTCCCACATAGGTGGTCCGCCCCACATCCCTCTCTCTCTATATGTATTATATTATAATATAATATATTAATTATTATATTTTATATATTTTTATTTTTATTTTATTATTATATTTTTTTTATACGTCAGCCATCCAACGTCCTGGACGGATGGCTGGATGAAGGACCAGGGCATCAGGGTCCCATCGTCCTTATCATATGGACGGTGAGAGAAAATCACATGCATCATGGTGGTGCCACGTGGGTGGGCCACCATGATTGGAATCAAGATGATATTCGTGTTTTCCCTCCATCCAGACTAGTGTCTGGATGACATAAACATCACGTGGGCCCCACGGTTTCTTCAGGCTGATATTTGAGTTTTCTTTTCAACTGGGCTCGTCTAGATCCACCGTCCAGATCCATCTGGACGGTGCCAATTTACATGGGTCCCACATGGGAATGGCCTACCATAATGTATTTTATATAATATATTATATAATATTATATAGTAACTAAATATATATACGTGTGTGTGTGAGAGAGTGAGGGCTCCAGCATCCAACCATCATGGTGGTCCCACGTTGTGGGCCACTAGATTTGGATCGAGTTGATATTTATTTTTCCCTTTCATCCGGGCCTAGGTTACCGTCTGATCATGCGGGCCCCAAATCGGGATCAAGATGGCCCACTTGTTGGACGGCATGGATAAAATACACACATCATCGGTGGACCATTGATCATAGAGAGAGAGAAAGAGAGAGAAAGAGAGAAGAAGAGAGATCAGTGATGACGGAGGGGCCCCGCCACTATAGGCCCCTCTTGGATACAAGCATACATTAAGGTGGGTCCCATCATATGTGGGCTCTTGAATCATAAAATCAAAATGAAAATGTGGGTCCAAGGATCACCCACCGTCCACTTCTTCTTGGCTCCTTGGAAAGGTAGTCGCCATAGCTTCGATCTCAATGGAAGATGATGAGGTTTTGATGGTTGAGATGGGAGGTGAGAGAGTAGGAAAATGGGCCACACTTGTTTTTAGGAGGGAGAGCTTGGACGTTGGAAGCTCTCATGGGAGTGAAGAGAGAGAATGAGAGAGAGGGAAGTGATGGGATGAAAAGAGATGGAGTGATTGGTGGAGTGATGGAGTTGTAAGAAAGGGATGGGTGGAGAGAGAGAGAGATGACTTTAGGAATGGGAAAGGGATGGGTTGCTTGTACTTGTGGTAAGGTGTGTACTTGATTGATTGATTGATTGATTATTGGGATAGGTAGTAGAGATTCTCTCAAAATTTGCACGCGCGGCATTTCCTCGAGATGAACACGGGCCCACATCTCTTGGCCCGAGTATTAGATCGGTGCGCGAGTCACGACGTTGGAACCGCGGTGATGGTGCGGTTGTTAGGGTACAAGTTTTGGGTCGAGCTAACTTCGGTATCAAGACTCAGCTTAGGATCACGTGCAAATGTCGGATACAGGTCGAGAGTTACTGGAATTCGACCGGGAGGACCGTGGAAGCCCATGAAACGATACGGAGTAAGATACGGGTCTTACAGCTCTCCCCTTCAAATAAAAATTTTATCCTCGAAATTTATACAATCATCTCAACTAGACATAACTTATAAAGAAAGAGGAAATAAAACATCGTCATATAAAATCGGAGACAGCATACAAGATACAACATATAATCAATCATCAAAGAGATGGGGATAGCGCTCTCTAATTTCGGCCTCGCTCTCCCAAGATGCCTCATCAACAGAATGCTGACCCCACTGAACTTTCACCAAGGGAATGACCTTGGTCCAAAGGACCTGCTCCTTCCGATCATGGATACGAACTGACTGCTCAATGTAAGGAGTGTCCTCACAAACCTCCAGCGGCTGCCAATCAATAACATGAACTATGTCTGACCCACACTTCCTCAACATAGATACATGAAAAACATTGTGGATGCCAGACAACTGAGATGGCAAGGCAAGCCGATAGGTCACGACGCCAATGCGCCCAGTGATCTCAAAAGGTCCTATAAATCTCGGAGCAAGCTTGCCCTTCGGTCCAAATCAAACAACTCCCTTCATGGGCGATACCTTGAGATACACTCTGTCCCCAACAGCAATCTCCAAGGGATGACGCCGGCGATTAACAAAACTCTTCTGCCGGTTCTGAGCTGTGCGCATCCTCTACCTGATGATATCGATAACCTCTGATGTCTACTGCACAAGCTCGGGGCTTAGGAGACGCCACTCTTCGACCTCGGTCCAACAACTTCGAGATCTGCACAGTCTGCCATATAATGCCTCAAAAGGAGCCATGCCAATGGTCGCTTGATAGCTGTTATTGTATGCGAACTCAGCTAATCATAGATGCTCATCCCAACTACCCGAAAAGTCAATCGCGCAAGCTCTGAGTATATCCTCAAGGATCTGATTAACCCTTTCGGTCTGCCCATCGGTCTGCCCATCGGTCTACAGATGATATACGGTGCTGAGCTGCAAATCAGTACCCATCACTCTCTGAAAGCTTCCCCAAAACTGAGATGTGAACTTCAGGTCTCAGTCTGAAATGATTAAGAAAGGAACACCGTGCATCTCACAATCTCATCAACAAACGGCTTGACAAGCCGGTCTGCATGTCAAGTCTCACAAATCATAAGAAAATGTGCCGACTTCGTCATATGGTCCACGACAACCTAGATGACGTCATGATCGCCCTGAGTCCTCGGCAAGCCCTTAATAAAATCCGTCGATACGTGATCCCACTTCCACATCGGGATGCTCAACGGCTGTAATGGACCAAGGGTCTCTGATGATCGGCCTTGACACGCTGGCATGTGTAATACTCATCTTCAAAACTAGCAATTTGGCACTTCATCCCCACCCAAAAATACTGTCTCCTCGTATCACGATACATCTTCGTCGAGCCAGGGTAGATAGAAAATCGCAATTAATGTGCTTCGGTCATAAGATCTCTGCGCAACTTAGGAATATTCAGGACATACAATCGACCTCTAAAGCAAAGTCCACCATCAAAACCAATATGCCAATCTGTCTAACTCTCAGATGCTGCCTCTACTCAGTAATCCTGTAACGACTCATCTATCTGTTGAGCCTCTATCACCCTTGAGATAAGAAAGGGTTGAATCGACAGGCTCGATAGCTGAATAATAGAAGGCTGCAGACCAAAATCGAAGTAATACTTTTCTATATCCTCGAGCATCCTCTACTCCTGAATCATCATGTGTGCCACCAGACCTCGTGGCTGACGGTTGAGGGCATCTGCCAGCACATTCGCCTTGCCTGGGTGTTACTGGAAGTCGAAATCATAGTTCTTCAGGAGCTTCATCCAATGCCTCTGCCTCATGTTCAGCTCAGACTGAGAGAATAGATACTTCAAGCTCTTGTGGTCAGAAAAGAGCTCGAACCTAACCCCATAGAGATAGTGCCTCCACACCTTTAATGCAAAGATGACTACTGCCAGCTCTAAATCATGCGTGAGGTAGTTTAACTCATGGACCTTGATCTGGCGAGAAGCGAAGGCTATAGGCTTGCCGTGCTGCATGAGGACAACACCTAAACCAATATGTAAGGCATCAGTAAATACAACAAATCCATCACTCCCTGAGGAAAGAGTGAGGACAGGAGCGAACGTCAGACGGTCCTTCAACTCCATGAATGCCTGCTCACATACATCAGTCCAAACAAAATCTGCGCCCTTCCTAGTTAACTTGGTCAACAGGGCTGCAATACGGGAGAAGCCCTCAATGAAACACCGATAGTATCCCGCTAAACCATGGAACGGATGCAGTTGTGAGCTGGCCCCACTGACGCACTGCCTTAACCTTCAAGGGATCCACTATGACACCCTACCTCATCACCACGTGACCGAAGAACTTCACCTCATCCTACCAAAATTCGCACTTCTCCAGCTTCGCGTATAGCTGGTGGGCACGGAGGGTGCAATGCGATCTCTAGATGCTGCATATGGTCCTCACGGGTCCTCGAATATATCAGAATGTCGTCGATGAAGACCATAACAAACTGATCGAGATATGGATGGAAGACCTCGTTCATCAACTGCATGAAGACCGCAGGTGCATTGGTCAGTCCGAAGGACATGACCTGAAACTCAAAATGACCATAATGAGTCCTGAAAGCCGTCTTCGGGATGTCCTCCTCTCAGACCCGAATCTGATGATAACCAGAACGCAGGTTAATCTTCGAAAAGAACTGTGCACCCTGCAGCTGATCAAACAAATCATGTATCCTCGAGAGCGGATACTTGTTCTTGATCGTGACTCAGTTGAGCTCGCGATAATCTATACAGAGCCTCAACAAGCCATCCTTCTTCCTGATGAAGAGTACCGGCTCTCCCCACAGAGAATTGCTCGGACGGATGAATTCCAACTCTCACAACTCGTCCAACTTTCACTGCAGCTCTCGCAACTCCATCGGTGTCATACGATATAGGGCCTTCGAAATAGGTGCGGTACCGGGTACAATATCAATCTGGAACTCAATATGCCGGCGCAACGGCAATCCTGGAATCTCCTGGAACACGTTGGGGAAATCACAGACAATCAGCAACTGATCAATACAAGTGACAACAGGCTCCTCAACGACGTAGGACATCAAGTAAGACAATGACTATCCTCTGGGCTTGGTAACGAACTGAAACTGCGGCAAGCCTAGTATGTAGAACGTGTTTGTCCTTGCGGAACATTTCAAGATGGCGTGGTACTCGGCAAGCCAATCCATGCTCAAGATAACGTCAAAGTCTGACATCGGAAGCATGTACAAGTTGGAGGGCAAGAAAATCTCTCCCACTAACATGGGGCAAGACCAACAGAAGCGGCCTAATACTGTAGTATTTCCCAAGGGTGTCGATACAGCCAACCCCTCTCAAGCAGACTCTATCAGCAATCCAGTCGAAAGACAGAATCCCTAGGACATAAACGAGTGCGAAGCACCAGAATCAAATAAAGCTCAAGCGATGCTTGAGAGACTGGAAGTATACCTTTAACAACTCCTCCAGAGGACTGTGGGTCCTGCTGAGCCACGTTGAACCTAGCCTGAGTTGGCTGGGAAGGTGCATGTCCCCTGTGAGGTCTCTTGTGCTGCTGCTGCCTCCGTGGCGCCCTGTACTTCTGTCTCTCTTATTGCTGGGGCCTCGACAGCTGAGGTGGCTACGATCGCTGTTAATGGGGTCGCTGCTGTTGCAGTCGCTGTTGCGTTGGAGGCTGCTGTGGCTCTCTCGGCTGCTGTAGATGAGGGCAGGGGCACTCATACACGCGGTGCCCTGTCCCATCACATCCATAACAAGTACATGTAAACAACTGCTGTGGTAGCATTGGAGGTGGCGCTGGTGCTACTGGTGATCTGGCAGATGGGTGGATCCTATGCCTCTGTTGTAGTCGATGCTGCTGGGAGCTACTAGAGGGGGCCTACCTCTTCCGACCTCTCCTTTGATCTCAATCGCTCTGCATGCCAGTCCACTCAGTCTCATAAATATGAGCCCTCCGTACTACTACCTGAAATGTCGGGAGCTCATGCCCAATAACACTGCCTCAAAGAATGTAACGTAAGCCGTTCTCGAAACAGCGGGCCTTCCGCCTCTCATCATCAACCAAATACGGCGTAAACCTTGATAGTGCCACAAAACGAACCGTGTACTATGCCATAAACATGTCTCCCTGCACCTAGGTCTCGAACTCTAGTGCTCGCTCCGACGAATGTGGTCGGGGAAGTACTGCTGCTCGAATCGGTCTATAAAATCCTCCCATGTTCAGACAAAATGAGGTCCTGCAACATAGGTAATAGAGGTCTACCAATGCTCAGCCTCACCCTGGAGAAGAAATACTGTCAACCAGACCCGCTGTTGTGTCGAACATGTCATTGTATCAAAAATCTTCTCTACATCGGAGCGCCACCTCTCGGTTGTAGTCAGATCTGGCTCACCCTGGAAACGCGGGGGATCGAGCTGTCTGAACTCTCGAAGAAGGGCGCTTGCGCGCTCCTACTCTGCCTGGGATGGTGAAACAACAGGATACTTGCTCTGTCCCTGAAGCGCAGCCGTCACAGCCTGCAACATCTGCTGTAACTGGGAGGGGCTCATAGGTACGGTCAGATCCGCACCGGTCTCAGGTGGAGGAACGACATCCTCAGGCTGGGGAGTAGGGATCTCTGGGGGTGGAGTGAGAGTCGTAGGTGGTAAAGCAGGAATCTCAGGTGGTGGAGCGGGAGTCGCTCGGGTCACTCTCCTGGGCGGCATGTCCTATAGGAAAGAAAAAAAGCGCCAATTAACCTTGAGAATCTCTCGAATACACGCATGCTAGGGAACTAAATCAGAAGGTTACGCATTCGGAACTTAATCGTCCTGAACTCATACTAGATATGTGTTGTTGTCCTGAGTTGTTCCTAAGTTATGCTCTGATACCAACTTCTGTCATGCCCAAAACTCGAAAACCGAGCTCACAAAATTTTCGATCGCCGAATCCTGCATGACAGCCTCCATAGTACCCCATTCTTGGCTCCCGGCACCCATACACCAGGTTTCAATCCTGGGATTCTACAAGGAGGATTTTAAATAAGATTTTGATTCGTAATAAGCATAACCATAAGCATAGCCCATGAACAATAACCACAAGAATACCATCACACAATCCACTATGGTAAAAAACTTTGAATATAAGGGAAATACAAGATAATGATAATAACGGAAACTCCTGAAGCCCGATTGCATGCTTCTACTACGGCGAAGCTATAGTTGCGTCCTAGCATCGCCTGCATGCATAAATCATGATAAGCTTATAGAAAAGTGGTGTAAGTGTGTGCGTAATGTGAACATGCTCAGAATGTAATATCAGAGTAATGCGGAATCATGTTGATGGGTACATGAATGCAATTAGCTGTACCAAGGCTGTGCGGTGTAAGATATGAATGCTATCGGCTATATCAAGACCATGTGATGCGAGATGCAACTCAAACATGCCAATCCTCATCCAAATCCACATATCAATAGAGCTCATCACTAGAGCATCAAATATCAGTACAGTTCTCATTCTGGATAATCACTGGGGTTTAGTACACTCCAAATGACACTGTCCCTTTCCCAGGCGCTAGCCCAAGTGAGCGTAAGAAACCTCACTATCCGCCTGGACAATAGTCTACCAATACATCTGGCACGTCGATAGCGGATCCATTCACGAGTTGGTCAAACTCAGCCTAGTAATGCCCCCTACGCTCGGGCGGGTAAGGCCACACCCCTTTTCAACTGACCATGACACAGTGAGAGATGCGACCTCCTGGTATTTGGCTTTCGTGCGCTCATGTATCCATTCGGTCTCGACGTTGGAGTCATCCTTTGGTACCATCATATTTAGGAATTTTCACCCAAGGACATCTATGGCGCTCTAATGCTAAAAATAGTATTTTCGGTATCCAATCCGGCCACCCACGATATGTCTATGGAGGCCACAGCCCTGATGTCATTAGGGTGCACAGTAATTACAATCACACAAATGCAAATGTGCATGAGTCATGTAATCTAATCATGCATCAATCCTGCGCATACCATGCAGTCATGTGGGGTAACTCTACCTATCAAGGAGTCCCATAAATCACCTACACTAAGGCATATGCAATGGCCAATCATATCTCATAACAAACATACAAATGATGCATATGGGCATGTATCACAATCTATGCTGTCATAAACTCATAATCGGCAATGGTAGTCGGTATCGGCAATCAGCACCGATAATCTGTATCAATAATCAACCTCGATGTAAGGCAGGGTCCATAGATGGATGACCGATGATGGACCAATGAAAATCAATGGGGCCCAAGGTTTGGGTTAACCCATAAGAGAATGATGAGAAAAGGGCCTAACATGGCCTAAGGGAAGGTCACAATGTGGACCTTTAACCAACATTGCTCTCAAGGATTGACACTCATAGGGCCAATCGTATAATGGGCCCACGGCCTCATACAAGGGCCTAATATACATCATCATGGGCCTCGCTTAAGGGGCATATACGCATCACATTAGGCTTCACTCATGGGCCAATATATACATGACATCGAGCCATATCAAATGAGTCGAATCAAACGGACCAAAAGAAATAGGCCGAATCACATGGGTCGATTCAAATGGGCTGATTTAAATGGGCCGAATAAAATGGCCGAATCAATGGTCCGAATCAAATGCGCTAAATCAATGGGCTGGGTCAAATGGGCCGAGTTAAATGGGCCGATTTGAATGGGCCAAATCAATGGGCTAAGTCGAATGGGCCCAAACCAACCACACCATTCATCTATAGATAGAGATCATTTTAGAGCATTATCACAAAATGAATCATATCCAAGGATCATCTGGACCATACTACAAATGGTAGTGGTGATAATGATTTTCACTGTTGAATTCCAGTGGGCCCCACCATAGTATTTATTTTCCATCTAATCTGTTTATGTGGTCACAAAGACCTAAACAGGGAGGAAAAACAAAAATTATATTGATTCAAAACTTCTGTAACCCAAAGTGGTTTTAATGGTAGATGTTCAACTCCACTTTTTTTTGTAGTGTGGTCCACTTGATACTAGATCCGTCTTATTTATAGTATCAAGCCTTGAGACAAGCTCGCCAATAAGATGAATAGTTTAGATGTAACACATACCTCAATGGTGGGGTCCACGTCCCTGGGCAGTGGATGGTGTAGACATAACACATACGGGGTGGGTCCCACCTGTCCGGAATTTTGGACGGTGTGGATAAGAACCATACATCACGTCTGGCCCATCCAACACTGTCCAGAAGTGGATGGTGCAGATACAACACATACGTCAACGGTGGGTCCCACATAGGTGGGCCGCCCCACATCCCTCTCTCTATATGTATTATATTAATTATTATATTTTATATATTTTATTTTTATTTTATTATTATATTTTTTTTGTACGCCAGCCATCCAGCGTCCTGGATGGACGACTGGATGAAGGACCAGGGCATCAGGGGCCCACCGTCCTTATCATATGGACGGTGAGAGAAAATCACATGTATTATGGTGGTGCCACGTGGGTGGGCCACCCTGATTTGAATCAAGATGATATTCGTGTTTTCCCTCTGTTCAGACTAGTGTATGGACGGTCTGGATGACATAAACATGATGTGGGCCCCATGGTTTCTTCAGGCTGATATTTGAGTTTTCTTTTCAACTGGGCCCGTCCAGATCCATCTGGACGGTGCCGATCTACATGGGTCCCACATGGGAATGGCCCACCATAATGTATTTTATATAATATATTATATAATATTATATATCAACTAAATATATATATATGTGTGTGTGTGTGTGAGAGTGAGGGCTCCAGTGTCCAACCATCATGGTGGTCCCACGTTGTGGGCCACTAGATTTGGATCGAGTTGATATTTATTTTTCCCTTTCATTCGGGCCTAAGTGACCGTCTAATCATGCGAGCCCCAAATCGAGATCAAGATGGCCCACTTGTTGGACGGCATGGATAAAATACACACATCATCAGTGGGCACCATTGATTATAGAGAGAGAGAGAGAGAGAAAGAGAGAAGGAGAGAGATCGGCGATGACGGAGGGGCCCCGCCACTATGGACCCCTCTTGGATACAAGCATACATCAAGGTGGGTCCTATCATATGTGGGCCCTTGAATCACACAATAAAAATGAAAATGTGGGTTCAAGATCACCCACTGTCCACTTCTTCTTGGCTCCTTGGAAAGGTAGTCTCCTTAGCTTCGATCTCAACGGAAAATGATGAAGTTTTGATGGTTGAGATGGGAGGTGAAAGAGTGGGAAAATGGGCCACACTTGTTTTTGGGAGAGAGAGCTTGGACGTTGGAAGCTCTCATGGGAGTGAAGAGAGAGAATGAGAGAGAATAATGGGCCCACGACCTCATACAAGGGCCTAATATACATCATCATGGGCCTCGCTTAAGGGGCATATATGCATCACATTAGGCTTCACTCATGGGCCAATATATACGTGACATCGGGCCGTATCAAATGAGTCGAACAAACGGACCGAAACAAATGGGCCGAATCACATGGGCCGATTCAAATGGATCGAATCAAATGGGCTGATTCAAATGGGCCAAATAAAATTGCTGAATCAATGGTCCGAATCAAATGCGCCAAATCAATGGGCTGGGTCAAATGGGCCGAGTTAAATGGGCCGATTTGAATGGGCCGATTTGAATGGGCCAAATCAATGGGCTAATTCGAATGGGCCCAAACCAACCACACCATTCATCTATAGATAGAGATCATTTTAGAGCATTATCACAAAATGAATCATATCCAAGGATCATCTGGACCATACCACAAATGGTAGTGGTGATAATGATTTTCACTGTTGAATTCCAGTGGGCCCCACCATAGTATTTATTTTTCATCCAATCTGTTTATAAGGTCACAAAGACCTAAACAGGGAGGAAAAACAAAAATTATATTGATTCAAAACTTCTATAACCCAAAGTGGTTTTAATGGTAGATGTTCAACTCCATTTTTTTTGTAGTGTGGTCCACTTGATACTAGATCCATCTTATTTATAGTATCAAGCCTTGAGACAAGCTCGCCAATAAGATGAATAGTTTAGATGTAACACATACCTCAATGGTGGGGTCCACGTCCCTGGGCAGTGGATGGTGTAGACATAACACATACGGGGTGGGTCCCACCTGTCCGGAATTTTGGACGGTGTGGATAAGAACCATACATCACGTCTGGCCCATCCAACACTGTCCAGAAGTGGATGGTGCAGATACAACACATACGTCAGCGGTGGGTCCCACATAGGTGGGCCGCCCCACATCCCTCTCTCTCTATATGTATTATATTAATTATTATATTTTATATATTTTATTTTTATTTTATTATTATATTTTTTTTGTACGCCAGCCATCCAGCGTCCTGGATGGACGACTGGATGAAGGACCAGGGCATCAGGGGCCCACCGTCCTTATCATATGGACGGTGAGAGAAAATCACATGTATTATGGTGGTGCCACGTGGGTGGGCCACCCTGATTTGAATCAAGATGATATTCGTGTTTTCCCTCTGTTCAGACTAGTGTATGGACGGTCTGGATGACATAAACATGATGTGGGCCCCATGGTTTCTTCAGGCTGATATTTGAGTTTTCTTTTCAACTGGGCCCGTCCAGATCCATCTGGACGGTGCCGATCTACATGGGTCCCACATGGGAATGGCCCACCATAATGTATTTTATATAATATATTATATAATATTATATATCAACTAAATATATATATGTGTGTGTGTGTGAGAGAGTGAGGGCTCCAGTGTCCAACCATCATGGTGGTCCCACGTTGTGGGCCACTAGATTTGGATCGAGTTGATATTTATTTTTCCCTTTCATTCGGGCCTAGGTGACAGTCTAATCATGCGAGCCCCAAATCGGGATCAAGATGGCCCACTTGTTGGACGGCATGGATAAAATACACACATCATCAGTGGGCCATTGATTATAGAGAGAGCGAAAGAGAGAGAAAGAGAGAAGGAGAGAGATCGGCGATGATGGAGGGGCCCCGCCACTATGGACCCCTCTTGGATACAAGCATACATCAAGGTGGGTCCCATCATATGTGGGCCCTTGAATTACAAAATAAAAATGAAAATGTGGGTTCAAGATCACCCACCGTCCACTTCTTCTTGGCTCCTTGGAAAGGTAGTCGCCTTAGCTTCGATCTCAACGAAAAATGATGAAGTTTTGATGGTTGAGATGGGAGGTGAAAGAGTGGGAAAATGGACCACACTTGTTTTTGGGAGAGAGAGCTTGGACGTTGGAAGCTCTCATGGGAGTGAAGAGAGAGAATGAGAGAGAGAGGGAAGTGATGAGATGAAAAGAGATGGAGTGATGGGTGAATGCTAGAGTTCATAATTCAATCTAAGCAGTGAAAATGATTAGTTAATGCTTATGCCTAGAATGAATGATGAACTCCAGGCATAAATCTGACATTGTCGATGCCATCGAAGGGTATTCGATGTCATCGAAATTTGAATTTCGATGCCATCAATCCTTCTTCGATTGCATCAACTTCCTACACTTGATTTTTAAATGGGTGTAGGACAGGTTCTGATTGTTCCCATCGAGCATCCTTCGAGGTCATCGACGTGCACTTTGATGCCATCGAGATTTCTTTTGAAAAATACACAAAGGTTACTGGACAGTTTTTTCCCTTGTTCGATGCCATTGAACAGACCTTTGACCCATAAAGATTTGAATTTCGATGGAAATGAACGGTCCTCGATGAGCTTGAAGAAAAGAAGATCTTCTTTGAAAACTTGTTGGACAAACTAGAGTTAGTTTCGATGCAATCGATCATCCTTTGATGCCATTGATAACTTACTCTCGATGCCATTGAAAAGGTTCGATTGCATCGAGGAGCACTTAGAGTATTTTGGATTTCGGAAGAGGTAAGTCCAAGGTCGATGCAATCGAATTCTATTCAATGTTATCGAAACATAGGTTACGATGTCATCGAATGACATTCGATGCAATCGATAATTTTAACATTTCTTTCATTTTATTGCTGGATAGTATGGACGTGTATTCGATGCAATCGAATGATGTTCGACGGCCTCGAAGATGTCCTCGATTGCAGTTTGATGCACTCGACAGGGACATTAATTTCCTGCTTTTCTTTCTTTCAATAATATTCAAGGTGCAATTTAACTCAAACTTACCAAAAGATGTTTTTAAATAGTTTTTTTTTGGGTAATTTAGGTTTTTATGGGGGCATATACCTGTTAAGGTTTGTTGAGGGTTGATGAGGCTATAGTTTACCTGTTATGCATGATCATGTGCCTTCATCTTTGAAGAGTCTTGGTCTTGATGTCTTCATTTTATGGCTCACTTGACTGACAGACTCAACACTCACATATATTGACAAAAAGGGCACTTTCAAAAACTGCAATTTCTAATCTAGGGGTCGCAATGGGGCATACCGCGTGGCATTGGAATCATAGCGCTCGCGTGGTCGTTGGAGTACAAGTCTCGGAGCATTGCGGTACTAAAATAGGGTCGTAATTAAAATTCATTGATCTGGTTTGCTAGGAACATGCCGATGTCAAAGTAGAAGCATATGGAAGGTCTCGCGGGTTACGGGTCTTACACCATCTAATCCTACTGGCCCATTCTTCAAGGAAAACTTTCAGTAGTATTAAAGTAACTCAATGGTGAATCTTTGATTTAGTGTATTAATCGTGAAAGGTCGGTAGCCCTTCCATTACATTTTGAAAGAAAATTGTACTTCTATTTTAATTATACATCAATTGTCACTATTAAAAATCCTTTGAATTGATATGCAAAAGAGAAAATTAAAAAAAAAGGATTAATTACATTTATCTTATTTATTCTCTTTATCTATGAGGTATGAGATTAATGTAGAAAAAGAGAATAACATTAGAATATTCCTATTATACCATATCATTAAGAGACACTGAGGATTTGAATTATAAAGAGATTCAGGGGGTTTATAATTTGGATTAACTTACAAAAATAGAACTCGCCATAAAATAAGGCTATGTAAGAAAAATGAATGAGAAGACTAGGATAATATTACAATGATATAATGTTTTGAAGTTAAAACTAAATAAAAAAGGGAAAGAAATTTTATGATTGAGATAAGAATTTAAGATAGAGTAAGAAAGGAAAGGAAATCGACAATCCAGGGTATAAAATGGGTTTTTTCAAATCCTAATAAAAATTTAAGGGTTTCCGACAAGGGCAGCCTCGCAGCCACAGCTGTCGAGGTCGAGCCGTCCCTTTCTCTCTTAATCTCCATATCCTTTCTCTCTCAATCTCTCTATCCTTTCTCTCTTTCCAATGGTGTGGCCATCGTCGAACGTAATGATAGCTCAATGGAAGCACTGTTACCTCATCTAACGATATATCTTCCTCTTCCTTTCTTTTCTCTTATGCCACCATCGCCAGTTGCAACAATGGTAGCATCCATGCCTGCCGCCATTGCCAGCCGCAACAATTGCAATTGCCATGGCCACCGCCACTGACAACAGTGGTAGCGGCCCCCTTTATCATCTCTCTCTCTCTCCCTCTTTGTCTCCCTTGTTGTTCTTCTCTCTCTTCCCTCATGGTCCCCCTCTTTCCTCTTTTTATCGGGTAGCCGCTACTACAACATGGGTTGCAGCTATCATGGCCGTCACTGCCTAATGCGGCTGTGGCAACAACCCTCCTGTAACTCTTAAAATTTCGTCTCTTGTTGATAACATGAAAAGCTGAGTTCCCGGGTGTTAACTTGAATATGGCAGAATATAAAAAACTTATCTATTCTTTACGACCTCAAAATCTTCACATTTTCATGGCAACCATAGTATAAATGACAGAAAATAATTTTATATTTCATTTAAATCACTATTCTAAGTTCCATTCACCAAACGTTCAATCAAACTAACAAATATAGACCATGTTCTATCCTCCTATTAATGACTTATTATAATTTCAAATTCAAATAACTAATCTTAAGAAAAACAAAGTAAATAAAGAAAATAAATCTTTTCTTAGCTGCCTCGACTTCATCATCAGCCCTATGCTTGCACAAACCTTCGTATTCCTCACCTTGAAGATTTGGCTCATTTATTGGATCGTCACCTACACAATCTATGGTTGTTTTCCAACAAGAGAAATTAGTTTCTTAAGATCAACTCATTGAGGGCATCCCTTCATGATTATCTCAATAATAACATAATCAACCACGTTCATAAACAATCCAAAACATCCGAGAAAAAAAAAATCTTGTTTAATGCAATACATGAAATGCATGTTATGATGAAGGTACCCTAACTCAATGAGACAGTGACCTAACCACTCTCATTAGCCAGTATTCATCAAAGTTTACCGAGCACAACTTATGAGACGATGAGCCCATCACTCTCACATGCTCTCAAAAATCCAACTAATGAAATGGAAGTAGCTTGACACTTTCATTAGATAATGTACAACTAGAGAAACGGGAATTGTCAACACTTCCTTTACTGTAACACCTGGATTATAGTGAATGCATGGGATTAGACCAACATGTAAGTTAATCCAATTTAACATCTAATCGGTTTAGTGATGCACACACTCTCTAAGATACCACCAATCCACCACATTTCAAACCCTTATGGTCCACCATGGCCTACAATAGCCGTCACCCTTCACATGATACCTAATATGGAGGGACAATCATACCTTAGTCATGATGCTACACATGAAACCAATCCACTAATTATATACACGTGGATCCATAACCAATGATAATCCAACTTGGATCCTCCATAATCAACATCAATCCAATCCACATGGGATCACCATAATCAACATACTTCCACTAATCGTGGAAGGGTGGTTCCTCGAGATATGGCATTCCAAAAATACGCATGATTTATTACAACCATTATGTGTGTACATCATATCCGTCATCGTCTGTTTCCCATCATGAAATACCTATATCCACAACATAGGTTCATCTACCACAAGGAACTATTCTTGAACCCATGTTCATGTGTTCTCACAGATAAAATCATCATATTCTACAAAACTCCAGCAACATATTCATGCATAAACATCATAATAATCATAATCAAACAACATACAATCGTGTCACAAAGTAGGCTAATACAAACTACAACATGTAATGTTCAATCATATTAGGTTAGTGGGCGTACCTAGTAGGCTCTGTGGGTTAACTCGTCTCGACGAGTTGGCTCACTGATCTACACGTCCTTACATGATTACCATCTTAGGACATCATTCACATCATAATAAATCCACATGTGGACAATCTATGTGATTTCCAACATCGTATCATCATGAATCATGAACCCTTCTATATGTAGTTTGGTTCTTAGACCTAACCTTGTTCCAACTCAAACCCAACATAATTATTCATGTAATTGATCATCCAATGCATAACTCACAACATATAATCATCACAAAACAAAATTTAACATAAGGCCTTTTAGTATAAACAATCAACATTACAAATATAAGAAACATTACATAAACTATAGGGAAAATAAGCTATTATTAAAGAAAAGCATGAAGGAATTCCTCACCTTGACCTACTTGAAAATCTAGGTTAATCTAAAAGGGAAGAAGGCGTTCACATATCTAAGAGGGCTAAACACTCAAAGTGGAGAAGAGGTAAAAGGACACCAAGGGATGGGCAACTAAGGTGGGTGTCCTCTCTCTCTCTCTCTCTCTATCTCTCTTCTTCCTCTTCTTCTTCTTCTTCTTCTTCTTCTTCTTCTTGCTCTCTCTCTAGGTGGGACGTGTGAGGGGCCAAGGTTTTTACTGGAATTTTTAGCTTTTTAAAAGATATAGGTTAAAGGGAAGGGCATGGGCACTTTACAGTAGGTGCGGAAGGGGCTTGGGCATCCATACTAAAGGGAAGGGTGAGGGCGGTCCACTTTTTGATGTTTTGGCTGATGTGTTGGGAAATTCAATCCAATAATCTGGTTTGGGATAAAAAGATGAGTCCGGATATGTAATTTGTTAGGGGGTCCACCAGTCACAATGGTTGATCTTGAGTGGGGCTCGATGGACGGTCATGGTGCATTAATCGAGCCTACACTTTCCACTAAAACTCATAGTCTTGCTGGAAAAATCATCACTCAAGGTTACATCTTTGATGGATGGTGGGAACATAGTTAACTTAGGGCTTAGTCCATTGAAATCAAGCTTAATATTAGGTTTATCCCTCTTTAGCTTGGATTAGAAAACTAGTTATATCTTTTGCGCATGTTATAACTTGGATGATGAAATCTCTCAATTTGTCCATGATCTTTAAGATACGAGATGATCATTAGATATGGAATAATTGACTATGGATAATGGTTGGGTTTTCCCTCATAAGTGTATAGATTAGTTTCTTGATCGGATGCCCTCATTGGCCCATGGGTCAAATTCTTGATTAACGGTTGATGAGGTTGATATATGTATTCCCACTTTTGGGCTTTTTAGGAGTTTTTAATCAAGGATATGAAACCATAGAAATGATGAGATTTAAGATATCTTTAATGTGTATGTCTTGGTTTGATCATAAGACATGTAGGTGGGCCAAAACGAACTTAATCTTGATTAAGGGTCCATGCATGATCATTGGGGTCCGAAATGAGAAGAAATTTGTAATCGTGATAGACAAACAATTGGACAAAATTTGGTGGTTGGTCAATGATGAAAAAGTCTAAATATGATATTCCACCCGTTGTGTCAAAAGGAAGATATTGGCTTGAGGGTGATCATTACTCGACGGTGTAGGATCATAAATCAAAGTCCAAATTTTGTATAATCTCATAGTGATATGAGGCTAAGGTGTGGTCAATTTTAGGTTGCAATTGATGGTAGGAAGTGGGCCAATTGGAAAGTCCATCTTATGGAATTTGGGCAGATTATGAAACTTGGTTTTTTCAAAAAATGGGGTAACTTGGAACCTAAGAAAAATGCTTATCAAAGTGAGGCACTTATATGATACATTTTGTCCATGTGATGGGCAATCCAAGTCACTCTCATGAAGGAAAGTATTCAACTACCACTATCCATTAACTTTCCTCACTCAATGGACACTAAAATCAAGAGTTAAGGGGGCCGACTTGGCAATTGGGCCACTTCTACTATGATCTAAGGGCTGAAATTTAATATGTACAATTCATTTATGATAGATAGACATGAGATAAAATCTCAAGTCGAACAGATCATGGGAACTATGTGATCTAGAAATCATGGGGGGTCTAAGTTAATGACATCTTCATAATTATTTTTTATTTGTGAATTTTGGAAAATCTAATAGTTCTATATGGTTCTAGGCAAATCTTACAAAAGAAACCCCATCCAAATCACTACAGATAAAGAGTTATTCACAAAATAAATTAAAATTCCATTAATTAAGGGAAAACACATAACAAGCAAGATGGTGAACTTAAGCTGAAACGGAAACATCTGGGATGTTACAATTCACCCCCCTTAAAAATAAACTTCATCCTTAAAGTTTACTTGAGGTGCGATGTCAAAAAGATGAAGGTATTTCTTTCTCATTTCCTCCTGACTCTCCCACGTCTCTTCCTCTTCCTTATGGAACAACCAGAGGACTTTAACTAGGGGGTGACTTTGGTACGAAGAACATGCTCTTTTCAATCTAAAACATACACCAACTCCTTTACATACAACATATTATCTCTTAACTCGATCTTCTCCCATTGGATCACATGATCATCTTGGTCGTACTTTCACAACATCGAAACACAGAAGATGTCATACACATTCGATAATTGCAGGGGCAAGGCAAGATAATACGCCACTTCTCTAACATGCTGTAAAATCTTAAATGGGCTAATATTCCCCGAGACTACCTTTCCTTTCTTACCAAATCTCAACATACCCTTCATTAGCAATACCATAAAAAACACATGATATCCCACCTCGAACTCAAGATCTCGATGCCTCGTATCTGCATAACTTTTCTATATGCTTTGAGTGGTCTAAAAACACATTTAAATGATATCAGTCTTCTTTGGGGTGACTTATAAAAATCTCCAGTCCCTTTTTTCTCATCAACATTTGCTAATCTTCCAAATGATGCAGTGCATGATAAGAATGTCTAAAAACACTTTACGATTGAATTTAACGAGCAAAAGGAAATCGTTCCTGCTACCTATGAAATAAAAAATACGTGCTTACAATATATTTCTTGTCTTTAATTATCTTTGATTTATTCCAGTGTCTTTCTAAAATTCAGGGTCATTACATTTCACCCTCCTTAGAATTTTGTCCTTGAAAATTGGTTATAAAAACTTTTCTTGGAATCTAGCCACACATGCTTCCATTGCACATTTTGATTATTTCATGGCTCTACATTTGGTTATGGATCATTAAAGCATAATCAATCACTTACTGCCTTATCACAACTTAATCAATTTGGGTAGAATCTATTTCTCTTATGCGATACTCTACAAGGGAAAGTACTATTGAGAAAAGGAAAGGTAGAAGGACTAAAGCTTAAAGGAAGTATAATTCTAATCCATGAACTCTTTTATCCACTCTTTGACTATCTTAATATTCAAATGACATCGCCATGATCCTCAACTAAACCTTAAATCTCTAGAGTTGGTCTAGGTCTTGGTTTTAATAGGGGCACCACTGTCGAGGTTTCTTACTAAGTCAAGGGTAACAACCCATCACAGAGGTCTTTCTCTAATCATACGCTCAGACCTAAAGGTTCTCCTATAGTCGAGTGATTTAAAGGATAATTAGGGTCATATAATTATCAAGGATGCTTGCACAATATTTAAGACAACTGATCATGAGATTCAAAAAGATAGGTTCAGGTTCAGTTGGATACATATATGGTCGATTAGATGTATGGGTAGATTATTGATTGAATGATGAGATGGATGACTAAATTTTATGATAAATTATTATTGATTTATGGGATATAGAATCAATGGGCATTCAACCAAACAAGGTATGATCAAATAGTAAAGTGAAGGGATGGATACACGACTAGATTAATAAACGGATTAGATGTCTTCGATGATCCTCCAATAGATGAAGGTACAATGAGTTAAAGGATAGATGATGTTAATGATACCATAACCTAACTCTCATTAGATTCTAGGTGACTCAATCTCTATGCTCTAAGGTTTTCTATATGTCTATCATACTCTTGACATCTAACTTAGAGAAAAATACACCTACCCAAATTTCAGGAGAATGCACTAATATCCCTAGATTAAGACAAATACAATTTGTATGGTATCAACACCATGGAAGAACGGTTTGAGTAGATCAAGTCATGTACTTAGATCTTTTACTCAAATTTTAGCATTGAGTTCATTAGTATCAATCTAGAAGTATGAGTGTCAACCCTCATGATTTGTACTTGAATCCAATCGCTTACACATCGCACAAAGTACGGTTCTGCAATTCCATGTGGCTGATTATTCTAATATTGTGGGGACATTGTGTACTATCCCAAAATACATACAAGGCAGATATTAACAAACAATCACCTAAAACAAGAAATAGCAACCAATTATTAATAAAATATAAAAAAATATGAAGTCTTGCCTACTTTTTCATCAATAGATATACAGAAGATCTAGGTAGAGGGTGGTAATTATAAGTAGCATCCTACAGTTACGAGAATCTATATAAGATAACAAATTGGAACCTTAAATTCATAGAGACATGTGAATGGACACTAAGGTTATTCAAGAACAATATACTTAAGGGATTACCAAGCTGAGATACCGAGAAGAAACAACATTTGAAAATCAGGACCAACAAACACTCACAGAATTTTATCTCCCAAACTTAATGTCCGATTCCTTTGAAATTTGAAATGTAGATTACAGATTAGATGGGTAACATTCATAAATTTTTATAGATATTGATTCAAAATATAACATAGGGTTTCACCTTACCTAAGGTCGAAAAATGCTGCAGGTCAGCACAGATTTGTGCAGGAAATCAGTCACTGAATGGTTTATCTAATTTCTCTACTTATCCAACAGGCCTGAAAACTTACAGAGGTACTAAGGGTCAATTTAAAAATCTATAAAAAAAATTGAAAAAAATTTACCAATCTTATTTGGGAACTTTCTAATAGAGTTTCTACAGCTAGGTCTAAAAATCTGCCACATGGTAGAAAAATAAAGGAAAATTAGGAAACTAAAGTTTCCGGTGGGTGCGGACTATTATACATAGCGAGGACGCTGACTTAAATATGGGAAATAGATGAAAGCTCTAAAATAGAAAATTAAATGGGAATTTCCTTCCCAAGGTTGTAGAATTGAAGTAGTTTTTTTATTTTTTTTATTTTTTTTAATTTTTAATTTTAATTTTAACGTTCAACTGCTATCTCAAAACTTGTGGGAAACCTAGACGTGGGTTTCTATGTTCAAGTAATACATACAACCAATTTGGAAAAAATGCCTATGTGTATTTGTCACTCGTTCAGGAACCTAAATCCTAAGGTGAGTTCATTTTTTGATACGTTAGACTTTAAGCCCAAGTTCCTGTTTTATGCTATGATACCAATGTGTAATGCCCCGAAAATCTGTCTCTCATGGATAAGACGAAAAGTCGAGTTCCCGGGTGTTAACTTAAATATGACAGAGTATAAAAAACTCACATATTCCTTACGTTCTCATAATCTTCAAATTTTCATTACAACCATAGCATAACTAATAAAAAATAAATTCTTGTTCCATTTAAATTACTATTCTAAGTTCCATTCACCAAATGTTCAATCAAACCAACAAATATAGTCCATGTTCTATCCTCCCATTGAGGACTTATTATAATTTCAAATAAAAAAACTAATTTAGGAAAAATAAAGTAAACAATGAAAATAAATCTTTTATAAGTTGCCTTGGCTTTATCATCCACCATATGCTTCCACGGACGTTCATTTTCCCCGCCTTGAAGTTCTTGCTCATTTATTGAATCATCACTTACATAGTTTATGGTTATTTTCTAATAAGTGGAGTGAGTTACTCGCGATCAACTCAGTGAGGGCATCCCTCCATGATTATCTCAATAATAACATAATTAGTCACGCCCATAAACAATTCAAAATATCCAAGAATAAAATCTTGTTTAATATGATGCATGATATGCATGCTTTGATGAAGGTATCCTGACTTAATGAGACGATGACCTCTCCACTCTCATTAGCCACTAGTCATCAGAGTTTGCCAAGCCCAACTTGTAAGATGATGAGCCCATCACTCTCACATGCTCTCAAAAATCCAACTAATAAAACTGGAGTAGCCTTTCACTTTCATTAGATAGTGTACAACTAGAGAAAATGGAATCGCCGACACTTCCTTTATTGTAACACCCAGAGGGATTAATCTAATTCCTGGATCCTAGCGAATGCATGAGATTAGACAAATCCTTTAAGTTAATCCAATTTAACATCCAACCATCTTAGTGATGCACACACTCTCCAAGTTACCACCAATCCACCACATTCCAAACCCTCATGGTCCACCATGCCCTAAGATAGCCATTACTTTTCACATGACACCTAAACTGGAGGGACAATCATACCTAAGTCATGATGCTACACATGAAACCAATCCACTACTTTATATGTGGATCCATAACCAATGATAATCTTACCACTTGGATCCTCCATTATCAACATCAATCCAATCCTCATGGGATCACCATAATCAACATACTTTCATTAATTATAGAAGCGTGGTTCCTTGAGAATTGGAATTCTAAAAATACATATGATTTATCACAACCATCCTAAGTGTACACCATATCCATCATCATGTATTTCCCATCATGAAATACCTGTATCCACAACATAGGTTCGTCTACCCTAAGGAACTATTCTCAAACCCATGTTCATGTGTTCTCACATATAGAATCATCATATTCTACAAAATTCTAGCAACATATTCATGCATAAACATCATAGTAATCATCATCAAACAACCTATAAAAGTGTCACAAAGCAGGCTAATACAAACTATAACATATAGGGTTCAATTGGGTTCGATTAGTGGGTGCACCAAGTAGATTAGGTGGGTTAACTCGTCTCGACGAGTTGGCTCACTTTTCTATACATCCTTACATGATTCACCATCGTAGGACACCGTTCACATCATAATAAACCCACATGTGCACAACTTATGTGGTTTCCAATATCGTATCACCATGAATCATGAACCCTTGTACATGTAGTTTGGTTCTTAGACCTAACCTTGTTCCAACTCGAACCCAACATAATTATTCTTGTAATTAATGATCCAACACATAACTCACAGCATATATTCATTACAAAACATAATTTAACATAGGGATTTTGGCTCTAAACAATCAGTACTACAAACATAAGAAATATTACATAAATTATAGGGAAAACAAGCTATTATTGAAGAAAAGTATGAATGGATTCCTCGCCTTAGCCTAATTAAGAATCTTGGTCAGTCTAAAAGGGAGGAAGGTGTCCACATGTCTAAGGGGGTGGCACGTTCAAGGTGGAGAAGAGCGAAAAAGGACTCCCAAGGGATGGACAGTTAGGGTGGGTGTCCTCTCTCTCTCTCTCTCTCTCTCTCTCTCTCTCTCGCTCTGTCTTCTTCTTCTTCTTCTTCTTCTTCTTCTTCTTTTTCTCTCTCTTTAGGTGGGGCACGTGGGGGGCTAGGATTTTTGCTGGAATTTTAAGTTTTTAAAAAGAAATGGGCTAAAGGGAACGGCATGTACACTTTGTAGTAGGTGCAAAAGGGGCTTCGACGTCCACATTAAAGGGAAGGGTGAGGACGGTCCACTTTTTGATGTTTTGGCTGATGTGTTAGGAAATACACTCCAATAATATGTTTTGGGATAAATTGATGAGTCAGGATATGTAATTTGTTAGGGGTCCACCCCTCGTAATGGTTGATCTTGAGTGGGACTTGATGGACGGTCATGGTGCATTGATCGGGTCCGCACTTTCCACCAAAAAATCATAATCTTTAGAAAAATCATCACTCAAGATTACACCCTTGATGGATGGTGAGACCATGATTAACTTAGGGCCCACTCCATTGAAATCAAGCTTAATATTAGGTTTATCTCTCTTTAGCTTGGATTAGGAAACCAGTTACCTCTTTTGCATATGTTATAACTTGGTTGATAAGATCTCTCAATTGGTCCATAATCTTTGAGATCTAAGACGCTTATTAGATATGGAATAATTAACTACAGATAGTGGTTGAATTTTCTCTCACGAGTGTATAAATTAGTTTCTCGATTGGACGCCCCTATTGGCTTATAGTTCAGTTTTTGATTAATAGTTGATGGGGTTGATATACGTATTCTTACTTTTGGGCCTTCTTGGATTTGTTGATCAATAATATAAAACCATAAAAATGATGAGATTTAAGATAGCTTTAAGGTGTATGTCTCAGTTTGATCATAGGACATGTAGGTGGGCCAAAACAAACTTGATCTTGATTAAGGGTCCACGTATGATGATTAAGGTCCAAAATTGGAGAAAATGCATAATCATGATAGAAAAATGATTGGACAACATTTGATGGTTGATCAATGGTGGAAAAAGTCTAATATGAGATTCCATCTGTTGTGTCAAAAGGCAAAGACTAGCTTTAGGGTGATTATCATTCAAAGGTGTAAGATCATATATCGGGGTCCAAATTTTGTATAATCTTGTAGTGATATAAGTCTAAGGTGTGGTCGAAATTTGGGTTGCAATTGATGGTAGGAAGTTGGTCAATTAGAAGGTCCACCTTATGGAATTTAGAGAGATTTGGGAAACTTGGTTATTTCAAAGAACTTGGTAACTTGGAGCATAAGAAAAATGCTTGTCAAGGTAAGGTACTTATATCACACATTCAGTCCATGTGATGGGCAATCCAAGTGACTTTTATAAAGAAAAAAATTTGACTATGACTACCCATTAACTTTCCTCACTCACTCGATGGATACTAAAATCAAGGGTTAAGTGGTTGACTTGGAAATTCAGTTACTTTTATTATGATCTAAGGGTGAAATTTAATATATACAGTTCATTTATGATAGATAGGTATGATATAAAATCTCAGGTCGAATAGATGATGAGAACCATGTGATCTAGAAATCATAGGTCCAGGTTAATGGTATTTTCACAATTATTTCTAATGTGAGAGTTTTGGAAAATATAATTATTCTATATAGTTCTAGGAATGTTTCTAAGCAAATTTTACAAAATAAACCTCATCTAAATCATTACAAATAAAGAGTTATTCAAAAAATAAGTTAAAATTTACGTTAATTAAGGAAAAACACACATTACAAGCAACATAGTGAACTTAAGCTAAAATGGAAACATCTAGGATGTTACACCTCCTGAACTCTTATATTTATTATATAAGAAAAGGAAAAAAAAGAAATAAGGAAATAATGAGAAGGGGAAGAAGAACGAGAAGATAATTCAAGGTTTCTTCAAGCCCTAAGTGAGAGATGATGTAGAAGATGATAAGGAGAGATGGCCTTTTGGGCTTTGTTTGTAGGGCTAAAAATGCCTAATTTGTAATTAGGCTTGTATAACTTGACATGTTCGTTGAGAAGCTAGGCTTATCCTCTCTCTCTCTCTCTCTCTCTCTCTCTCTTTTACTTGTGTGAGTGAACTCCTAGCCCATTAATAGAAGCCCAATCTGATTAAGATCTTAAGCTCTTTAGTGATAAAAAGGAGAAAAGATGTAGAGATTTAAGGCTTGGGCATTGGCCTGTTGTGTAGGATGCCTTAATTATGATAATCTACTGTTTAGAGTTGTCTTATCTTAGTTCATTTGAGTCCATTTTTAGTTTTTTAAAAAATGGTGGAAAGACAAGTTACTCATTGTGATGCTTTGCACCTTTTTGGTTCGCTCGAAAAGTGTTTCAGGTTGATTCGGTCCGACTGAAAGTTTTATTTACTTTGACCGGATCCGTTACGTAGAGTTGCACAAATCACTCTAGTTAAGCCTAATCGAGGATTAGGGCTTGTATTCCATTACGAGTGTTCTCTCTAAAGGTGAGGGTTTTCATAAGGCAGGAGGGTTTTTGAAACTTATAAGGGTTTGGAATGGGTTTTCTAAGGGGTTACGCATCGTAATGGGAGATCAGGTACATCTGTAATAGAAGAAGGCGAGTCTGTAAAATTCTACGGTTTTTATTATAGTGGATCTCTATCGCTTTATGCCGTGATTTTTTCTGCAAGGGTCTTTCATATAAATATCTTGTGTTATGTGGTTGATTGCTTTATTGTTTGGTTATTCTATTTTATTTCATTGTTCCATCTTCCTTGTACATGCTTCTGAAAAGCACAAAAATTGACGGTGGTATTAAATTCTACTTTATAATACCTAGGTTTGATCTGGGCTTGTTGAGGGGTTTGAATCCCAACAAAGTGGTATCAGAGCGTCAGGTCTAAGGACGTTTGGAAATTCAATGAAGATGTCAGGGTCGAAATTTGATATATAAAAATTTGATGGGAAGAATAATCTCAGTTTGTGGCAGTGGAAGGTAAAGGATATTCTAGTCTTGCAAGAGTTGAGCAAGGTGTTGTTAGAGACTAAATCGGAGAAAATGTCAGATGATGACTAGAGCGATCTCAAGGAGAAGGCTATGAGCACCATCCATTTATGTTTAACGAACGAGCTCATGTACAACGTTCTAAATGAGGAATCTCCTTGGGAGATGTGGAAGAAACTAAAAGAGCTATACATGGTAAAGTCTCTCACAAATAAGTTGTTTATGACGAAACAACTATTCGGGCTACAGATGAGGGAAGGATTGGATCTCTTGGAGAACATGAACTTGTTTACAAAGCTATGTAGTAAGTTGCTAAGGCTCAAAGTGACGGTCAATGAAGAAGATAAAGCAGTACTACTTTTAACATCATTGCCCACATCATATGACCATCTCGCCACTACTCTGTTGTATGGGAAGAATATATTGAAGCTGGAAGAAATCAATGTGGTTCTCGTCTTTAAGGAGATGAGGAAGAAGTAAAGCGATGATGACTCTCAGGCATAAGGGTTAATCGCGAAAGGGGGTCAGGGACGTGGAAGATTCACGGAGCAATCTCAATCTGATAGGAAGAAAAAGCACATATCGAAAGCGATTGTAAAAGACTGATGCTTCTATTATGACATAAAGGAGAAGTTCAAGAGAGACTGCCAGAAATGAAAGATGACCTAGAAAGTAAAGGAAAATGGAACACAAGTGAATCAACCAATGTAGTGAAAGAGAGCTCAGAAGGAGATCTCCTCTCGGTCTTGTTAGGTACAAGTCATCTCTTAAATACATGGATTCTAGATTTAAGATATTCGTATCATATATGCCTGAATAGGACTTGGTTTAATTTCTACAAGTCCTATCATAGTAGTGTAAGTGCTATGTTTTTTTAGCTCCTATGATTGTCAAATTTTGTAGTGCCAAAATCTCTTGGAATCTGTGTCTTGTGTAGCTCATCTACATATTCAAGATCATGCATCTCATGTACAAGAATAAAGGTCTTTACCTCAAGAACTTCAAATGCAAGATCAAGAAATATACGAGTTCAAGTTCAAGTTCAACACCAAGTGTTAGTTCAATCTTTCAAGCTTTAATAGTTAAAGGTTTCAAAGCTTCATCCATGTCAATACAAAGTTCTTTACTTTGGTACTTAAAGTTCAAGATGAAGTATAAGTTAAGTATCTCAAGTTCAAGCTTCAAAGTGTTTCAAAATCAAGCTTCAAAGTGTTACAAGTTCAAGTTTCAACATACTTCAAGATGTCAAGCTTCATGTATGTCAAGATCAACTATCAACCGAAGCAAAAGATGTTTCAATGTTTAAACATCGCTTATAAGGTATAAATGACCCTAGATTGACAGTAGGTTAGGTCATATTGATTGCATACTTTAATTGGGTCACTTTATAAGTTATAGGCTATTTCTCGACTAGTCTTAGCCTATATTCGACTAGTCTTAGTACTGGCTCGACTAGTCCAAGAAATTTCTCGACTAGTCTAAGATTTTGATACACAGACCTTTCTAGGAATCTGGTTTTCCTTCCATAAACTATTGGTTTTTGGTGTAAGGTTGTCCTTAAAACAACATCTGTATCAACCTCTCAATACTTGTACATTTGAGGTTGCTATATATTTCTGCATTGTGAGATTGTTTAAGTGCTATCTTTATTTATGTTTGTTTGAATTCCACATTTAAGTTTTTAATTTGGCACAGTCTTATTCACCCCCCTCCAGGACTTTAGCTCGGCCTTTTCAAGTGGTATCAAATCTTAGCTCGCTTTAATTATTTTTTTAAAAATTAATTTCCTAAGCTAACCAATCTGAGCTTTTTAAGATGTCAAATTTTGATAGCCTTTCAGTCATGAGGCCTCCACCATTTGATGGCTCCAATTATGCCTATTGGAAAGCCAGAATGAGGATTTTCTTAAAATCCATGGATGAGAGTGTGTGACAAGCCACCGTGACTAATTGGACCCCTCCTACTACTGAAGTAACTGGTACTGATGGATCTAAAATGATAAAAGTTTCACCTTATTTTTCTTGGTCTGCTCTTCAAAAAAGTGAGAGTAGTGCCAATGCAAGGGCTTTAAATGCAAATTTCTTGCGCACTATCACTGGATGAATTCAAAAGAATTATATCCTATGATACTACAAAGCAAGCTTGAGATATTTTAGAAATGACACACGAGGGAACAACAATTGTCAAGAAATCTAAAGTCCGAATCCTCACAACCAAATTTGAGGAAATAAGTATGGAAGAAAGTGAAACTTTCATGGACTTCAATACAAGATTGAATGATATTGTCAACTCTATGTGGGGTCATGGTGATAGAATCCCAGAAAGTAAAGGTTGTGCAAAGATACTATGCTCACTCCCTGAACGGTTCAATTCAAAGGTGACTGCAATCCAGGAACTTCGTGATACGGATAATATGAGGGTAGAAGAATTGGTTGGTTCTTTACAAACCTATGAGTTAAACTTTAAAGCTCCTAAAGGTAAATTTATTGCCCTTAAGTCTTCTAAAAATATTTCTCAAGAAAATAGTAGTTTTGATTCTGAAGATGATATGGCCCTTTTAGCTAAAAAGTTTTACAAAATTTTCAAAAGTAAAAAGAGGGTAGATTTTCAAAAACCTATTAAAAAGAAAAGATCTAGATCAAAAACTTGGAAATCTTACAACTGCCATTAATATGGACATCTAGCAAACAAATGTTCTAAAAAGGACAAACCTATAAAGAAAGGTATGTTGGCTACATGGGATGAATCTTCCTTCTCTGAAGCTTCTTCTACGTCAGAAGATTCTGAAACCAAGTCGGGTAATGATGTTAAAGCCCTAATGACTCTAGCCAAGTTCACTTTTTCAGATAATGATGATTCAACTAGTGAAGAAAATCTGAATAGTGACCATGAAAATGAAGAAGATCTTCAAGATGCTTATGATGCCCTATACAAAGAAAGTTGCAAAATTGCTGTAAAGCTTAAACTTCAAAAAGAAAATTTTTCAAAACTAAAAGAAAATTTTGATAATCTAGTCTTAGAAAAATCACACATTTCAGATTGCTTTGAAAAAATTAAGTGTGACTTAGATTTCAAAACCTCCCTAGTTGAAAACCTAAAATCTGAAAATAAAAAACTAAAACTAGAAGTCTCTTCACTTTTGAGTTTAAAAGACACATGGAGGTATGCCCAAGGTGATCCCAATTTAAAAAAACTCTTATTTGGATCCAGAAAATGTGGCGATCGATCTAGATTAGGCTATGATAAAAGTATTCCTCCTAAACATAAGAATACTCCACGTAGATTTGTGAAACGGGAGTCTTCAAACTCAAAAGGGAAAAGTCTGAATCAAAATTATTTTAAAAATGCTAAGTCTTTTCAAACCTTAAAACCTAAAAGTAACCATATCAACTATAAAAATCAAAATCGAAATCCTTTAGCTGAGAAACTTATTGACTTACTTAAGGAGCTCTTAAAATCTAACTCAATGGGTTGGTCTTATAACAACTACAAACATAATAGGACCAACTATACTCCTAAACCCAAAACTGTAATGAAATGGGTTCCTAAGGTTACTTGTTTGGTTGCCCACACCACTTTCAAAGCTTCGAGCTATTCAAAGTGGTACCTAAATAGTGGATGCTCAAGACACATGACTGGTGACTAAGGTCTGTTCACCAATCTTAAAGACATAACTGATGGTTCTGTCACATTCGGTGATGGTAGTAACCGCAAAATTGTTAGCCAAAGTATGGTTCAACTCTTTAACCTCCCTCTATTTGAGAATGTTTTATATGTAGAATATAATTTATTAAGCATCTCTTAAATATGCGATAAAAATCATAGTGTAAAATTTACTAACCAAGGTTGTGAAATTCTAAATAAAAATGGTTTTGTAATATTAACTAGTTGCAAAACTTCTGAAAACTGCTATATTATTTGTGATTCAAGCTCATCTAATCTATCGTGCTACATGGTCCATACTGATGAGACCGAATTATGGCATAAGCACCTTGGACATGTACACTACCATAACTTGTATAGATTGAGCAAAAGAGTTGGTAAGAGGTTTACCCAAAATACAGAAAGTTGACAAAATATGTGGTGAATGCCAGATTGGCAAACAAATTAGGAGTACTCACAAAAAGGTGAACTCCAATGCCACATCTAAACCACTCAAACTTCTTCACATGGATCTTATTGGACCAACTAAAACGGAGAGTCGAGGTGGTAAGAAGTACATACTGGTAATTGTTGATGACTTTACCAGGTACACTTGGGTAGTCTTCTTAAAAGACAAATCAGAAACTCTCGATGAAGTAAAAAGGGTACTTAAACGTATCCAAACGGAAAAAGAATCACAAGTCTCTAAGATCCGTAGCGATCATTGTTTAGAATTTGAAAATAGCAGTTTTGAGAAGTTTTGCAGTGATCAAGGAATATCACATGAATATTCTGTGCCCAAAACACCACAACAAAATGATATAGTAGAAAGGAAAAATAGAGTGCTTCAAGAAATGGTAAACGTAATGTTAAATAGTATGAAGCTTCTTAAAAATCTTCGGGCTGAAGCCGTAAATACAACTTGTTATATAATTAATCGCGTTTACACTAGAAAATCTAATGGTAAAATGGCTTATGAAATGTGGTTTAATAAGAAGCCTACTGTTAAATACTTTCGAGTTTTTGGCAACAAGTGCTACATTTTATGTGGTTGAGAAAATCTGGGTAAGTTTGACACCAAAAGTGATGAAGGGATATTTTTAGGGTATGCACTAAATAGTTGAGCATATTGGGTTCTTAACAAGAGGACCCATGTAATTCAAGAGTCCATTAATGTGGTTATAGACGATCACTTGAATACACCTATCCCAAGTTTAGAAAATGATGAAGTTCTTTTAATTAATAAACCAGACTCTTTATCAAGTTAAGATAATACTGAACTGAGGACAGTTAAAGACCATCCTTCTAATCAAATCCTTGGAAACCCTCTCACTGGTGTGCGCACTCGTAGGCAACTTGAAGATATGTGTAACTACATGTGCTTTATATATCAGATAAAACCGGCTAACGTAAAAGAAGCTCTTACTGACGAAAACTAGATTGTAGCAATGCAAGAAGAGCTCAATCAGTTTGTAAGAAATGATGTGTGGTACTTAGTTCCAAGACCAAAAGATAAACACATTATCAGAACAAAATGGATTTTTAAAAATAAGTCTGATGAACTTGGAAATATTATAAGAAACAAGGCCAGGCCAGTTGTATAAGGGTACACTCAAATAGAAGGCATCAATTATGATGAGACCTTTGCCCCAGTATCTCGTCTTGAATGAATCAGACTATTTATATCTATTGCTTGCTTTAGAAAGTTCAAAATATACCAAATGGATGTAAAGAGTGCTTTCTTAAATGGGGATTTGCATGAAGAAGTGTATGTTAAGCAACCTTCGGGTTTTGAAGACCCTAAACATGCTAATCATGTCTATCACCTAACAAAAGCACTCTATGGTTTGAAATAAGCTCCCAGGGCATGGTATGAAAAGTTGACTAAGTTTCTACTAAGTCATAACTTTAAAATGGGAAGTGTTAATAAGACATTGTTTGTAAAGAAACATAATGATCACATACTAATAGTGTAAATCTATGTTGATGATATTATCTATGGATCTACCTGTGCTAATATGACTGTTGAGTTTGCAGATCTTATAAAGTCTAAATTTGAAATGAGCATGGTTGGAGAACTAAACTATTTCCTAGGGTTGCAAGTCAAACAGCTACCTGATGGTTTCTTTATTTCTTAAACCAAATATGCTCTGAACTTAGTTAAAAAGTTCAGATTTGAGAGTGGGAAAAATTTTGATACTCCAATGAGTACTACTTTGAAACTCTCAAAGGAATCTACAGGTAAGAGTGTGGATCCTAAGTTGTATCGCAATATGATTGGTAGTTTACTCTATCTAACTGCGAGCTGACCTGATATTGCATTTAGTGTAGGAATTTGTACTAGATATCAATTTGACCCTAAAGAGTCACATCTAATTGCTGTAAAGTGCATTTTGTGATATGTCGATAGTTCAGCAAATCTTGGTCTCTAGTATCTACATGATACTAGTGTGCAATTAGCTGGTTACACGGATGCTGATTGGGCTTGTAACATAGATGATTGTAAATCAACCAGTGGTGGCTATTTCTATGTAGGGAATTGTTTAGTTTCTTGGCTAAGTAAGAAATAAAGTTTTGGATCACTCTTAACTACTGAGGCTGAATACATTATTACAGGTAATGCATGCACCCATCTTGTATGGATGAAAAGAATGCTAAGCGATTACGGAATTGCGGAAGAATCCATAATTTTATATTGTGATAATTCAAGCACAATTAATATCTCTAAAAATCCAATTCAGCATTCACGAACCATGCATATTGACATTAGATATCATTACATTCGTGAATTAGTGAAAGATAAGACAATTTCTTTGGATTATATTCCAACTGAGACTCAACTTACAGACATATTCACAAAACCGCTCGACAAATGCAGGTTTACAAAATTGAAATTTGATCTTGGTATGTGAATAATGAATTGATGATTTGTGTTTTTTTGTATCATAATGTATATATTTTTATTTTAAAATTTTTTAGAATTTAAAATTTTATGAAAAATTGTAAATTTTTGTGAGGTGCACGACCAGTCGAGTACACACGTGACCAGTCGTGGCTCGACCGGTCGAGCATGTACTCGACCAGTTGCGAATCACTGGTTTGACCTTTTATTTGGGGAAAAAATATTTTTTCTTCATTTGAGTTTTCTTATCCAACGAGCCCTACCTCGACCGGTCGAACCCTTCTTCGATTCCTCCATGGTTAGTGCATTGGTTTTGTTTTTCTTGTAGATTCAAGTCCATTGCACTTCCTTTTCATCATTTGTGTGGTTTATTTCTTGTTTTATATTTGATTTTGGGGTTTTCTACTCAAAAATCTGATCTACTAGAAACCCACCTTACTTCTTTTGCAATCTTTGTATTCCTTTCATTCTTTATTGTAAATGGAGGGTGTAGCTAAAAAGAAAGGATCTCGTGGTCCATCTTCATCTCGTTCGGCTCCTATTACGGTGCGCCACCTTCGATCGCCTGAGGAAGATCCTAGTTTTGTGAAGGATATTTGATTACTTAATGTGATAGTAGAACGAACTGTCAACGTTGATCTTTGGCTCCTTTTGATATCCTTCCTCTCCTTCAGTCTGTAGGATGGGATAACATACTACATTGGGGTGGACCGGCATACTGCTCCATTGCACAGGCTATGTATGCGTGCATTTCTGATTTTTCTATTGAAAATCTGACTTTACTATTACGACCAGAGAAGGTCCAGTTGATGTGGACCATCACCTTATTTCTGGGCTAATGGATATACCTGTCAATGATGAAGGTATTCTCATTAGTTCTTTTGTGGACAAACCTTTTGAATCTGAGAAGCGTATGCTCACTAGAGATTTATGTAAGATAGATGCAGAATGGAGTACTGGTAATGCGCTCGTCTCCAAGTTTTTGTTACCCAGATAAAGAATCCTTTATAGGATTTTCATTTTAAATGTTTATCCTCAATCTGGTAACAAAACTGAACTTACTACATTCATGGTTCATATTCTCCATTCTATTATTTATAGAGTTTCTATATGTCTTCCTTCTCTGATTTGTCATAACATTATTCAGTTCCATCTACACTCAGGTCATAGTGACATTCCTTTTGCTTATCTTATGACTATGTTAGTCACCCATTATTTAGCGGCTATGCCTGTTGGGGAAGCTCCCATTAATCATCTACCCTTCAACAATTCTAACATTAACAAGATGAATTTGAAGCTGGCCCTAGGCCAAGTTGATGTGGGTGCTAGTGGAGCTGCGGATGCACATGAAGAAGAAAGTGATTTGCCTCCAGATGATGTCAATATGGATGACATCTTTGATTAACTTGATTCTGATTCCGCTGATGATCTTGATTATCAGCTATCCGACTATAATGCATGGTTGCACTCACTTGAGGAGAAGGTTGAAAGTATGAATTTGTCCCATGAAATGCAATTCAAATATATGCGCAGATATCTTAGGCGCATTAATAGGGGACTTCATCAAATTGATCCTACCATACCTGCTCCTTCTTCTGGTTCGGATTAGTATTTGAACATGTGTTTTGTAATAACTTTTAAACTACTTCAATTTCTTTTGTTTTATGGGATTGGTCATACTTGAACATGCTTGTTTATGGATTTGGTTATCTTGATCATATATTCACTTATTTCTATTTACTCTTCTTTCTACTTCCTTAATTATCTACTTCCATTATCATTTATTAAGTTCTTTCCTTTGTCATATTTTGACAAAAAGGGGGAGAATTTATTCTATATATCATGGTTGTTCATTTTGATAATGCGCAATTGTGGTGGATTTTTTTTTTATGATAGTAAGGGGGAGTATTGATGAGTTTTGATGAGTATTGATCTGAAGCGTATTGATTTGACCAAGTTATAACTGGTGCATGATTCTTTGACCAGGTTAAAATTGCTGTATGATTCTTTGACCAGGTTAAAACTAGTGTATGATTCTTTAGTGTGTGTTTTATGCATATCTAATTTTATTGAAGTGTGTTTTGTCACAAATTTGACAAAGGGGGAGATTGTAAGTGCTATGTTTTCTAGCTTCTATGATTGTCAAATTTGGTAATGCCAAAACCTCTTGGAATCTGTGTCTTGTGTAGCTCATCTACATATTCAAGATCATGCATCTCATATACAAGAACAAAAGTCTTTACCTCAAGAACTTCAAATGCAAGATCAAGAGATATACAAGTTCAAGTTTAAGTTTAACACCAAGTGTTAGTTCAATCTTTCAATCTTCAATAGTTAAAGGTTTCAAAGCTTCATCCATGTCAAGACAAAGTTCTTTACTTTGGTACTTAAAGCTTAAGATGAAATACAAGTTAAGTATCTTAAGTTCAAGCTTCAAAGTATTTCAAAATTAAGCTTCAAAGTGTTACAAGTTCAAGCTTCAACATAATTCAAGATGTCAAGCTTCATGTACGTCAAGATCAACTATCAACCAAAGCAAAAGATGTTTCAATGTTCAAACATCACTTATAAGGTATGAATGACCCTAAATTGATCATAGGTTAGGTCATATTGATTGCATACTTTAATTGGGTCACTTTATAAGTGTATAGGCTATTTCTCGACTAGTCTTAGCCTATGTTCGACTAGTTTTAGTACTGGCTCGACTAGTCCAAGAAATTTCTCGACCAGTCCAAGATTTTGATATACAGACCTTTCTAGGAATCAGGTTGTCCTTCCATAAACCATTGATTTTTGGTGTAAGGTTGTCCTTAGAACAACATCTGTATCAACCTCTCAATACTTGTACATTTGAGGTTGCTATTTATTTTTGTATTGTGAGATTTTTTAAGTGCTATCTTTATTTATGTTTGTTTAAATTTCACATTTAAGTTTTAATTTGGCATAGTCCTATTCACTCCCCCTCTAGGACTTTAGCTCGGCCTTTTTAGGTAGAAGTGTTCTAATGGGAAAAATGTTGCATGCAGATGCCATCAGAATAGGGACCATCAAGGTAAGGATGTTTAATGGAGTCATACGGACTCTAGGTGATGTTAGGCATGTCCCAGATCTGAAGACAAACTTAATATCCTTCGGAGTTTTGGATACGAACGGTTGCACATTCAGCACAACGAGTGGTGTAATCAAGGTCACCAAAGGTGCAATGGTGTTGATAAAGGAACATAAGACATGAAATATATACAAGTTGGATGTGAGCATGATTACACGTGAGGTCGCTGCCAACTCACACACAAAATCTGACATAGATGACTCAAATCTGTGGCATATGCAGTTAAGGCATATGAGCGAGAGAGGCATGAAGGAACTCCATAAATGAAAACTGTTGAAGGGAGTTAAGGCATGTAAGGTATATTTTTGTGAGCATTGCATGTATGGAAAGTAGTGTAGGGTAAGGTTTAAGAATCCTACACACACTAGCAGCATGGTTCTCGACTATATTCATTTCGATGTCTGGGGGCCAATGACAATACCATTTAAGGGTGGCGCATGATACTTAATGAGTTTTATAAATGATTACTTAAGGAAAGTTTGAGTTTCCTTCTTACAACACAAGTCTAAGGCATTCGCCAAGTCCAAGAAATGAAAGGCGGAAGTATAAAAGCAAACCAGAAGACAAGTTAAATGTCTCAGGTCAGATAACGGTACAAAGTATAGAGAGATGAAATCCATAAAATTCTGTAAGGAACAATGCATCATAAGGCAATTCTTAACTTTAGAGACCCCATAAAAAAAATAAGGTGGTAGAGAAGATGAATAGAACACTATTAGAGAGGGCTAGAAGTATGTGGTTGCATACGAAGCTGCCAAAAAGCTTTTGGGCAGAAGCGGTGAATATGGTATGCTCCATAGTAAATCAGCCATCATCTACAATGTTAGACTCCAAGGTTGCAGCGGAAGTTTGGACAGGTAAGGACATTGATTACTTAGGGGTGAGGATCTTCGGGTGTCCAGCATACGTCTATGTGTAGAGTGGACAAAGATTGAAGTTGGATCCCAAATCCAGGAAGTGCTTCTTTATCGGGTATGAGAAAGGTGTTAAGGGCTATATAAGCTTTGGGATGCTGATTCTCAGAAGGTGGTCATTAACAAAGATGTTATCTTTGATGGGGCATCAATGTTGAAGGCTAATAAGGACACTGCAGGGAAGTCAGAAAAAATAGGGTGAGATCAATAGACTGTCGGTGTAGGTGGAGCCAATTGAGCCATGTTGAGTGCTAAATATTGCATATTTAACCCTAATTTGCAATGCTTTTCCATGCAAATTCATGATAGATTGGGCTAATTATTTGTGTTTTTCATATGTAGGAAAGATTAGAAGGTTTGAGAGATTTCGAGGTAAAGGTGGAGTTAAAAAGGCCAAAGGTGATCAAGAATAGAGTGATTGAAAATTTAAAGCCCAATAGATGATGATCAAAGTGTGTTCAAATTGGGAGATCAAAAGAGAACAAAATATTGTCCAACCATGCTTGAAGACAAGCAAAGTAATGAAGAAAAAGAAGTCTAGAAGTTCATGCCAAAACTTCAGAACCCAAAGATTTAGGGCTAGAAATACTAGTCCAGAAATTCAGAAAACGACCCTAGAGATTCAAGGTCAACAAAAACTTGCTAGACAAAACGAACCTATGTAAGACAATGTTTCTTAGTCAATCGAGCCCTGTCTTGGTTGACCATGACTCTCTGGATGTTTCATGGTCGACCAAGGATCTCAATGGTCGACCGAGAATCTCCACAGTCGACTGAGTGGCTACATAATTCTATTACACAAGTGCATAAATCTTAAGTCGGTGGAGTGAATTTCTTTATAGAGAGGGTTCCTTTGCATGTTCTACAATCATCGTAGGTTAGAGGGAGAGCTAGGGTAAAGGCAGAGCTTTGTCGGAGCGATCCTTCTCTGAATTAATTTTCTTTTCTTAGTTTGTTTTTTTTTTTTTCTATGTTTAAAGATGACTGTGTAGCTAATCTCTTAACTAAGGCTAAGGGGTGAAACTTCTAGTTAATTTGTAACGTTTTAGTTTATTTGATTCAATACATTGGTTTGAATGATGATATTAGATTGAATTGATTTGAATTTACTTTATAACATTGTGAGTTGTTTATTCCTTGATCCATTCCGAACTCTGGGTACATTGGATGCTTTGAATTACAAATAATTGCCTTTATTAGAGAAGGTATTGATTGGTAAAATCTCTTGATCTATTGTCGACTCAGGGCACAATATATGCTTGGAATTCCTTGCGATCAATGATCGACTTCTTCTTGAGAGAATTGTTCAATTGAATTCATTTCTTATTGGTGATTTATATATGAATTAACCATTTTATCTTATGATTGGAATGAATCCTCATTCGATTCCAATTGACTTATCAAAGTTGAATCAATGAACTAGCATTCTAAATTAATTATAAGTGAATCCGTGGATCCTTTGTTGCGTTTTATTTATTGTTTTCCTAATTTTAGTAGTGTTCTTAACCAATAACAGTCCCTATGGATCGACCTCGGTCTTACCGAGTTTTTACTACATTGCAACCCTGCACTTGGGGTTGGTGAACAAGCCGATTACTGAAGGGAAAATTTAGCAGGAGCAAGAAACTAAGCAAAATAATTAGCAGAACATGGAGAAAAGAACCACTAGTGCCTTGGTTCAATATCGGTTTAAGGATATGGTCTCTTACGCATTATTCACAGGGAGTGAAGATCATTTCATCTTTCAAGAGGCAAAATCTGAAAAGGATGGGACAGGTGGATGTCGGCCATGGCATTGGAGATGGAATCTCTACATAGGAATCAGACACGAGAGTTAGTGGAACTTCCAAAAGGTCAGAGTGTTATTAGGTGTAAATGGGTCTATGGTAGAAAAGAAGCATTTACAGAGAAAGATGGTGAAAAGTACAAGGCACGACTCGTAGAAAGGGGGTTCTCACAGAGGGAAGGAGTATATTGTAATGAAGTTTTCCCTCCGATTGTGAAATGTACTTCAATCAGGGTGCTACTGGCTATGGTAGTTATATGTGCACTTGTTTGTCAATCCGTGTATCAGTGAGTCATACGAGCCCTTGGAAGCTGAAGACCAAAGACATATGAAGACTTGAAGCATCAAGGAGTGAAGAAACAGGTAAATTGAGTTGCCTTAGTGACCCTAACCTTAGACCCCTTTAAGTCTAAAACAACCTACCTTAGATGGCTTGTTCCATATGGGAAAACCCTCAATCATCAGATTTATGTCAGCTAGATCATGTGCAAAGGATGTGGAAAAATGAAAACCAAAATGTACAAGTTTGATTGATCCCTTAATTGATCGAGCGAATCTTCGATCGGTCTCGATTTGTCACACCCTAAATTCTATTTCATGTGACCATCCACCATAACTCGAATCTGGAGGTTGTAGCTGCTATCCATTTTTTCCTAGCACGGGTGGATTGCAAGCGTGCCAGAATTGGGATTGTGGCTCCAATTCAAACCAAACAACCATGTGCTCGAGTGCCAAAGTAAGTAGCACAGTATGACTGAGTTCTGAGAAGATCGGTCGCCTATTCAGCCACTCACTCAATGTGTAAATGGATCAGGCGATAGTTAGAGGGTGGGGTTCATCCTCTGATGGTGGGTTACTCTTTTACCTTCTGTACGAAAGGACTTTTTAGAGTGAAATAAGAAAGAAACCTTACAGTCGACCGTTATAGATCATTAAAGGATACTCTTCTGATGATCATATGAAGTACAACATGCGAGCATAAATTCCAATTATAGCTAAAAATGATCAGCTACTAAATTAATGCTACGAATTACACTACAAAATGTAAATATCAAGTTCAAAAAGTAAATGATTATGCTAAGAAAAGTAATTTACTTAATAGAGGAAGTAAATGATTACACTAGGGAATGTAAATTAATGAGATAATTGAAAGATAGATTTTAGTTTGATTGGTTTGGCATGAGACAACTTCCTTCATATCATTCTTCCTTTATTTATAGCTTTGATCCAACAGTTCTAGATCTTTCCCATGTCTTGATGGTTATTGTAACCATTTCCTCATTACTCTGCTTCTAGATGCTTCTCATGTTCTTACTCTCTATGGTCTCTCTTTTAGCCATCTATCCAACAATCATGCAAATTTAACCATTGGCCACCTATGATCACCTAGCCAACTGAGTTCGGTCGCACTTTCCTCGACCGCTTTAATGCAATTTGTATGTTATGGTTCTATTTTCTTAAATGCAACTGTACATATCTACAGAAAATCCTGCAACCGTAGCATGCACATCCGTACATATTACACGTATTCAGCCCTGATTGGTTGAAAATCGGACTTGATCGGATATGGTACAAACATTGCCCCCTCGTCGCTGTTCTTTAGAAGGAAGAGATAATGGGATTTGATGTTTCATTAATGCCGCCTTTAAATTCCTGCACGTGTGATATAAAATGAACTGCCTTCCATCGGTCGCTTTGCTATTGGCCGCATTGAATTGAGGTATCGAATGAATCCCGGACCAAAACGTGTCTTTATTAGCCATTTTGCTGTAATAATTATGATTTTGCAATAAATGCCCTTTCCATTTTGCGTCTATATATTTGCTAATTCGAATCCGTTTTCACCATGCTTCTGAATCGTTTTCTCTCTACACTTCTTCCTTCGAAACCTTTGTTTCTAATTTCTCTTTCTATAATGGCTGCCTCTTCATCATCTGCCGAGTCAACCTCCCCCAAAACCCTTGTTCTTTCTTTACCGTGTGCTGATCTTCCCGAACCTGTGCCAACAATAAAGGATCGACCGGTGTCATGATCAAATCAGTCATCGAATACATCTTCACCGAGGTTATATCAGCCTTCGAGAAATATTTTAAAATGAAGTATTGGCCTGGTCTTGGTGTTAAAGATTATTCGCACGAGATTGACGAAGGCATAAAATGGCATGAGGAAGCTCATTTGAATAAATGTTGGATCAAATGGTAGTGGGATAAAAAAAAGTTGAATAATTTTGATCTCCCGTTTGACAAGAAATATCTCATGCCATATCGTCCTCAATTGCCACCATTCCCTACTTCCACTCAGTCGTTGATGACTATAATAAAATATCCCTAAACTATTAAGGATCTGTTGGCCAGACATGCAGTTCCATCTGGCTTAGGTGGAGATCACTTGCTCGCATACTTATCTGAATTAATTTTCATACTCATGCACTCGCAAACTCTGTTTTGATCCCTTCCAGTGACTCAAGAATTACCGACAATAGTGGTGGAAGAGGTAGAAACTCAGAGGCAAGACACGCCACCCATACTAGCAATTCGTTTGACTATCATTCTTCCATAAACTACAGCCTCGACCACCTTATCGGCCGCCGCAATAGTAACTACAGTGGTCCTACAAGATCCCATTCCACTGACCACCGAGGTAGTGTCTCTTGACTCAGAGACAACAACTGGTACAAAAGATTTTCCTTCCAGTAGCCCGCCAGAAATTAACATTGTTCCTGCTGACTCGGAGCTTGCACAGTAAATTCCTTCTTCTCCTATGCAAACCACCCGACGGAGATTTTTAATATCCCCACTCGACCTTTCAATCTTAGGCTAGCTCCGACTTTGCCACTTCTATCATTACCTGCGTCGACCGAGGAGATTCCAGCTTCAGTTGAGCTTGTAATAGAGGTTGAGACAACAGTGCAAGAGGGATCGATCAAGACAGAAAAAGTTGCAACTGAGGATACAACCATAAAAGTTTTGACGGAAGTGGTTGGACCGATTTTGACTGAGACTATAGAGCCGCGATCGGTTGATGTTGATCAATCGGCTGAAGCTACTTCGGCAGAGATCCCTGCCATATCAGTAGAGGTCGAAATGGTCGATATCAGTAATCTTCCATCAATTTCTTCAGTGGTAATCCTTGAAGTTGATGCATATGCTCCTACTGATCTTCTCCTGTGGATGAAATCCTTTCTTCATTTGAGAAAGCCCTTATCGGAGAGACGTCTGTGACTGAATCTCCTCTCTGTCGTGATAATATGCAAGACTTAAAAGGCGAAACTCAACGACCTTCTCCAAAAGGGAATAGCAGAGTCCTTTGACGCTGAATCAGTCGACAGGGTCAGCCGATTGGTCGAATTAGCCTGCATACCATCTCAGTCGGATTCCGCTCTAATGACCAAAATAACGACTCTCTTAGAGCTCCAGGGAGTGCTCAAGATTTATTACTAGGCTGGTGCCGTTGTTGCTTGCACTAAAGCTGAAAAATATGTAGCTGAGTGTAGGAAGACCAGTGCATAAAAGATCGCTCAGGAACTCTTGGCCAAGAATACTGAGGTGAAGGCTTTTGAGACAGAAATTGAAAATTTGGAAGTCAGGGTCGTAAATTTAGAAGTTGAACTGCTCGCATTGAGACATAATTTATTAGAAAAACAAGCAGAACGTTTCAAGGATAAAAAAAGAGATTTCTAAGATGGTTGCTGCTGTACATCCTCAAGTGGAAGATATCGGCTAATTGTCTCGGTCAGCGGCAAAAAGGGTAGCAGCATTGTGGGCCGCAAGGAGTCAAATGGAAATGACCATGACATTTTTGCAGAACTTCCTTTCTTCCGACTTGTAATTATTTCATTTATATGAATGAATGGCCATCGAGCCCCTCTTTTTTGTGACTTTCCTAATTCTCTGCATCATTACTTACAACTAACAATGGAATGTTCCTCAAAACATTGTAGAACATAGGTCGTTCTCCTTATTTCCTTAACACATAGGAACGTGCAACGCTTTTATTGCCATGCTTTTTTCAACTGTAAGGCAATAACATTAGATCATGGGTGTCGAACATTTACTATTTAAACGGCTCATTGTCCTTTGCTTTGTTATCATTCCACATGATCCTAATATTTTCAAATGTCTTCCAGTCCCGTGCTTCTCATTGCAGGTACTGAATCCTATCTGGAAGATATCCTTGAATTGGGCTTGAAGGATTATGCCTTCTCCAGCTTACTCTCTAATGCCACGAGATTCACGACTGATGCCTCTTGCTTGATAGCCACTCTTCCTTCGTATGAATTAAACCGCTAGCTCGAGGAACTTGTTCGAAAGCTACAACGCTTGAATGCCATGGGGGTGCGTTATGAGAGTTTGTACTATTCCCATTTAGTAAACTCGTTTTACCTGGAACAACAAGAAGTGGCCAAAAGGGTTCAGCTGAAATGAGTGGTAAGCATGAATTAGCATGGTATGAATGCTTATGATGTGCTTGGGCACATTAGTTTAATCGTACCATGTTGAATGCTGAAATCATACAGGGCTGGCCTGATAAAAGAGTTACAAGAACGTGGCTGCATTTTTTATGCTAAGGAAATGACTGACCCAGAGGATTTGTCATTCTTGGATGAGTAGATCCTTCGATACCAGACGCGGGCGAAAGCAAGTTATAATGCTCGGAGGGCAGCCGAACTTGAAGTTTCTTCGACTGGAACTCGCGTCGGCTAGCTACTTCATCTCTTGCCAAACATTTTAGAGGAAGGGACTAGCTCGGCTCCATCTAAAGAGAGACCTGAAGCAAAGATGCAAGCTCTTCTTGAAGAATTCGAGTAGATGAAGATTTCGATCAATCGACTTTCTTTTTTTGTTCATGTTTTTATTTTCATTTTCCCTTCTGTAGCAATGCGGTTGATGACTTGCAGAGCAATGAATAATTTCTAAATTTTAAATAAATTCAGGATGTTGGACATCCTTTTTTTTTTTTTTTTACTATAATACTTGAATCAAGTAGCACTTTATCAGTTAGTTAGGTCCCTGTATTGCAGAAAGTACGCCTGATACTTAGCTACTTTTTTACCATGCTTGTCACATCGGCAATACCTTGTTTCTTGAGAAAAATCCCATTAATTTCGTTGTATCCCAACAACTCTGAGAATGACTTGATCGGTCTCGAGAACATGACCATCACCCTGCCCCCTATGCGCATTAATTGATGTATCTTGTCTATAAAAGTAGAACTTGGGTCTTAAGATGCACCAACTCGAATTAAAGCCCTTGTCACCATCGTTTTAATCCTTAATGGACTGCATTTCTCAGTCGGTTAAAATCTTGGAGGAAATATTTTCAGCAGGGATGGACTCCTCTCGCTCTTCTCTGCCTAACCTTTCTTCTTTCCTATGCTACTGAGCTTTCTATAGCTCATGGATCTTATCGGGAGATTCTGGAAACTCTTTCAGAACTCCAACGACTTGGGGAGGAATACGCAATGGCCAATCGAGAGCTCAATCATTGTGCTACCTTTTTATCACACATGTCTTCCCTTGGTGTTAAACGCAGAGCTCTACCGGTCCATCAGGAAGCGGCTTGACAGAACATATTGCTTTGGACCCATGAACATAATTTTAACAAGGAGATGCTACGGTCGATGAGGCTCGTATGTAACAATTTGGCCATGATTTGGCTTTGACTCGTTAGCTTTACACCGACCGGAGTTAGCCCTAGAGCGAGGAGCTGGTGACATTTATTGAGTCCTAGATAACATTCTACTAGGGTCGCATCGAATCCAGTGAAGCTGAAAAAAGATCGGTCGAGCAGGAACATGAACCTCTCGGCCAATGTCTTGCTGGTGTTGAACGCTCTTCCGCTACTTTCGTGGGCTAGTATGCTTCATGGATAGAGAGGCAACATGCGGCAAGGGAGGCAAAAGCTGCAGCTGCAAGAAGATTTGAAGAACTCGAGCAAGCTTACCAGTAGTTGATCTTAACCATCTTCTTTATCTCCTTTCTCATCTTGTTCTTCTTCTTCATCTACATCATCTTATAGCTGACAACCTCATCCATTCAATCGTCCGCTCTTATACTTGTTATTTTCTCTTTTACTTCATGTAGTAAAGTGGTCGATAACCAGCAAAGTAATGAATAAATCTCAATGATGAATAAACTTTGAACAACTAGGGTACTTTTGCATGACAATCTTTAATAGTTAGTTTGACATGTTTAGTATTTAGCCATTCTTCTAGTAGATACAATACCTTAGCCATGCAGATAATGCTTCATTTAATTAGTTGCATTCCCGTGATCCTAGGAACGGTTCATTCAGCCTTGGATACCCAACCGTCACACCACTCCCTACGCGTAATAACCACCACATTTTAATCCTATAAAAGTGGTACTTAGGCTTCAAAATACCCCACGAGCTGATTCAAACCGGAATTCCCATTGTAAAAGCTTCAGCATCCATGGACTTCATTGCTCTATCCATCTAGATATTGGAAGAAATTTTTGAAGAAGGCATAGAATCCTTCTCACGTTCTTCCTTCATAGGCGATCCCTTCCCTTTCCTCAGGGATGTTAACGATCTCCCAGAGAATCAACGGCCTTCTCAGGAGATTTTAAACATTATCTCTGAACTCCGACGCCTTGGGGATGAGTATGCTGAGGCAAATAGAGAGATCAAATGCTACACGACTGCCTTGAATCCCTTATCGGCCCTTGATGCCAAATGTAGGGCTTTGCTAGCCCACTCTGAAGCATCTTGGAAGAACGGGTTACATTCGACTCGCGAGCACGAGTTCAACAGAAAGATGCAACACTTGCTAAGACATGCACGCGATCACTTAAATGTAGATTTGACTCAGATCCATTTGCATTACCCTGACCACGATCAGCCTAAAAACCCTAAGCTGGTCACGTTCATTGAGTCCTAGATAGCACTCTATTGGGACCACGCTAAGACAAGAGAGGCTAAGAAGAGAGCGGCCGACTTGGAGTAAGTGATAATCGACCAACACCTCGCCTACGTCAAGTGCACCTCTACTGAACTCATGAGCTAGCAGGTAGCAAGAAAAGCAAAATTTGAGGCCGTAAAAAGCTTTGAAGACCTCAAGGTAGCCCACTTATAGCTCCCATTCTGGCCCTCTTCTTTTCCTCGTCTTCTACCTTACCTGAGACAAATGACCTCTGGGACTTATTTGAATATATCTGTTTCGACAAGAAACGAATGCATTTCGATAGGAAAATTATCATTCAATAATAACAAAGAAATAGAAAAAACATTCATCATTATAGATTTTATTAATTTTGAGTTTCAATTATATCATATCATCCCTTGATTCTAAGACAAAGTACAATGAATCTGTACAATGAAAGAAATGATAATCAATTCAATAGCGATTTCGGCGGCATTTCGGCGTATTTGGTGTCCATCAGAGTTACAGAGGAGTTGCGTGGGCCCAAAATCCTTTACTTCCTGTTAACACTTGAGAGGTGTATGCATCGAAAATCAAATTGCAAAGGGAACCCTCAAAACTACAAAGCATAGGGTTGTGCAGGCCTTTTATTGCATGACACGCAGTAGACCCATCAAATTCATGCAACACTATTCATCCGCGTAACACTATTCACCATGCACAACACTATTCACTACATAACACTATTCATCACGTGCAACACTATTCATCACACGACACTATTCAAGCGGTTCCTTCTCTCTCTAAAAATTTTGGCGATGTAAATGAGAGAGGGAGGGGGTATTTATAGGCTTTCACATGTGCGAGGCATCAATTTTTGTGCCACGAACCCCATTCTACACAATACTATTCACCCACGCAACTATTCATCTACACAACACTATTCACCATGCGACACTATTCATTGCATGCAATAGTATTCATTGTGGCACTACTCATCCTGCACAACTATTCATCACGACACTATTCATCGTAGCACTATTGATCGCGGTAGATTTTCCAGAGAGGGATGATAGAGAGAGGGCCGTGTAATGGGTAGGGCTACCTATCTTGGATCCTTGATGAGTAATAGACCAAACTCTTATCGACCCGTGTATTTTTGTGCCCCAACATATGCCCCCTCGATCCTTCTTTGTGTGTTTTACAAAATCAAATGGAGAATCTATCTTCTTTTGCACAAAAATCCTTTCGTGTTAGAGAAGGATCGCTTGAAAGGAGATCTTCAACAATCGAGTTTGAACGGAAGACTGAATGAGTGCGCTTGAATGGAAGACTGAATGATTGTACTTGAACGGAAGACTGAATGATCGTGCTCAAACGGAAGACTGAATGTCCCCAGTCAAAAGCACTGAATGAATATTTCAATAGAGAGGATAATGGCAACAACAAAAGCACTCTATCTTCATAGCGGCCAATCAAATAGAACTCTTCAACATGGCCACAATTGCATCCTCTATAATTTTAACTCCCTTATTCACACAATTCTCTTTTCATCGAAACTTGCTACTGTAACAACTATAAGACCCGTATCCTAGTTCGTACTATTCCATCGACTCCCTCGATTTTTTCCGTCGAAGTTTGGCAATCTGTGACCTATAATCAATGTTTGTGCATGACCTTAAGTTGTATCCTATAGATTTTAGTTGGCTTAATCCGAGACTTGTACCGTTGCAACTGCACCGTCGCCGCGGTTCCAACGCCGTATCTTACGCACCGATCTGATATCCTGGCCAGGAGATGTGGGTCGGCGTTTATTTTGAAGAAAACGCCACGCGTTTGCAATCCCAAGAGAATCTCTACAACATGTCCCATTAATCAATCACTCAAGTTAATCAATCAATCACCTCATGTCAAGTACAAGAGCAACCCATGCTTCCTTTCTCCACAAGTCAAGCAAACCCCAAAAGTCAACCAATCTCTCACCTTGCCCATCACTCACCTCACCCATCACTCACCTCACATCCATTACTCACATCTCTCTTACAACCACCACACCTCTCTCTCTCTTTCTCAACACAAATTCCAAGCAACCAAGAGGTGCACACGTACAAGTTTTTCTAAGGAGAGAAAAAGAGAAAGAGTGTTGTGTGACCCACTTCCCACCCCAAAATCCTTCATCCTAACCCTTAATTTCTTATCATCCTCCATCAAAGTGAAGCACAAGAAGATCGACATTCTATTGGACCAAGAAGATCGAACGGTGGGTGCTTCTATAGGCTAGTTTTCATGTTTTTATGATGGGCCAAGTGAGGCCTACCGATCAATGGTATGGATCTCACTTTGGACCCTAAGATGTGGTCGATGGCCCACCTTGATTATCATGGTCATTCCATGATGGGGCCATTCTCCATGAACCCCCATCATGATGTTTACTTTCTAAGTTTGAAAAAGGGGGTCATCTAGACCTTCCATTTCGGTGGAGAAAGGATCTCCACCATTGATTTTGATCGGTGAGCCCATATGGAATGGGACCCACTTGATGTATGTTATAGATCATGCAAGGGAGGGCCCATAGTGCCGGGGTCCCTCCATCATCACATGTCCCTCTTCTCTCTCTCTCTCTTTTTCCCTTTTTTGTGATGATGTAGTTGTGTGGCCCACTTGGATGGACCCCACTTTGAAGTATGTATTTCCCATACAATCCAACCCTTTCTGTAACATCCCAAAAATTGGGGGTCGAGTATAAACTCAACTCTCGAGTTCCAGAACATCACTTATGCAAAAAAATGAATGATGATTGAATGTTGACTGTATTCGTGCATTGAACATGAGTGAGATTAAGCCAAAACAACATATCATACTCCAGAGACAGTTAAATTGCAGCGGAAGACTGTGATAGATATATATAATATAAAAACAGTGGTGAGTCTCCAGAGTGTGATAAAGTTACCAGGTTAATTAATTACAAGTACAGTTCTAAAATATACCAAATGTGAGGAAGTGTAATATCTTTTATCCTAAGTACCATAGCCCCGTCAATACAATACTAGGCCTTCATAGACCTGTCAGAGAGTTACATGTAGGAGAACTCCTTCTCAACATTATAGTAGAAGTCCGACTCTGCTTCATAAGCATCGCCATCACCTGAAACTCAACAAATCTGGTTGGTGTGTACAACACCGTCCCGTAACGTGGGAGTGAGTGATCAACTCAGTGGAACAGTAAAGCATAAATTAACATGTTATCAATTTAGTCAAGCAGTAAAATCAAACACTCCTAACTACTCTTATTAATGCAAGTATGAATGCAGTCATGATGTATGCCCTCACCATACCCTCCCTCGTGCGACACTATCTCACGTTCGCGGCATGCTTTCATCCCTCAGTGCTCCACATCTTCCAGGCACATGCAATGCATGATGAGCATGATTACCGAGTATTTATTAGTCCATTTCAAACAACAGGATTGGGAAACTAAGGTACCTCCCTTTATCATTCCCAAACATGATCCATTCTAGGGTCGTCAGTCCTAGTTAATCTCAGACGATGGTGTGTTTTTCTAGGTCACTGCAAAGGCTGTCAGGGCTGTTACGCATAAAGGTTACACCACTCCCCCATCACCTCTTAAACGATTCATCACTACACAGAAACATGCCTAGTTCATACTCTATATACCGCGACAAAACTCTAAGGCTCACCGCGATTTCAGAGTATGCTCGAGGTCACTACAAAGGGCTGTCGGGCTGTTGCTTGCATTCGTTGCACCACTCCCCCATCACCTTACTAATGTAGGCCGACAGCACGAATATAGTGTCCCATACCACCATAATCGGCTCACGAGTCTGGTTGCTCACTGGTCACTACGGGGAGGCACGTGGCCCCAGCGTAGGCCGACAGCTCGACCATGGTGTCCCATACCACCATGCCCGGCTCATGAGTCTTAGCGGATCAAGGTACCATGGTTAAAAGAGATTTCACTAGTAAGTTTGGTACCCTAGGTTCAAGCAGTAGCGTCCAAACATGGTGAACATACATTAGACAGATCGGGTTACTTGACGAGCTCGGCTAGCTCGAGCGCACAACAAGTTGAATGACATGAAGTGCATAAGCACTTCGCATGGCCAACCACTATCGCCAACCGAAGTACGACTCGAGTTCGTCGAACACATCTCATGTGGCAAATGAATCACAGCCACGAATTCATTTCTGGTACCGATTGTCTAGACTATAATCATAGCCCCAAATACAATCAAACCTTATTCGTAGCATATGGAGTAAAGCATGATGAACAAAGTAATTCAAGCATGTTAGTAGGCATGTTATAAGGCATGTTATAAAGCATGTTATAAAGCATGTTGTAAAGCACTACATCAATAGGAATACAAACACATATATTGTAAAGTAAGCAGTTTAAGTAAACAACCTCATGGAGGTAAGCATACATGTCTCTAAGGTAGTTGAGAATCCCATCTCAACACCTACCTAAGGTATCAGCATCCAAACACTTACTCACACAAGCTTATTCACAAACACTTAACATACACTATTTCAACATACATAGTGTTTGTTAGCAAAACATGTATTAGGGAGAGTCCTTTCGCCAAGCAAGTATTTTACGCATATATAATATATTTATACAATAAATAATCATGGCAAACACATCTCTAAAATATATATGTATATAGTACTTTCTACAATACAGTATTTCTACATACATAGTGTATATTAGTAAAACATGTATTTGGGCGAATCCTTTCGCCAAATAAGTATTTTATCCATATATCATATATTCATACAACAAATAATCATGTCAAATATATTTCCAAAATTTATACATATACGGTATTTTCTACGAATACCTAGAATATGTAAAATTCCATATTCTACGTCTTTAATCGAAACGGAAAACAGAAAGCATTTTGTACGTGTGTAATTGCATACAGATCATGAATATATCATTATCTGACATTGAAAGCGTTGAAAACCATAACCTTTACACCTAAAGTCTGCACCTTTTGTCGTAGAATCGTAACGGAGTGAATAGGTTTGCTAAGCTTCCGTATTCGGTAGTTTGGCAACCTAGAGAACGAAATAGGTTAGTTATTTCATAACCTACAACTCTTAAAACCCCAAATCAGTTTAAGGTTAGGGTTTCTTACCTAGAAACGGAGCTAGAATCGCCAGGAAAGCGATTAGAACGGAGCGGTGGAGCTCGTGGAGCGGCAGGGAAGCATGGTAGGGAGATTCTCCCACATCTCCCACACTTTCTCTCTCTTTTCTCTAGGGTTTTTCTCAAATTCAGATGGCTGCAATGAGAGAGGGTTTAAGGTCCTTATATAGTCTAAAAAGTCTCTAAATTAGACTCCAGGTCAAGGTATACTTGGGTTATAGACAAAATGGGTTGTTTTCAGCTCAACGGAGGACTTCTGGCAGCCCCCCTTGAGCTAAAGGTCGGACTTAAGCTCACAGACATTGGATCTACGTTCTATTAAGTTTTCGTTCCATTAGGGTTCTCAGATCACGCGTGGCGGACCAATTTCAGTTCAACGGTCAGTGGATCTCGATCGAAGATTTCGAGTACATGTAAATGTTTATGAAATTTTTCCTGATCCGAGGGTGTAATTTGGTCAGATTCTGATGGTCTGGTTGCTTAATACTGATCTGCATACGACGAGTCTCAGATTACTATTCAAGATATTTATTTTGTAAAGAAACAAGTGTTCTCACACTCTCTCACTCCGGACTCAAGCGAACAGCCATGGGACACTATCTGGATTTGATTTCCGAGATGGTTGTCAAGCACAGCGAGGCGGTCCTAAGTCCTTAACCTCGCATTATTCAGACTCCCGATGTGTGGTATAGAACTGATACAGAGTTTCGAGATGCTCCCGAGAGCAGCCGGGTAATGAGATTGATCTTGGATTTTAGGGTAACCTAGCTGTTCACTCCCCAAGTATAGGGTTGTGATGTAGTAATAAACTCGGTAAGACCGAGGTCGAATCCACAGGGACTGAAACCTGTACGTAATATGAAAGTAACTAGAACTAGAACTAGAATGAGATGAAATCTAAATCAGATAAAGATGGAAGGAATAATGATGAATTTATAATCTAAAACTTAGGAAAAATTCAGAAAAAGGGAAACTAGGGTGCCAAGGATCCACTTGTAAAGATCAGGGAGACCTTACGCCTGCTTCACGAATCATGGAAATTAACTGAACTGCCGTTGATATATTTTCAAGAGATGAAAGGTATATGAATTAGAATGAATTCCATCACCAAACCATGCCCAGGAGACAAAGTAAACAACAAAATTAAACTAATTACCAACCAATCAATCATGTCATGAAGGTTAGGAAGGGTACCGACATCCAACCATGCCCAGGAGACGATGGTGAACAACAGGGCTTCTTGACGTCATAAACATAAAAGGAATAGGAACATGCTCAAAGCTATCGCAGACCCATTGTAATTTTAGTCACAACAGACTATTAAATACTGAAAACATTACCTTAATTAAACCACAATCAACATCAGTTCATAAATTAAAATTAATTAAACGCATAAAATAGAGTCTCCCATCATGCTACAAGCTTCACCCCTTAGCCCTAGCTAAGGGGTTTAGCCTAACATGGCTAGATTAAACTCCATGAAAAAAAAAAAGAAAACAGGAAAAGAAAAGAAAGAACTAGTGAAAAAGAAACAAGCTTCCCTCTCTCCCTTGTTGAATTCCCAGCCGTCTGCCCAAGCCTCCAAGGCTGCCCCGTTCTTCACTGCTCCCTCCAGCCTCTGGATCCCTCCCACGTTCTCTCTCTCTCTCTTTCTTATAGCAATAGGAAGTCCGTCAGTTTGCTGGAGTGCGAAACTCCTGGAGTTAGTGCGGAAGGTCAGGCGTTTACATAGACAAAACGCAGGACTGTTTTGGGACGGATGGCTATCCATCTCCTTTCTTGGCCTTCATGGTGATGGTCACGGCCCCATATTGATGAGTGTGAACGGTTCAGATTGCTGATCCGATTGTTATCTTGATTGTGAAATGGCCCGGAAGTCCCGATTTTCCGGACTGCGTAAACAAAGCTTGCGTACGCACTGAGACTTACGCTGGCTGACGGTGGGGTCCATAATCAGGATTCTTTGAGAAATCCAGTCCGTCCATTGTACTTAGCTCGAAAAACCACCCGAAAATGGGTATTTTTTTCTTAGATTTAGTGTGGTCCACGTGATTTCCTGAGCTGCCATCCGTCTTGTGTTTGGACAACTGAAAACCAATCTATGTTGTCTTTTAAAATTTCTCCACCTAGGCTGTGATCAGTGGCTTCATGGGAAACTGATGGAAGGCTCGGATCATCGATCCGATGATGATCATGAACATAGTGGGACCCACGGCTGCCGGATTTTATGGACGCACGAACAGAGACCACGCGTTCTTCCGCTGTTGTGTTGGTGGGGCCCACTTCCTATGGATTTTGCGAGATCCACACTGTCCATAATTTTCTCTTCGAAATTCCGACCGGGGATGGACGGTTTTCATCATCCTTTGATGTGACCCACTTAATGTATCATGCTCCAACGGCTGCGGACGAGTATCTTCTGCTTGCTGTGATCGGCACATGTGAATGCATGGATGATAATGGACAACATGGTTCTGTCCAGAACGAATCCCTCTAAATGATGGATGGCTTGGATTGCAAAATACTTTATAGGTGGGGCCCACTAATCATCAACCGACGCCCCTGTTTCCGTGAAAAATGGAAATTTCCATTTTTTTCTTGCGAGAAGTCGGGTCAGCCGCTGCTGACCGACTTCGTATTTTCGGTGCATGGTGAATGCACCGCTTCTATGCACTCCACCTACACGAAGTGAGACCTACCGTGATGTATATGCAAAATCCAATCCGTCCATCTATTTTTCCACCTCCTTTAAATGGTTAATCCCAAAAGTGAAGCATATCCAGATGTCAAGTGGGCCCCACTTAAGGAGTTACAGGGCTGATCTGACTGTTGGCCCACTTTTATAGGGATCCAGGAGTTGAAATTTGACCTGTACGGCTCATTTGTGGTCCTCAGGTGATGTATGAAATTCGGAGCCGATCAGATGGTGGAAACCCTGTGATCTTGCATTCTGGCTGACTTTCAGGCCACTTGAGCTTCAGTTCCTCAGTTTTCTTGGATCTCTGGCGTTGATCTTGGTCCCCTAGAGTTTGGCCCTTGTTGTGGTGATTCCTGAATGTTAAATCCACGTTTTTAGCCTCCTATTTCAATCCAGGCTTGTAAATACGTCCTGCATTACAAATACAATTAAAACATGCCGTCAAACAGTATCATATTCGTAAAATCAGGTAATTACTGGGGTCTGATATGCAATATTTGACCCTCAACACTAGCGTCAATGATTCCACAAGTTTTGGGTCTTGCAGATCGTATTTAAAGCGATTCAAACGGATTTCATAGCTAATCTAGTTTAGCACTTAGTTACTTTGTCTCATTTCTAAAGGATTTTATCCTAAGTGATTTCTGGTCAAGGTGGTACTCAGGCCTTTGGAGTTTGTATATAAGGTGATCCAAGTTATAACACTTAACTAGTTTAAGATAGTGTTTAGGGTTAAAATACTTAGGAAAATTGAAAGAACAAGGTGGTGAAGGGTTGGATTTGTGAAGGAAATGGGTTTAGAAACGATCTTAGACTGTGGGATTTAGTTCTAACAAGTTAATGATGTGTTAGGAGCGGTCCATTGCGTAAGGACGTCTAATTCCAGGTTGGGAAAAATTCGGGCTATTACACTTTCTTTTGGTGGCCCACGTCTATAGGTGGGGCCCACTTCAAATATATGTACTATGCCAAAACTGTCCAACATCCAGGGACGCTGGACGTTGAAAGGAAAACACAAATATTAGCCTTGGTTCAAGGCTATTTGGGCGGGCTGCTTGTGTAGGCCCCACCTTGATGTATAAATTCAATCCACGTTGTCCATCCCTTTCCTCATACCATTTTAGGTGTTAAGCTAAAAAATGGGGCCAATCCGACCTTCTAGTGGGCCATAGCATAGAAAACAGTGGTTTTCACCGTTAAATTACACCCTGATGTTTCCACACCCCAAAATACATTGAATATTGGACTCATTTTGGTTGGTCTCGAGCCGTAGAACCTAATGGCTAGGGTGGATTTCACCGATGCGGGCCCCACACACGAAAAACCACAAAGAAAGCAGGTTTTCAAAAAAAAAGAAAAGAAAACAAGCAGCCGCTGATGCTGCTGTCAGAGGCACAGGCAGCGCCAACGCTGGCAGGCAGGCGGACGACAGGGACCCATGGTCCCAGCCGTGGGCCCCACCATGATGTTTGTTGTATATCCACTCTGTCCATTCTGTGGGCCCCTTAGGGCTGTGGGCCATCCCCAAAAATCAGCCCTATCTGAGGCTCAGGTGGCCCACACATAGGAAACAGTAAGATTGAATGGCTACCTTTGAAACTCTTTTCTGGGCCACAGAAGTTTTGGATCAAGATGAAATTTGTTTTTCCCTTTCATCCAGGGTGGTGTGACCTTACTAACGGGTTGGATTGCAATAAATGTTATGGTGGGCCCCACATGGGACCCACAATGATGTATGTGTTTTATTAGCACCATCCACGGCAGTGGACGGTGGACACCACATGTATGTGTTTTATCAATGTCGTCCAGGCAGTCGCCGGACGACCAGTAGGCCCCACCATGTCTGTGTTATATCCAACCATCCTTCTATCTGGTGGGCCACACATGTGGACCCTATCATGAGGTATGTGAACCACCACGATGCATGTGTTGCCTCCCAACCGTCCACCATTTGGCAAGCTGTCTTACACGCTTGAGACTAATAATAAGTTAGATCCAAAGTTCAAGTGGACCCCACCCCGATTTATGTATTTGATGTCCACCATCCTGATATATGGGATGGTGGGATCCACCTAATGAACGTGTTACATCCTCACCGTCCAGACAGCATGGGACGGTGGGGCACACGTGATATATATGTTATATCCTCACTTTTCACATGTAGGACGTGGGACTCACCATTAATGTATGTGCTTTATTCACACCATCCACCTGTCGGGCCCACCTTGATGTGTATGAGGCCCATTGTTAAGGCCACCTTGATGTGTATGAGGCCCATTGTTGAGGCCACCTTGATGTGTATGAAGCCCATTGTTGAGGCCCACCTTGATGTGTATGAGGCTCATTGTTAAGGCCACCTTGATATATACATGAGGCCCATGTGATTAAGCCCATCTTGATGTATTTGTAGCCCATTGTTGAGGCTCACCTTGGTATATATATGAGGCCCAAGTTATGAGGCCCGTTTGATGTATTGGAGGCCCGTGGGTCGAGGCCTAATGGGATGTTATAAGGTCTATTGCATTGTGTGATTTCACCATGGGTTATGTAATGACATTTATGGCAGGCCATGCCTTGGGAGCAATGTTGGTTTAATGCCCACATTGTAAGAATAATGTTGGTTAAATGTCCGCATCATGACTCTCTCTAGGGCCCATTGATAGGCCCATACTTGTTGTGTGTAGGCCGTCTAGGCCCATCTGCATTATAAGGATAGTGTAAGGGTTATGGTCTCATACTCCTTTGGTTGTCAAATTTTGATGTGTCAAAACATCTATCTGTGTCTTGTGCTTATTTGATGATTTTTATTCAAGACACTGTTTAAATACTTCAAGAAGCTATAAGTCGAACTCTTCAAGATGTTACAAGTTGAAGCTCAAGATGTTGAAGTTCAAGAAGCTACTATGTTGATGTCCAAGTCTTAAGACTAATAAGCAATGCATGAAGTAGTTGTTATGTTGATGAAGATCTCAAGTTTGAAGCTACAACAAAGTTCAAGAGATTCAAGCTTTGATATTGTTCAAGATTTCAAGCGATATTGTTCAAGATTTCAAGCACGATATTAGTTTAAACAATCTACATTCGTTGAATGGTTGAAGTTCAATGTCCATTCGACTTGATTGAGTTTAAATGACCTTAGGTTGACCCTTTAAGTAGGTCATTTTGGATACATAAATCAAATGTTTATTTAACATAAGTTTGGTCTATTCCAAGACCGGTCTAGCTCTTGTTCGACCAGTCCTAGCATTGGTTCGACTAGTCAAGAAATTCCACGATCGGTCTAATTAGTTGAAGATTTTTGAAATTTTTGGTACGCCCACGACCGATCTGGAAGTCCTTCGACCGGTCGTAGGTTGGCTTCGACTTGTCCACGATCGGTCGTGGAGCTACGGCCCGAAAATCCGGCAACTTATTTCATGGTCCTACGACCGGTCGTAGGTATCTACGACCGGTCGTAGGTGACCCACGACCGGTCGTAGGGTACTCACGACCGGTCGTGGAGCGGCTTTCAAAGATCGCGCTCAATTTTTCAAAAATCTGTTAAGCTACGACCGATCTAGGTTTTAAGACCCGGTCGTAGGAGCGATTTTTCTTCTATAAATTGAACACGAAATTGAGTTTTTACATCCTCAACTCCATTCCATTTCAAGAATTTTCAAGTAATCACTCGAGATAAGTCTGTGTTTATTTTAAGCTAAATTGTGCTTATTTAATATTCCTTTTTGCTAGCTTATTTAATTTGATTTTGTTTCTCTATTCCAATCTTATTTGAAAAGAGGAATTATCTTATTCCTTCTTCTTGGAATCAAAATCAAATATAGCTACTTGACAAGTTAAAATCTAAAATCTATTAGAATTTAGAACCTTGAATGTGAGTATTGGAAATTGAACTTTGATATTCATTCATCTACTCGATTGGTTCTCTGAAATTTGCTAAAGGAGAAATTCGGGTATTTTACATTTACGTAAAATTCATTTATTTTGGTTTTGTTTGAGGTTAAGCGAGAAAAATCTCATTGTATTGGTTTTGTTTGAGATTGAGCAGAAAAATCTCATTGTATTGGTTATGCGAGGAAAACCGAGAAAACTTCGAGAAAAAGGGGTTTTTGAATTGTGTAAGCCCAAGTGAAAAGACACAATTGTAAAGGTTTTTGGTGAACCTGAGAAAACCTATTTGATAGTGAGCGCTAATATCCCTGTGTGAGGATATTAGGAGTGGAGTAGCATTTCTGTGTGTTGTTGTAAAGCGGTTGGTGTACCACAGGCGAACCACTATAACTCTTTGTCTTGTGGATTGAATGCTTGCTTAATTTTCATATCTTTTATCATTCGATTGTGTGGAATGTACAAGTGGATGTGAATGTTGTAACTATTTACATTTTCAAGCAAGTGTGGGGATTGTTGTAATAATTTAGATCTTTACTACGTATTTATTTTCAATTCCTTGCTATTTCATTTACTTATATTAACATTGAGTTCTTGATTCAAAGAGGTCTAGAAATAAGGTTGTCCTACCATAAGCCCTTGTTTATTATGGTGTAAGGTTGTCCTTAGAAGCTGAATTTGTATCAATCTCTCAATAATTATTTATCAAGGTGATTTATATTTAGCATTGTGAATTGATTCATAATTGTAAGGGTATTGATTTAATTTTGTTGGTGATTTATTTATAAATTTGGCATAGTCCTATTCACCCCCCTCTAGGACATATAGCTTGGCCTTTTCAAGTGGTATCGAGCCTAATAGCTCATTTTTGTTGCTTTTATTTGGATTTATTTCTGAGCTAACGATCTAAGCTATATAAAAAGATGTCAATTTTGATAGCCTTTCGATTCTAGGCCTCCACCTTTTGATGGCTCAACTATGCACATTGGAAAGCAGGAATGAGAATCTTCCTCGGATCAATGGATGAAAGTGTGTGGCTAGCCACGAGTGGTGAATGGAATCCTCCTACCATGGAAGTGCTTGGTGTTGATGGTTCAAAATCTATGAAAATTACACCATATTTCCAATGGACCACACTTGAAAAATGAGAGTAGTGCTAATGCTAAAGCACTAAATGCAATCACTTGCTTGCACTATCTTAGGATGAGTTCAAAAGAATCATATCTGTGATCTTTGCAAAGCAAGCACTGGGATATTTTAGAAATGACACACGAAGGTACATCAATTGTCGAAATCTAAAGTCAACTCCTCACAACTAAATTTGAAGAAATTCATATGGAGGAAAATGAAATGTTTATGGACTTTTACACTAGATTGAATGACATTGTAAACTCTATGTGGGGTCTTGGCGAAAAGATCTCGAGAAAGTAAAGTGTGTGCAAAAATACTACGCTCTCTTCTGAGCGGTTCAATTCAAAGGTAACCGCAATCCGGGAACTTCGTGATCGGACAATATGAAGGTAGAAGAATTAGTTGGTTCTTTGCAAACCTATGAATTAAGTTTTAAAGCTCCTAAAGGTAAGTCTATTGCTTTGAAGTCATCTAAAAGTATTACTCAAGAAAATTGATTGAGAAAAGTCTGAAGATGATATGGCCCTTTGGCGAAAAAGTTTTATAAGATTTTCAAAAGTAAGAAAAAGTCGACTTTCAAAAGGCAAATGAAAAGAAACGTTCTAAACCTAAGTCTAAAACTTGGAAATCATTGAAAGATAGTCAATGTTACAAGCTGTCGAGAATATGGGCATTTAGCAAACAAATGTCCTAAAAGGACAGATCAAAAGGAAGGGTATGTTGGCTACTTGGGATGAATCGTCGATTCTGAAGCCTCTTGAATCGAGAAAATTGAAGCTTGAGTCGGGCGGTGAACTTAAGGCCCTTATGACTCTAGCCAAGTTTACCTTTTGAGGATCACGATGATTGACAAGTGAAGAAAATTTGGATAGTGATCATGAAAATGATGAAGATCTTCAAGATGCTTATAATGCCTTATATAAGGAAAGTTGTAAAATTCTTTGTCAAACTTAAACTTCAAAAGAAAAGTTTTTAAACTTAAAGAATGTTTTGAAACCCTTGTTTTAGAAAAATCTCAAATTTGAGATTGTTTTGAAAAATCAAAGTGTGATCTAGAATTCAAAACCTCCTAATTGAAAATTTGAAATCTGAAAATGAGAAACTTAAAAATGAAGTATCTTCTCTTTTGAGTTTGAAGGACACATGGAGATATGCCCAAGGTGATCCAAAATTAGAGAAATTATTATCGGATCGAAAATGTGGTGATCGATCCGGGTTGGGCTGATAAAAACACATCTCCTAAACGGAAGAATGCTCCTTCCATTTTTGTGAAAGGAGAGACTTCTAACTCAAAAGGAAAAGTCTTAATCAAGTTTTTCTAAAAATACAAAAACCTTTCAAAAACACAAAAGCGACTATATAAATTTCAAAAATCAGATTGAAACCGCTATTTGAAAAAATTATTGATTTACTTAAGGAGCTATTAAAATCTAACTCAGTAGGTCACTCTTATAACTATAAACAAAAGAAGACCAATTATTCTCCTAAACCCAAAGCGATCTTGAAATGGGTTCCCAAGGTTACTTGTTTGGTTGCTCACCTTGCTTTCAAAGCTACAAGCCATTCAAAATGGTACCTAGGCAGTGGATGCTCGGACATATGAGCGACAAAGCTCTATTCAACGATCTTAAAGATATGGTGATGGGTCGGTCACATTTGGTGATGGTAGCAAGCTGCAAGATAATTGGCAAAGTGCGGTCCAACTCTATAACCTTCCCTTATTTAAAAATGTGTTATATGTTGAAGGTTTAAAACACAACTTTGTTGAGCATATCTCAAATATGCGATAACAACCATAATGTTAAATTTTCTAATCAAGGTTGTGAGATTACAAATGAAAAGGGTTACGTAATATTAGCGGTGTGAACTTAAGAAAAGCTGCTATATAGTAAGCAATGGTAGCTCATCTAATCAAACGTGCTACATGGTCCATACCGATGAGACATTTATGGCATAAACGCCTTGGACATGTACACTACCGAAATTTATCTGATTGAGCAAAAGTGAACTAATAAAGGTCTACCTAAAATGCAAAAAAGTAGACAAGATTTGTGGTGAATGCCGGTATGGTAAACAAACTAGGAGCTCTCACAAAAAGGTGAACTCAATATCACCACAAGACCACTCGAGCTTCTCCATATGGATCTTATAGGACCAACAAAACGGAAAGTCGAGGTGGCAAAAAGTACATCTTAGTTATTGTAGATGATTATACAAGATACACTTGGGTTTCATTCTTGAGAGATAAATCGAAACCCTTGATGAAGTGAAAAAGATTATAAAGCAGTTCAAATGAAAAATGTTCTCAAGTCAGCAAGATCCGTAGTGATCATGGTCAGAATTCGAAAATAGCGGTTTTGAGAAATTTTGTAGCGATCAGGGAATATCACATGAATTCTCTGCACCTAAAACTCCTCAACAAAATGGAATTGTCGAGAGGAAGAATAGAGTGATTCAAGAAATGGGAAGTGTTATGTTAAATAGCATGAAGCTTCCTAAGAATCTCTGGTGAAAGCGGTGAATACAGACTGCTACATTATTAACCGTGTTTATATTTGTAAATCTAATAATAAAAGCGGCTTATGAAATGTGGTTTGAGAAAAAGCCTTCATCAAATATTTTGAATTTTTGGCGGCAAGTGCTATATTTTGCGTGGTAGTGAAAATTTGGGAAAATTCGACACTAAAAGTGATGAAGGGATCTTTTAGGTTATTCTTTAAGCGGTCGTGCTTATCGTGTTACGAACAACGGGACCGGTGTGATTCAAAGTCAATAAATGTTGTGATTGACGATCTTTTGAAGACACACTGTCCTAGTTTAGATAATGATGAAATTCTTATACTTGAAAAACAAGAAATTTCATCAAGTGAAACTAATCTGAATTAAAATTTGTTAAAGATCATCCAACCTCTCAAATACTTGGAAACCCTCTCCTTTGGTGTGCTTTTCGTAGACAATTAGAGGACATATGTAACTACGTATGCTTTACATCCCAGTTGAGCCAGGGTAACGTAAAAGAAGCACTTTCTGATGAAAATTGGATTCTTGCGATGCAAGAAGAACTTAATCAGTTGTCAGAAATGATGTCTGGCAACTTGTTCCTAGACCTAAAGATAAACATATTATTGGAACAAAATGGATTTTCAAAAACAAATCTGATGAACTAGGAAATATTATTCGAAATAAAGCAAGACTAGTTGTACAGGGATATACACAAATTGAAGGAATTGACTATAATGAAACATTTGCCCCTGTAGCTCGTCTTGAGTCAATCAGACTTTTTATCTCCATTGCATGTTTTAGGAAAATTAAAATTTATCAAATGGATGTAAAGAGTGCCTTTATGAATGGTGATTTACATGAAGAGGTATATGTTGAACAACCTACGGGGTTTGAAGATCCTAAATTCTTGATCATGTGTATCGTCTTAAGAAAGCTCTCTATGGTGCGAAACAAGCTCCCAGGCATGAGTGCGAAAAAGCTGACTAAGTTTTTCTTGAGTCATAATTTTCGGATGGGGTGTGTTGATAAGGCGCTTTTGTTAAGAAACATAACGATGATATTCTAATGGTTCAAATATATGTTGTGATATTATTTATGGATCAACTTTGTACTAACATATTTGTTGAGTTTGATTTGATGAAGTCTAAATTGAAATGAGCATGGTTGGAGAATTAAACTATTTCCTAGGATTGCAAGTAAAACAACAACTTTGATGGAATTTTTATTTCTCAAACCAAATATGCTCGAGTTTAATTAAGAAATTTGGATTTGAGAAAGGTAAAAATTTTGATACTCTATGAGTACAAGCTGTAAGACTCTCAAAAGACTCTACAGGTAATGATGTGGATCTAAATTGTATCGTAGTTTGATTGGTAGTTTACTTTATCTAGCGCTAGTAGACCGAGATATTGCTTTGAGTGTTGGTATTTGTGCTCGTTATCAATCAAATCCTAAAGAATCTCACTTAGCTTTGTTAAGCGGATTATGCGTTATGTGCGCAAGTTCTACTAAATTGGGTCTCTGGTATCCACATGAGACTAATGTTCAATTAATAGAATGCTTGAGATCTTGTGAAATTTGGAAACATAGATGATAGGAAATCAACCAGTGGTGGTTGTTTCTACATTGGAAATTGTCTTGTTTCTTGGTTTAGCAAGAAGCAAAGTTCTATATCGCTATCAATTCTATTTGAAATTTGAATACATTCTTCTTTGAAATGCATGTACTCAACTTGTTTGGATGAAAGCGAATGTTAAGCGATTATGGAATTACTCAAGATTCTATGATTTTATTTTGTGATAATTCGGTGCTGATAAATATCTCTAAAAATCGATTCGGCATTCACGTACTAAGCATATTGACATTAGATTTCATTACATTCGTGAATTAGTGGAAGAAAAATTAATAAATTTGGATTACATTCCAATAGAGATTCAACTTGCGGACATTTTCACTAAACCAGCTCGACAAAAGCGAGTTTAATAAATTAAAATTTGATCTCGGTATGTGCAATTTAAATTGAGTTTGCATGATTTTGTGTATCATAATGTACATAAGTTTGATGTTTGAAATTATTTGAAATTAAAAAAAAAAAAATTTGCAAATTTTGTCGTACTCGACCTGTCGTGAGAATACACGGCCGTGTCGTGCCTGACTTTCGGTCGAACACATTACACGACACTGTAAGTAAAACACGGGATTTCACTTAAAATTGGGGATTTTGTCTTCTTCTTCATTTCTTCATTTCTCTCCAACGCTTCTAGCTACTTGCCCCAACCCATCTTCATTGTTCTTGAGGTTAGTGATTCTTTTACATTTCTTTTGTAGATTCTTGCTTTTAGTGATTCAAAACTCATGTTTGTGGAATCTATTTGATCATTCATTGCAGGATTTGGGGTTTTTTCTTGAAAAATCTGTTCTATCTAAATCTCATTTCTTCTATCTTGCATCTTGTTGTTTCCTTGAATCCTTCTTTGAAAATGGATCTCTAGAGGTAAAAAGAAAACTACTCGAGGTCCATCTTCTTCTAGATCAGCTTCTATTGTTCAACGTCATCTTCGCTCTCCTGAAAATGATCCTACTGATGCTCGAGATTTGCGTATGCGTAATGTAATTGTTGAACGTCATGTTAATGTCAATCACATTGCTTCTTTTGGTATTCCTTCTTTGTTGGAATCTGTGGGATGGGATAACATCTTACATTGGGGTGGAGCTGCATACCAGTCCATTGCCCAATCCATGTTTGCATGTATCTGTGATTTTTCTCTTGAGAATTTAACTTTTAAAGTTGATACTCAAGAAGGTTTGTTTGTTGTAGATCGACATTTGATTGCAGATATTATGGAAATACCTATCAATGATGAAAGCATTCAATTAATATTTTACATGATAGTCTCTCGAAATCGACGACGAATGCTTACTAGAGATTTATGTAATATGGATGTTCATTGGACTCATAAAGGTCATGTACTTCCCTCGAGGTATTTGTTACCCGGACTGAGTACTTCATAAGATATTCATTTCAAATCTTTATCCACGTTACGGTAATAAAACCGAACTCACTTTGCTTTTATGGTTCGTGTTTTGCATTGTTGTCTCTGGTGCTAAAATATGTCTTCCTTCTTTAATCTGTCATTCCATTATTTGTCGCGTCACCATCCTGGACATAGTGATATACCCTTTGGTTATTCTTGACTATGTTAGCAAATCATATGCTCATAGCTATGCCTCTTGAGAAAAACCCATCCATCATCTCCCTTTTAATAATTCCAATCTTAATAAGATGACTTTAGATTTGGCAAGAGGCCAAGTGGATGTTGTAGCAGTGGTGGTGAAGCAGGTAATCTTTGAAGCTAGTGATCTTCTGAAGGCGTGAATATGGATGACTTATTTGAAGAACTTGAGTCGGACTCGGTGATGATCTGATTTTGACCTACCGATTTTGATGAAAGATTGAATTCTCTTGAAGCGGGTGGCTCAAATTCGTGTTACTCAAGACACACAATTTTCTTATATGCGTAAATATATGAGGCGGATTGCTAAGGGTTTACACAAAATTGATCCATCTAATCTGCACCCTCTTACGGAGTTACATTGAATTTTTTTGGTCTGTAATATTCTTGATATTAGCTTGCATCTCAAATCCTTTTTGTTGGTTATGGACAATTTTCTCTTGCTTACAACTACTAATTTCATTCTTGTTCTTCTTCCTTTGTCATTTTGTGACAAAAAGGGGAAAGTTTGGTGAACTTATGTCATTTTGATGTTAAACTTATCTATGTGCTTCTATTACTCGGAGGTTCTATTACTCGGGGGAGTTAAACTTCTCAAGAGTTATGGGAAAATGATTATTGCTTATCATGTCTATATATTGCTTATCATGTCTATACATCACGTGCATACGTGCTTGCTTTGTACTTCTCTTATGTCTATTGGAAGTATTATTACTTGGTGTTTTGTCACAAATTTGACAAAGGGAGATTGTAAGGGTTATGGTCTCATACTCCTTTGGTTGTCAAATTTTGATGTGTCAAAACATCTATACGTGTCTTGTGCTTGTTTGATGATTTTTATTAGAACTTTGTTTAAATACTTGAAGAAGCTATAAGTCGAACTCTTCAAGATGTTACAAGTTGAAGCTCAAGATGTTGAAGTTCAAGAAGCTACTATGTTGATGTCAGAGTCTTAAGACTAATAAGCGATGCATGAAGTAGTTGTTATGTTGATGAAGATCTCAAGTTTGAAGCTACTGACAAAGTTGAGACTTCAAGCGATATTGTTCAAGATTTCAAGCACGATATTGTTCAAGATTTCAAGCACGATATTGGTTCAAACAATCTACATTCGTTGAATGGTTGAAGTTCAATGTCCATTCGACTTGATTGAGTTTAAATGACCTTAGGTTGACCCTTTAAGTAGGTCATTTTGGATACATAAATCAAATGTTTATTTAACATAAGTTTGGTCTATTCAGAGCCAGTCCCTAGCTCTTGTTCGACCAGTCCTAGCATTGGTTCGACTAGTCAAGAAATTCCACGATCAGTCCTAATTAGTTGAAGATTTTTGAATTTTTAGATACGCACGACGATCTGGAAGTCCTTCGGCCGGTCGTAGGTTGGCTTCGACTTGTCCACGATCGGTCGTGGAGCTACGGACCGAAAATCCGGCAACTTATTTCATGGTCCTACGACCCGGTCGTAGGTATCTACGACCGGTCGTAGGTGACCACGACGGTCGTAGGGTACTCACGACCCGGTCGTGGAGCGGCTTTCAAAGATCGCGCTCAATTTTTCAAAAATGCATTAGAGCTACGACCGATCTAGGTTTTAAGACCCGGTCGTAGGAGCGATTTTTCTTCTATAAATTGAACACGAAATTGAGTTTTACATCCTCAACTCCATTCCATTTGAAATTTTCAAGTAATCACTCTGAGATAAGTCTGTGTTTATTTTAAGCTAAATTGTGCTTATTTAATATTCCTTTTTGCTAGCTTATTTAATTTGATTTTGTTTCTCTATTCCAATCTTATTTGAAAGAGGAATTATCTTATTCCTTCTTCTTGGAATCAAAATCAAATATAGCTTCCTTGACAAGTTAAAATCTAAAATCTATTAGAATTTAGAACCTTGAATGTGAGTATTGGAAATTGAACTTTGATATTCATTCATCTACTCGATTGGTTCTACTAGAAATTTGCTAAAGGAGAAATTCGGGTATTTTACATTTACGTAAAATTCATTTATTTTGGTTTTGTTTGAGGTTAAGCGGAAAAATCTCATTGTATTGGTTTTGTTTGAGATTGAGCGAGAAAAATCTCATTGTATTGGTTGTCGAGGAAAACCCAGAAAACTTCGAGAAAAAGGGTTTTTGAATTGTGTAAGCCCAAGTGAAAAAGACACAATTGTAAAGGTTTTTGGTGAACACTGAGAAAACCTATTTGATAGTGAGCAGCTAATATCCCTGTGTGAGGATATTAGGAGTGGAAGTAGCATTATTATGTGTGGTGTTGTAAAGCAGTTGGTGTACCTGCAAGGCGAACCACTATAACTCTTTGTCTTGTGGATTGAATGCTTGCTTAATTTTCATATCTTTTATCATTCGATTGTGTGGAATGTACAAGTGGATGTGAATGTTGTAACTATTTACATTTTCAAGCAAGTGTGGGGATTGTTGTAATAATTTAGATCTTTATACGTATTTATTTTCAATTCCTTGCTATTTCATTTACTTATATTAACATTGAGTTCTTGATTCAAAAGAGGTTAGAAATAAGGTTGTCTACCATAAGCCCTTGTTTATTATGGTGTAAGGTTGTCCTTAGAAGCTGAATTTGTATCAATCTCTCAATAATTATTTATCAAGGTGATTTATATTTAGCATTGTGAATTGATTCATAATTGTAAGGGTATTGATTTAATTTTGTTGTTGATTTATTTATAAATTTGGCATAGTCTATTCACCCCCCCCCCCCCCCCTCTAGGACATATAGCTTGGCCTTTTCAAGTGGTATCGAGCCTAATAGCTCATTTTTGTTGCTTTTTATTTGGATTTATTTCTGAGCTAACGATCTAAGCTATATAAAAAGATGTCAAATTTTGATAGCCTTTCGATTACTAGGCCTCCACCTTTTGATGGCTCGACTATGCACATTGGAAAGCAGAATGAGAATCTTCCTCGGATCAATGGATGAAAGTGTGTGGCTAGCCACAGTGGTGAATGGAATCCTCCTACCATGGAAGTAGCTTGGTGTTGATGGTTCAAAATCTATGAAAATTACACCATATTTCCAATGGACCACACTTGAGAAAAATGAGAGTAGTGCTAATGCTAAAGCACTAAATGCAATCACTTAGCACTATCATAGGATGAGTTGAAAAGAATCATATCTGTGATCTTTTGCAAAGCAAGCAAACTGGGATATTTTAGAAATGACACACGAAGGTACATCAATTGTCGAGAAATCTAAAGTCAACTCCTCACAACTAAATTTGAAGAAATTCATATGGAGGAAAATGAAATGTTTATGGACTTTTACACTAGATTGAATGACATTGTAAACTCTATGTGGGGTCTTGGCGAAAAGATCTCGAGAAAGTAAAGTGTGTGCAAAAATACTACGCTCTCTTCTGAGCGGTTCAATTCAAAGGTACATGCAATCAGGAACCGTGATACGGACAATATGAAGGTAGAAGAATTAGTTGGTTCTTTGCAAACCTATGAATTAAGTTTTAAAGCTCCTAAAGGTAAGTCTATTGCTTTGAAGTCATCTAAAAAGTATTACTCAAGAAAATTGATTGAGAAAAGTCTGAAGATGATATGGCCCTTTGGCGAAAAAGTTTTATAAGATTTTCAAAAGTAAGAAAAAGTCGACTTTCAAAAAGGCAAATGAAAAAAGCGTTTAAACCTAAGTCTAAAACTTGGAAATCATTGAAAGATAGTCAATGTTACAAGCTTGTCGAGAATATGGGCATTTAGCAAACAAATGTCCTAAAAAGGGCAGATCAAAAGGAAGGGTATGTTGGCTACTTGGGATGAATCGTCGATTCTGAAGCCTCTTACGAATCAGAAAATTCAGAAAGCGAGTCGAGGCGTGAACTTAAGGCCCTTATGACTCTAGCCAAGTTTACCTTTTCGGATCACGATGATTTACAAGTGAAGAAAATTTGGATAGTGATCATGAAAATGATGAAGATCTTCAAGATGCTTATAATGCCTTATATAAGGAAAGTTGTAAAATTCTTTGTCAAACTTAAACTTCAAAAGAAAAGTTTTTAAACTTAAAGAATGTTTTGAAACCCTTGTTTTAGAAAAATCTCAAATTTCAGATTGTTTTGAAAAATCAAAGTGTGATCTAGAATTCAAAACCTCTCTAATTGAAAATTTGAAATCTGAAAATGAGAAACTTAAAAATGAAGTATCTTCTCTTTTGAGTTTGAAGGACACATGGAGATATGCCCAAGGTGATCAAAATTAGAGAAATTATTATCAGGATCAAGAAAATGTGGTGATCGATCAGGGTTGGGCTTTGATAAAAACACATCTCTAAACGGAAGAATGCTCCTTCCATTTTTGTGAAAGGAGAGACTTCTAACTCAAAAGGAAAAGTCTTAATCAAGTTGTTTCTAAAAATACAAAAACCTTTCAAAAACACAAAAGCGACTATATAAATTTCAAAAATCAGTTGAAACCAGCTATTTGAAAAAATTATTGATTTACTTAAGGAGCTATTAAAATCTAACTCATTAGGTCACTCTTATAACTATAAACAAAGAAGACCAATTATTCTCCTAAACCCAAAACTTGATCTTGAAATGGGTTCCCAAGGTTACTTGTTTGGTTGCTCACTGCTTTCAAAGCTACAAGCCATTCAAAATGGTACCTAGGCAGTGGATGCTCGGACATATGACGGCGACAAAGCTCTATTCAACGATCTTAAAGATATGGTGATGGGTCGAGTCACATTTAGTGATGGTAGCAAGCTATGAGATAATTAGCAAAGTGCGGTCCAACTCTATAACCTTCCCTTATTTAAAAATGTGTTATATGTTGAAGGTTTAAAACACAACTGTTGAGCATATCTCAAATATGCGATAACAACCATAATGTTAAATTTTCTAATCAAGGTTGTGAGATTACAAATGAAAAGGGTTACGTAATATTAGCGGTGTAGAACTTAAGAAAGCTATATATAGTAAGCAATGGTAGCTCATCTAATCAAGCGTGCTACATGGTCCATCTGATGAGAATGAGTTATGGCATAAAGCGCCTTGGACATGTACCTACGAAATTTATCTGATTGAGCAAAAGTGAACTAATAAAGGTCTACCTAAAATGCTGAAAAAGTAGACAAGATTTGTGGTGAATGCGGTATGGTAAACAAACTAGGAGCTCTCACAAAAGGTGAACTCCAATATCACCACAAGACCACTCGAGCTTCTCCATATGGATCTTATAGGACCAACAAAACGGAAAGTCGAGGTGGCAAAAAGTACATCTTAGTTATTGTAGATGATTATACAAGATACACTTGGGTTTCATTCTTGAGAGATAAATCGAAACCCTTGATGAAGTGAAAAAGATTATAAAGCAGATTCAAATGAAAAATGTTCTCAAGTCAGACAAGATCAAGTAGTGATCATGGATCAGAATTCGAAAATAGCGGTTTGAGAAATTTTGTAGCGATCGGGGAATATCGCATGAATTCTCTGCACCTAAAACTCCTCAACAAAATGGAATTGTCGAGAGGAAGAATAGAGTGATTGAGAAATGGGAAGTGTTATGTTAAATAGCATGAAGCTTCCTAAGAATCTACTGAAATTTGAAGCGGTGAATACGACTGCTACATTATTACTTAGTGTTTATATTTGTAAATCTAATAATAAAGCGGCTTATGAAATGTGGTTTGAGAAAAAGCCTACATCAAATATTTTGAATTTTTGGCGGCAAGTCTATATATTTTGCGTGGCAAGTGAAAATTTGGGAAAATTCGACACTAAAAGTGATGAAGGGATCTTTTTAGGTTATTCTTTAAGCGTCGTGCTTATCGTGTTGAACAACGGGACCGGTGTGATTGAAGTCAATAAATGTTGTGATTGTGATCTTTTGAAGACTTTTGTCCTAGTTTAGATAATGATGAAATTCTTATACTTGAAAAACAAGAAATTTCATCAAGTGAAACTAATCTGAATTAAGAATTTGTTAAAGATCATCAACCTCTCAAATACTTGGAAACCCTCTCGCGGTGTGCGCACTTTTCGTAGACAATTAGAGGACATATGTAACTACGTATGCTTTACATCCCAGTTGAGCAGGGTAACGTAAAAGAAGCACTTTACGATGAAAATTGGATTCTTGCGTCGATGAGAAGAACTTAATCGATTTGTCGAAATGATGTCGGCAACTTGTTCCTAGACCTAAAGATAAACATATTATTGGAACAAAATGGATTTTCAAAAACAAATCGATGAACTAGGAAATATTATTGAAATAAAAGCAAGACTAGTTGTACGGGGATATACACAAATTGAAGGTATTGACTATAATGAAACATTTGCCCCTGTAGCTCGTCTTGAGTCAATCGGACTTTTATCTCCATTGCATGTTTTAGGAAAATTAAAATTTATCAAATGGATGTAAAGAGTGCCTTTCGAATGGTGATTTACATGAAGAGGTATATGTTGAACAACCTACGGGGTTTGAAGATCCTAAATTTCTTGATCATGTGTATCGTCTTAAGAAAGCTCTCTATGGTGCAGAAACAAGCTCCCAGGCATGAGTGCGAAAAAGCTGACTAAGTTTTCTTGAGTCATAATTTTCGGATGGGGTGTGTTGATAAGGCGCTTTTTGTTAAGAAACATAACGATGATATTCTAATGGTTCAAATATATGTTGTGATATTATTTATGGATCAACTGTACTAACATATTTGTTGAGTTTGCAGATTTGATGAAGTCTAAATTCGAAATGAGCATGGTTGGAGAATTAAACTATTTCCTAGGATTGAAGTAAAACAACAACTTTGATGGAATTTTTATTTCTCAAACCAAATATGCTCGAGTTTAATTAAGAAATTTGGATTTGAGAAAGGTAAAAATTTTGATACTCCTATAGTACAAGCGTAAGACTCTCAAAAGACTCTACAGGTAATGATGTGGATCTAAATTGTATCGTAGTTTGATTGGTAGTTTACTTTATCTAGCGCTAGTAGACAGGATATTGCTTTGAGTGTTGGTATTTGTGCTCGTTATCAATCAAATCCTAAAGAATCTCATAGCTATTTGTTAAGCGGATTATGCGTTATGTCGCAAGTTCTACTAAATTGGGTCTCTGGTATCCACATGAGACTAATGTTCAATTAATAGAATGCTTGAATCTTGTTGAAATTTGGAAACATAGATGATAGGAAATCAACCAGTGGTGGTTGTTTCTACATTGAAATTGTCTTGTTTCTTGGTTTAGCGAAGCGAAAGTTCTATATCGCTATCAATTCTTGAAATTTGAATACATTCTTCTTTGGAAATGCATGTACTCAACTTGTTTGGATGAAGCGAATGTTAGCGATTATGGAATTACTCAAGATTCTATGATTTTATTTTGTGATAATTCGGTCTGATAAATATCTCTAAAAATCGAGTTCGGCATTCACGTACTAAGCATATTGACATTAGATTTCATTACATTCGTGAATTAGTGGAAGAAAAATTAATAAATTTGGATTACATTCCATAGAGATTGACTGCGGACATTTTCACTAAGCAGCTCGACAAAAGCGAGGTTTAATAAATTAAAATTTGATCTCGGTATGTGCAATTTAAATTGAGTTTGCATGATTTTGTGTATCATAATGTACATAAGTTTGATGTTTGAAATTATATTAAAAATAAAAAAAAAAAAAATTTACAAATTTTTATGGTACTCGACTGTCATTGAGAATACGGCCAAGTGGTCGTCTACCTGACAGGTCGAACACGTACACACTTTATGTCGTAAATCACATGGATTTCACTTAAAATTGGGGATTTTGTCTTCTTCTTCATTTCTTCATTTCTCTCAACGGTTCTAGCTACATTTGCATGACCCATCTTCATTGTTCTTGAGTTAGTGATTCTTTTACATTTCTTTTGTAGATTCTTGCTTTTAGTGATTGAAAACTCATGTTTGTGGAATCTATTTGATCATTCATTGCAGGTTTTGGGGTTTTATCTTGAAAAATCATTTCTATCTAAATCTCATTTCTTCTATCTTGCATCTTGTTGTTTCCTTGAAATCCTTCTTTGAAAATGGATCTTGAGAGGTAAAAAACTACTCGAGGTCCATCTTCTTAGATCGACTTCATTGTTCAGCGTCATCTTACGCTCTCTGAAAATGATCCTCTTGATGCTCGAGATTTGCGTATGCGCAATGCGTAATTGTTGAGCGTCATGTTAATGTCAATCACATTGCTTCTTTTGGTATTCCTTCTTTGTTGGAATACTGTGGGATGGGATAACATCTTACATTGGGGTGGAGTGCATACCAGTCCATTTGCCCAATCCATGTTTGCATGTATACTGTGATTTTTCTCTTGAGAATTTAACTTTTAAAGTTGATACTCAAGAAGGTTTGTTTGTTGTAGATCGACATTTGATTGCGGATATTATGGAAATACCTATCAATGATGAAAGCATTCAATTAATATTTTACATGATAGTCTCTCGAATACGAGCGAGAATGCTTACTGAGATTTATGTAATATGGATGTTCATTGGACTCATAAAGGTCATGTACTTCCCTCGAAATTATTTGTTACCAGACACGAGTACTTCATAAGATATTCATTTCAAATCTTTATCCACGTTAGTAATAAAAGCAAGAACTCACTTTGCTTTATGGTTCGTGTTTTGCATTACATTTGTCTACGGTCTGAAAAATATGTCTTCCTTCTTTAATCTGTCATTCCATTATTACATCAGCGTCACCATCACGGACATAGTGATATACCCTTTGTTATTCTGCCGACTATGTTAGCAAATCATATGCTCATAGCTTGTATACTGAGAAAAACCCATCCATCATCTCCCTTTTAATAATTCAATCTTAATAAGATGACTTTAGATTTGGCAAGAGGCCAAGTGGATGTTTGTAGCGTTGATGGTGGTGAAAAGCGGTAATCTTGGTAGTGATCCTCTGAGGGCGTGAATATGGATGACTTATTTGAAAGAACAGTCGAACTTCGGTGATGATCACTGATTTTCGACCTTACGATTTTGATGAAAGATTGAATTCTCTTGAAGCGGTGGCTCAAATTACGTGTTACTCAAAGACACACAATTTTCTTATATGCGTAAATATATGAGGCGGATTGCTAAGGGTTTACACAAAATTGATCCATCTAATCCTGCACCCTCTTAGGTTGGTTGAATTTATTTTCGAGATTACGTAATATTCTTGATATTAGCTTGCATCTCAAATCCTTTTTTGTTGGTTTTGGACTAATTTTCTCTTGCCTACAACTACTAATTTCATTCTTGTTCTTCTTCCTTTGTCATTTTGTGACAAATAAGGGGAGAAGTTTGGTGAACTATGTCATTTTGATGTTAAAAACTTATCTATGTTAGCTTACATTACTCGGGGTTACAGTACTCGGGGAGTTAAACTTCTCAAGAGTTATGGGAAAATGATTATTGCTTTTCATGTCTATATATTGCTTATCATGCATACATCCCCCATTGCATACATGTGCTTGCTTTGTACTTCTCTTATAATACATTGGAAGTATTATTACTTGGTGTTTTGTCACTGGAAATTTGACAAAGGGGAGATTGTAAAGGGTTATGGTCTCATACTCCTTTGAAGTTTGTGAAAATTTTGATGTGTCAATTTTATCTATCTACAATGTCTTATTAACTTGTTTGATCGATTTTTATTCAAGAACATTTGTTCATCTGCAAAGAGAGAGCATATAATTCGAACTCTTGAATATGTCTACGAGTTAGGAAATACTTCGAGATGTTGAATTTGAAGTTAAGCACTACTATGTTGATGTCAGAAGTCCTTAAGACTAATAAGAAAATGCTGTGAGTAGTTGTTATGTTGATGAAGATCTGGTTGAAGCTCTGACAAAGTTCAAAGATTCCAAAACTGTCTAATTCAATTTCAAATACGATATTGTTGGGTGGCTTGTTTGATATTGGATTCAGACAATCTACATTCGTTGAATGGTTGAAGTTAAATGTCCATTCGGCTTGATTCGGGTTTAAATGACCTTAGGTTGTGCTAGTAGGTCATTTTGGATACATAAATCAAATGTTTATTTAACATAAGTTTGGTGCATTAGGGCCAGTCCACAGCTCTTGTTGGCAGTCTAGCATTGGTTCGACTAGTCAATTCCACGATCGATCCTAGTCAGATTGAAGATTTTTCGGATTTTAGTGCATACGTACGACTTGATCTGGAAGTCACTTCGACCCGGTCGTAGGTTGGCTTCGACTTGTGCACGATCGAGTCACATTGGGAGCCTACTGGCTTGAAAATCCGGCAACTTATTTCATGGATCCCTACGACCCGGTCGTAGGTATCTACGACTTGATCGTAGGTGACTGACGACCGGTCGTAGGGTACTCACGACAGTCGTGGAAACGGCTTTCAAAAGATCGCGCTCAATTTTTCAAAATGCATTAAAAACACATTGATCGATCCTAGGTTTCTAAGACCCCGGTCGTAGGAAGCGATTTTTCTTCTATAAATTGAACCACGAGAATTCGAGGATTTTTACATCACCCTCAAAACTCCATTTCCATTTCAAGAATTTTCAAGTAATCACTTTCCCCGAGATAAGTCTGTGTTTATTT